>OX439132.1:309390-564390 GCA_949318235.1 Ecdyonurus torrentis | reverse complement strand
TTATCCAAACAAAAGGAAAATTATTTATGCACTGTTCGAGAGAGAGAGAGAGAGAGAGAGAGAGAGAGAGAGAGAGAGAGAGAGAGAGAGAGAGAGAGAGAGAGAGAGAGAGAGCAAAGTATAATGGTACAAAATAAATCTTGATTCTTTGATTTTTTTTTCCCTTTTTTTCCCCCTCCTTTTTCTCCTTTTTTTTCTACTTGTTTTTATTTTTTTATTTTTCAAGAGGTTCACAAATAATTTGCAGCACAGTAACAAACTAACAAGTAATTTAACTGCAATAGTTTGAAATATGTTCTATGTACTAAAGTTTATAAAAAATAACAGTATTTAATTTTACGTAAAATATGTATAATATTTATGCAACCCCCCTCCCCCCTATATATTTCAGTAACATTCATAACTTTTGCATAACAATGTTTCTAAATAAAGTACCTACATAACAGTTTTGTTCTACAGATATGGAGCTAGGTTATCAGTTTAAAATATTATTACAACAACTTCTATATGGTTTAAAACACGTAAAAGTATGGCTAGTATTTTTCATTGAAATTTCTACGAAATTGACGGAGTTGATTTCTTATAAAATAGCAAAAAGTGCGTTTTTCCCCATAAGCCTAATGCAAAATTAGGGGACTCTTAGCTTTCCCCGCGCGCTAAACCGATAAGCTCCATTATAGCAATATTACTCGCAATTAATAGCGCAACATATATCGAGTATCAGGAATGAGTTAAAGTAAACTTTACTGTAAATACAAAAATCTTGGTTTGACAGTAAAAATGACGATTAATGGGTCACGTACTCTGTTATGTTGATTGCTGCATCTTGATTGCAAGGAGAATGGAAATATAGTGGCAAAAAAAAAAAAAAAAAAAAAAAAAATGCGATTAGTTTTTTTTTTTTTTTTTTTTTTTTAAAGAAATTTAGCACAATTTAGTAAAGTAAATTCCGAGATTAGCAGGGATTAAATTTACATTAGATAAAGTAAGTAGTTTCTTATTACAAAACATAAGTCTAGTTGATCTCTCTCTCTCTCTCTCTCTCTCTCTCTCTCTCTCTCTCTCTCTCTCTCTCTCTCTCTCTCTCTCTCTCTCTCTCTCTCTCTCTCTACGCATAGCAAGCGCGATATTTGATAAGCCTAATATTTCCTAACGTATATATGTCTTAATCCAATATCTCATACATAATCCGTCTGCTAATTGAAATTTTATACCAAAATATAAACGCACGGCTATAAAATAAATTACGCAATGTTTATTTATTATTTATTTACCATACAGCAGAGAGAAAATAATTATTGAATTTAACATGGGATCTTATGGGACTAAAACTTCAAAATATTATAACTTAAAATCTACGATGGTAACCTTCCATTTTTTTATTTATTATTATTATTATTTTTTTACATTTTTGAAGATATGTCTTTTTCTAATGTATCACTGTGCAAAAATTTAGATTTTTCTTTGTTTACAAATTTTTAGTCAAATCCCGCAGTAGGTGACTTGCCGCCTTAAAGGAATAGATCAGAGAAAAATATAAGTATTTATATCACAAAACACTTGATAGGATTTACATAAATAACTTTAGTTTTTCTCAAAACCTAACAGTAGCTCCGTATAGTAGTGATCAGTAATTTCAATTTATGCAACCCGCACAACATTTTCATACTAATTATTGCATGTTTCTGACGTCATAAACATGAATAGTCACATAAATTGCATACTTTACAGTATTTTCACGCTCTCTCGTGAGGCTACATTAACATTCAGGTAAAAATTATCAACAGTTTTGAAGATTCCATTTCGTGTTTATTCATTAAGAACCACGAGTTGTTTTATGTGGTCTATGCCTTTAACGCTAACACGTTGCAGACGACACTGACACACAAAATTGAAATATTTTATTTTATTTGTGTTTCAAGATCCCACTATCAAGAAGGGCAGACGAAGTATAGAACCGGTTCTCAAAACTTGACTCGGCTCAGTGTGTCACTCGACAAGTCGAATATCACAACAATTGTTCATTAGGACCATTATCATATGCAATTATAACACAAAGTGAACCCTAAGTGAAGCTACTTATCATGTAACTATATACACTGAAACTCAAATGTCACTCGTTATGCTTTATAAATAAATCCCGTATGCTTCAAAAAAAAAAAATTAAAATAAATTCATATACGATATTTTTATATAGGATTCAAACATTCATGCCAAAATTTCAATTTTATTCTAGGTAGAAAAATACGCGTGGTTCATAAAAGTAATTAAGGGAGTAGGGGACCGACGTTGGCCATTAAACTCAAAATTCTCTCGTCCAAAAAATCTGAAATTTTTCACAAAGATACTTCAGCTTGAGACAATTTCAAATATATAAAAATTTTGGTGTGTCACGGTGCAAATTAATTTTATATGATTTTTTGAAATTTTAAGACCATAATGCCCAATGTTAATTTCAATATTTTTTTCTTTTTTTCGGGACGGTCAAACATCATGAAATTATTATCACGGCTAGGTGTGACCCTTAGCTACACAATGACACCAAATTTAGACACAAAACACTTCTAGTTTTTGAGATATACGGTCGGTACCCTACTCCCTTAATGCTGCATTGAAAATTGCTATATATTGTAGCACATATTTATTCTAGCATACATGTTGATGTATTGGGTCTATGCATTCATGTTAAAGTCGACGTCATGTTGAGTCACTCAATAACATCGGTCATATAAGAAAATAACTCATTTTGCCAGCTGAAAAACACTAGAGCTTGTTCTGTAAAGTAAAGTGAATCTCAACAACAGTGATTGGCTGACCAACAAAATAAGACACATTCATAGATTGATCTTGTTTTTTGAGCCAACAAAATTGAGTCACATGAAGAGCATGGAACTTATTATTTTTTTCTGAGTTTCTTTCATTCTTATCAAGTTCAAAGTTCTAAAAGAAGAAATAACAATGATCGACCATATTATGTATAAACGTAGTAAACAGGTAATGACGTCATAATCAGATGTTTTAATCAAAGGAACATTTTCAAAGCTGGCTAAATATTTGTGTGTAGTTTACAGAACGAGCTTAGGCAATATTTTTGAGAGCATTGATCCTGTAAAAAGTTTGTATCTCAAATAAGTGAGAAAAATATAAGAGCAACAAAAAATTAACTGATTTTCCAAAGAAAATAGCCAAAATTGAAATTTGCTCTCTGGTGAGCAATGTTAATCACTACTCCCTCCAGGCGCATTTAATATGACGTCATGAGAATACAATCTACGGAGCTAGCATTATTTTATACGTATATATTTGTTTTGGTACGTGCATATATTGAGAAATTACTTTTTTGTTTTTTTCAGTGTACTTATTTTTATGTACTTGAAAGTTGTGTGGCACCATGGTGCAGAGTCCAATATTATATTGACGAAATGCTCATACAGAAACCCTAGCTACAATATTTTTAACACTATCAAAACCACTTAACACTTTTCTTTTCTCTCTTTCTTTCTTAAGCACTATAAAATATGGAGGAAAAAAAAAAAAAAAAAAAAAAAAAAAGTAAAATTGATAAAAATAAACTAATTAAGAGCTTAATTAAAACTTTAGATATCAAAATATATATAAGAAAAACTTTTTTTTTTTAATTTTTATTAAAATTTTTAATTATTTTTGTTATGAAAGATAAATTTGATATTAAAAAATTAAATGAGAATGGTAATTAAATTAACAGTCAACTTTCTCATTGCTCTTTTTTAATTAAGCTACAAAAACAAAACTACCCGAATTATAATATGAATATAGAGATATGGCCAATATATTAACAAATATAACAACATTTGTGTTCTACAATTGACCACTTGCAATGAACCAACTTTTTAAAATAATTTGAATAATTCTTAATGCATTTCTTATGTAAAAATCGTTTTCACTTACTTGCTGCAACAATTAAAAACATTTTATTGCGAGTGGTCCATTATTTAGGTATTTTTCAATGCGCAGCGTAAATTACGTAATTCTCATTCTTTAATTGAAAATTTTTAAGCTACTGAAATTGAATTTGTTTAAAAGAAGAAAATTTTAATTTTCTCCAATTTAAGAACTTATTTAAGAATATGACAACACTACAAAATTGAAAGGGAGAGTAAAAAAAAAAAAAAAAAAAAAAAATGCGCAAAGTAAATTACGTAATGCATTTTTTTATTGCAAATTTTTAATTGGACAACTTGCATTGGAATGTTTTTAATTGTTTCAACAAGTAAGTGAAACGATTTTTCTATAAGAAATGCATTAAGAATAATTCAAATTATTTTAAAAAGTTCGTTCATTGCAAGTGGTCCACATATAAAACACTACAAAACTCCCGTGTGTTGCAACATCTAAACACTAATTACACCATTGTTGAGTGGTTATTTAAAACTGTAATAAAATAACAATGTAAAAATAACAATAAAAAGTAAAGGTATAACTAGCGGTTGCGATCCTGCACAAAGACGCGATTTCACAGATGCAATATCTACATTTCAAGAAAAATCAAAGCACTCGATCGTCAGCAGTAATAAGAACATAAATGAGTAATTACCAATGGCATTGTAGTTTTGTGCGGGCGGGATAAACTTGTGCTAAACGATTCACCAGTAACTTTACTCCGCAATATTTATCACTGCAGCATAGGCATGCTAGCTTTATCACAAGACAGAGAGACAGAGAGGTGTGTGAAGACACAACACTGGTACCACACTGCCGAGCAATGCAGTGAGCACCGTTGTGTGTTTATTTCAACGTCGGGATACTTCGGAACATGTCGGCTAACATCGCCGTGTAACATTTAAGAAGTTGTTAATGAATAATTAATTAGTGAAGAATATTTGTACGTGGATTATGATGTCACCTATCTCAATATTAGCAGGTAAATTAATTAATTAACAAATATATGCGTAAATATACATATTTATGATTTAAACTATTAAAGGAATGTTGGGATGAATGGATGTATGTATGAATGAATGATTGATGAATGAATGAATGAATGAATGAATGAATGAATGAATGAATGAATGAATGAATGAATGAATGAATGAATGAATGAATGAATGAATGAATGAATGAATGAATGAAAGTTTTCAATATAGGAAAAAACAAAACAAATAAAGGTTTATGTTATTAATAGGCACATATATTTAATGCACGAAATATTGACAATGCCAGATATTAATGTCGCATATAAATAAATTAAAAATGTAAATTACGCTGCATTGCACACTTGCTATATTGTAGAGCACAAGTGTTGTTATTTTGTAATAACTAATAACATAATATAAGTAATTATGCTGAACTATTATGCTATGTAATATAATCACTGTAAAATATAGCAGCATAAATTTTAAAAAATTCAAAATTTCTTAATTTCTCTCTTTCCTTCAATCGTATACAATATACATCGTATTCGTCAAGGTATGTAAAAATGTTGCTGCATTTATCTACAGCATAATCACTCAATCACTCAAAAAAAAAAATGCATTACTTTAGTTACTATAACTTAATTGAGATAAACACTTTTGAGTTATTATAAGCAGCCAATATGATGCATTTTATCAAACTATTTTTACAAAATAGCTAATTTAAGTTGTTTTTAGTGTTTTTCACTTTTCTTTTTCCTTTTTTTTTTTTTTTTTTGGGGGGGGGGGGCGGGGTAAGTTTTTAAATAGCTATTGTTAAAATCTTGTTAAAATGCACTATTTTAGCTACTCATAATAACTCAAGTGTTAACCTTAAATAAGTTAGGATTCGTAACTAAAGTAATGCGATCTTTTTTTTTTTTTTTTTTAATTTTTTTTTTTTTTTTTTTTTTTTAGTGAGCTTATTGCTTACTTATTTTTTGTACGTGTAATGTGTAATTATTGCTACTGACGTAATTAAAATTAATTATTTAAAAAAATAAACATATTTTTATAAAAACAGCTCGTGTTTGTATAAAAATATTTTAATTAAAAAAAAAAAAAAAAAAAAAAAACACGAGGCAGAATAATTTGTAACGAATTACGTGACAAATATATAAAAACTTCCACTCCAAATAAGCTACTCATTTATTTTGCACACTAAATAATTACAATAAACACTCATTTATACTTTAAATTACCGACTTTTTGACAAATTTACTCAATTTTTTATTATTATACTACAATAAATTTTAATTATAAAGTAATTTTTTATTTAATAATTTATAAACTTTTTTCTAACAATTATATTTATAGGGAGAGAAATTGTTAGCAATAATGATTTGTTTTATATTTTGTAGAAACTTTTATAACTTCACATCACAATGAAGTTTGCTCACAAATGTTTACACAATATAAAATATTATGATTATACGTAGTAGGTACAGCTCTGGCCACAGCAGTGGTCGCAGCGTTTTCTCATACAGATAACATGAGGTGATTGCGGGTTACCTACATACAAATTATTTTCAAACTTTTAGCCAGGAGAAACTTAAACATACGTAATAATTATGCTATCTCATTTTTAGCACAATTTATTCAATATGGTAGAGACTCAGTTGTCGGCTGCAGGTCTCAATTGTTGGCAGATAGGTTAATGAAAACTTTAAAAAACTTAATATCTCCTAAACCAATAAAGCTAGAGACTTGAGACTTGAAAATTTAGATACCCAGGGTATAGGATTGGACTCGATGGTGGTGTCAAAAATACTCTCAAGCCAATATTTCTATAAGTGTCAACAACTGAAAATCGACCTTTTCCATTTAAATAAAATGTAAAAAGCCGTTAGCATGCCAATAACTGAGTCTCTACCATACAGCACAATTTATGCTATATTGCGCATATTAACTATGTTATATAGCATAAATATTATGTGTTACACATAATTATTTACTCTGTTCTAGTGTAGCATTATTTATACTGTATTGACATAATTGCAGCAAACATTATGCAATTTATTGTTTCCGTGCAGTAAGTCAAAACACTGAGTTGATTGTCATGAAATATTCAAACGTGTAAAGGCTATAGTGTCGATGTTATGCTGATGAGTAGCCAGTGATATAGTAATATGGCTACTCAGTGTAATTAGCTGCAGCTACTACGTAGGCGGTTTGTGATTCGGGAGGCAAGAGGAGTTTCAAAGCTTCGAATTTTTTTAAGTTCAAAGTTATTTTATTAAATTTGGAAATCTCCCGTCAGCTGCCTATATATAGAACGTAGGTTTTCTGTGGTTTCCCTTCGTCAATTCAGGTGAATACCGGGGCAGTTCCTTTTATTTTAGGCCACAGCCGCTTACCTTCCAAATCCTATAAAAAACTAAAAAAAAAAAAAAAAAAAACTTAAAAAAAATGTATTTTCTCATAATCGTAATTTTAAATTAGGGGACTCTTAGCTTTCCCCGCGCTCTAAACCAAGAAGCTCCATTAATGAAATAGTACCCTACATTTTACCTCCTCCCGAATCCTATTTTTCGCTTTACGGGTCTCGTCAGGTACCATACTTGGTATTGTGGGCTGAAAAAGCCTGTTTGACTTTTCCTTCCGCCTATGCTTATCTATAAGTACCATTCCAATGATTGGATAACTTGTGGGGTTCGCGCGGTAAAGTAAAACAAAACAAACATTATATTGTCAGTTCTGTACCTCATTTAGCCCAGTATTATTGGTACAGTACAGTATACTATTTACCTACTATAGTAGGTAAACATGTTTTCATGTTTAATCTCATAGAATCGAACTTAGTAAAATGTTAGGTATACGTAGTTATAGTTAGTTAGCTATATGAATATATTTTTTATTTTTGTCCCTCCAAGAAATAAAATGAAAACATGTATATAGGGTGTATACGGATGACGTCATATTTATTGCGCTTGGAGGCCATACTAGAGTAGTGCATAACATTGCTTAGCATAGGACAAACTTTGTTTAAGCCAATTTTCTTTGGGAAAATCGTTTAATTTTTTGTTCATGTTATTTTTCTCACATACTTTAGATACTAATTCAACATATTTACAACATCAATGCTCTCAAAAATATTGCATAGTGTTTTTAAACTAGCAAAATGATTTTTTTTCCTATGCCACCCATGTTATTGAGTTATCCAACATGGCGTTGAATTTAATATGAATGCATACACCCTATACTTAACAACTGTTTTATTTTGGGTCCCTGAAATTTGTACAACCCGCTGAACTTTTATGTTTTACGTACGTATAAAAAAAGTCAGTTTTGTGCGATCCTTGTTATAGTTCATGTCTATCTTCTTATAAAGTTTATTATATGGCTTTTGATTGAAGTATGGAAGTAAATGTAGCTAAAGTTTAGTTTATTTATTTTTAACACAAAAAAGTATTAAGTGCATGACGTCATAATGACGTCATATGAGGGACAAGTAATAAAATAATTTTAATACACTTTGGCAAGAATACCTATAAATCATTTTTATGTCATCTCGTGTTCGCCCCGTACGTGTGTTTGTACAAAACTTCACAAGACTGTTCAAGTGTACACAACTCTCAAATATAATTGTCAGTTACAAGAACACTTCAAAACTTAACCTCTTTACACAGAACAAAGAAATGTTAAAGGAAAGGACTCCTGCCCTCAAAAACAAATTTCCGCTAAATGCTAAATCATGAGGTAGGACAATGAGGAAGACTAATGATTTTTGAGACAGTATTTGAGCACATTTTTAGAAAGAGTATAATTAGTAGATTCTATTGACATCAATATTTACCTTTATTAATTAAATTTCAGCAATTAATTCATGATTTAAATGTGGCGGCCACGCCCCCAAGAAGCCTGTGCCGTTAGTCATTTGTTTGAATTTGCAGCGCAGTCTGATCTTCTTCTGCAAATTTGGATACGAGAATTTTAAAATTCTTCTAAAATGTTCTTCACATTATCTAACATTGAAGAAGGCATGTGATAACCACTGAACTTACTGTTTAAAGTTGGCTAGCATGCTAATTACGTAATTAACTTTGTCCGAGTATTATACAGCTAAATGTTACAATATGTATTGTTAACAATTAGCTAACTGTCACTTAACTTACGTCACGACCACGTCACCCAACATTGTTATACCTGGGTTAATTACGTCATTTAGATAAGACAGTCTAAGTCAGTGTCATGCCACTCAAAATAATGACAATATCAAAACTATAACAACTAATACCAACATGGTGCATGCACACTTATCATGCCTAGCACAATTTTAGTTTCGTAGTTTTAGCAATATTGCAGCATAATTTGTTGGATCGTACATATAGAAAGAAAAAAAATTACATAAATAAACACCTTGAACAAAAAACATGTCTTACATCCTAAAATACCTAAATATCAACATTGATTTGGCCTTTCATATTTCAACAAATACGGGTTAATTACGGCACTAGTCAAACCACATTTTATAACTTTCGACTCAAAGTTATAATTTTTTTTTATTATTATTTTTTTCTTTTCTTTTCTTTTTTACTCTGCTTTGCTCTCATTCAAACACATTGCATTCAAAATATATTTGACTTTGACATTTTTAAACTTTTGTAAGCGTAGTGAAATTAAAATTTTTCTTTTTAATATCAGAATATTGTGTATAAGATATACATCTGAATTATACTGTACAGTACATGAGTATACAGTATGTACTGTGTCTGTACTCTGTACGTACACTTTACATTCTCTCTCTCTCTCTCTCTCTCTCTGTCTCTCTCTTATTCTCATATTTTAAAATCAAAGTAAAAAAATGCAATCGTTTTTTTTTTACGTACCAAAAAAGTAACTTGATAAAAAGTTCCAAATTTAAAATAATTATAAAATAACCAAACAAAAATGTATAAAATTTTGAAACTTTTTAAACCTTTTTCTATAGGGTGTATGCGCATGACGTCATATTTATTGCGCTTAATGTAAGAAAATGCGCGTTACATTTGAATAACTATAGTCGATCGTCATTTTAGGAGCAGAGAACAAGGTTTATGAATAGCATTACTATTACTTTAACATTAACTAAAAATAAAATTTAAATATCCGAGATACGAGAGTGTTATTATAACTATACACAGCCATTAAGAAAACACGTGCACTTTGCAAAACACTATCTCTACTATTTCTATATTACACGTATCTTAATATATATATATATATATATATATATATATATATATATATATATATATATATATATATATATATATGTATATATATATATATATATATATATATATATATATATATATATATACACACACATATATATGTATGTATGTATATATGTGTATATATATATATATATATATATATATATATATATATGTGTATATATATATATATATATATATATATATATATATATATATATATATATATATATATATATACACACACATATAGCTTGCTGTGATATTTTGCAGACAAAAAGTGAAGTGATGAAGTTTGTATATAGCGACACGCCTTGAGTGCGTACGTCACTGTGGTACATAACAATAATGTCTTATTAAGTTGACAATGCTAATTAGTACAACAAAACTTACAATATACCGGCTAACACTGCATTAGTGTGACGTCATCACATTAAAATAAACAACCAAGCGTCCAGCTAATGTCTTTACATTTGCTGTTATTACTAATGTTCGAAGTTTCAATTATATGTATCATTTGGAGGGCACAAAACTGAAGTACATAGTGCATTGGGCTTTTTTTTTTTTTTTTTTTTTTTTTTTTTTTTTAATTATACTACAACTTTAATTAGAAAGACAACTTAAAATGTCGCCCTCACCTTAACGGGTACAGGAGAATGGAAAATTAACTACAGTATATTATTTATTTATGTAGTCGCATATTTTTGTTTTTCCTTTGCCGATACATTTAAAAAAAAGTGTGCATTTCTTCAGCAGTTACGATTAAACTATAACTTATTTGAGATAAACACTTTTGAGTTAGTATATAAACATCGAAAATAATGCAAATTATTAACAACAGCTATTTAAAATTAAAATAGCCAAAAATAACTTAAAACAACTTAAAATATGTCGTTCATTGCAAGCAAATACATTGTTGTGCAGCATCGCAATTTTACTTCTTCTTTTTCTTTTTTCTTTTCTTTTTTTTTTTTTTTTTTTTGAAGCTATACCTTATCCCAAATCCACAAATCAAAATCAGCGCATTTTTTTCCCTTCATAAGAATAACATTAATGCTGTTCGTAAACCCTGTTCTCTGCCCCAAAAATGACGATCGCCTTTGGTTATTCAAATAATGTAATGCGCATTTTTTGGTGCGAGAGAACAGGGTTTACGAACAGCATTATTATTTATTTCCAACAAAACAAACACTATAACTTTATAATAAAATCTAGTAAATAAAAAAAAAAAAAAAAAATTTTTTTTTTTTTTTTATAAAAGATTTTAATAATATTTTGCATTTTAAAAAATTTCTAATTTAATTAAAATTTGTATCTAAAATTTAAATGTCCACATTTACATGTTGTCTTTAAAGTGTAATAACTTAAATATTTGATCATGTTTTCACATGTTTGACATAACTAAATTTTTAAGTAACATTTCTTTCTTTACTTTGTGTTTATATTATAATTAGAGACCGTTTAGTTTGCGAGATATCAGTCGGTCACCTACTTCATTAACAAAAAATAATAAATAAATAAAATTTGAGAGGCTATAGAAAGAATAGCCAAAAGATTTGTACGTAATGTATGATATGATATTATCTTGCATCACTGTTTATAATATACAAGAAATTTTTGAAGCAAAAAAAGTTTTTAGTTCTCTTTGTGTGTGTGTGTGTGTGTGTGTGTGTTTGTGTGTGTGTGTGTTTATGTATGTATGTGTAAGGATTTTAGAAGTAAAAGCCAATATACTGTAACTTAAGTACATATAGAGAGGGAACTACTTAAGAAAAAGGTTTCTCTCTCTCTCTCTCTCTCTCTCTCTCTCTCTCTCTCTCTCTCTCTCTCTCTCTCTCTCTCTCTCTCTCTCTCTCTCTCTCTCTCTCCCTCTGGTCCACTCATGTCAATGTTAGAAGTGGACATAAGAAAAGAAGGACTGACGCAGAACGTTATTTAGAAAAATAAATACAATTTTCTGGTCTGAACGTCACTTCTTGTTATTTCTACGCTTATTTCACAGATAAAAATACTCGACCAACACACTTGCTTATAGAACAGAGGCAAGATATTTTTATCAAACATATAACTGAGAAAAGGAATAATAATATTTAATTATTAATTTAATCAACTATTTAATCATTTAATCATATATGCTCACTTAATCAGCTAACTCTGCATTGTCAAAAATACATTGGATTAGTTGAGTCCAATACAACATTAATTTATGCTAAAAGCAATAGACCAGAGAAAAACATAAGCATTTATATCACATAACACTTGATGGGATTTACATAAATAACTTTAGTTGTCTCAAAACCCAACTGTAGCCCCGTAGCAGTGATCACAAAATTCAATTTCTGCAACCCGCACAATATTTTTATACTATTTTTTGCATGTTTCTGACGTCATATAAACATGACTTTTTACTTAAATTGCATACTTCACAGTTTTTTCACGCTCTCTCGTGGGGCTACATTAACATTCTGGTAAAAATTGTTATTAGTTTTGAAGATCCTATTTCATGTTTATTCATTAAAAAGCACATGTAGTTTTATGTGGTCTATGGCTTAAAGTATATAACTATAATGCATATTTATGTTGTATTAATGTACAGCTCTGGCCAAAAGTTTGAGAACGATTTGTATAGGCTACCTTGTATACTACTATGTATACAGTGTAATGTAAACCTTGTTATTTAGTGTAAATAAAGAGAGAAAAGTTTGCAACTTAATACTTGACGTCAACAAGAAGTAGCCTGATAGTCGAACACACAATATATACACAATTTAAACATAATATTTTCACAGTGTAGTATGTTCACTGATCTATATAATGAGTATGTTACGCAGTATAATATGTATGTATACCTCCTTATTTTATATACATTGAAAAGTTTACTACTTAAAGCCCTTGTCAATTTGCTTTTTTATCATTTAGAATGTTAAATTGATAATTACTATTTACCGTACCTTATTATCCATGATATTAGACACCATCACGTTGATTTTGTATTTATTTTCATTTTGACTGTTATATCAAGTAACTGACGTCATAGCTCATTCGAAAATCTCCCTACTCTCTCTCTCTCTCTCTCTCGTTGTTTCCCCAAAAAAGTTTTTCTATATCATAACTACGTAATATTGTTACAATTTAAAAGCAGCAAAAAGAAAAAAAAAATAATAATAATAAAATTGAAAGTGTAATTTTTATTTGTCTAGCACTGTACTGTACATCCGTATAAAATATCAAACTATACTTGAAAGTGAAGTCCAAAGTAGAGAGAGAGAGAGAGAGAGAGAGAGAGAGAGAGAGAGAGAGAGAGAGAGAGAGAGAGATAGAGAGAGAGAGAGAGAGAGAGTAGGCATGCATGTATATTGTATTCTCAAAGGACTGACTTGTATGTGTGTGGAGTGGAGGCAGCCACATTATGCATCAGTAAATCTAAACATTTTCAATTGTGTTTAAACACACATCTATTGTCAAACATTATCTGCATATACACGTATAGAAAACATGAGTGGGTGGCAAATCTCTCTCTCTCTCTCTCTCTCTCTCTCTCTCTCTCTCTCTCTCTCTCTCTCTCTCTCTCTCTCATTAAGCCATAGACCACATAAAACAACATGTTCTTTTTAATGAATAAACCCGAAATGGGATCTTCAAAACTGATGACAATTTTTACCAGAATGTTAATGTAGCCCCACGAGAGAGCGTGAAAATACTGTAATGTATCCAATTTGCGTGAAAATTCATGTTTATGACGTCAGAAACATGCAAAAATTAGTATGAAAATGTTGTGTAAGTTGCATAAATTGAATTTTCTAATCACTGCTACGGAGCTACAATTGGGTTTTGAGACAAACTGAAGTTATTTATGTAAATCCCATCAAGTATTTTGTTATGTCAATGCTTATGTTTTCTTTTGGTCTATTTCTTTAAATATAAAAAAAAAGTTTAAAATACGTTTAAAACTTGTATATTCCCGACTAAAATGGACCACTTGTAATGAACGAACTATTTAAAATCAATTTAAATATTCTTAATGCATTTCTTATGGAAAAATGTTTTTCACATAGGCCAGCATAGGAAGATCGTCAATTTTTTTTTTTAATAGCAAAAGAAGCATTAAACCTCAATCAAATACCTTATTTCTTACTTCTAATAAGCTCGAAGAATATGAGAAAATTTTGATCAGTTGAAATAAGAAATAAACTCTTTTTACGAGAAAAATTAGGAGAAATGATGTTTCCCCTATGTTGGACAATGCATTAGGCACCACAAACATGGCGACAAAGCGCAAGGATGTGAAAGGGGTCTATATAGAGAAACATTGAACTAGAGAGAGAGAGAGAGAGAGAGAGAGAGAGAGAGAGAGAGAGAGAGAGAGAGAGAGAGAGAGAGAGAGAGTTGAGATGCAATCATAAAGAAAATTACAGATTACTCTCAGCCAATTTACCTTCTATTTTGTGGAGTAAAATATATATTGGAAATCCAATTTGATTTTTTTATATTATCACTTTTAAAAACGAAGAAAATTTATTTAGATTTGAAAGCTATTATAGTAGCAGTTTTCGTTATTAAACAAAACAAGTATGTCCGTGGCATTTCTTGTAAAGCCAAAAACAGGAAAAGTAAACCACGTGGTGTTAAAAGTGGGAGGTAAAGGGTGTGTGCGCATGACGTCATTATGAATGCTCTTCTTGAGCAATGAATAAAATTACTCAGCATAGGACAAACTTGGTTTTTGGCTATTTTCTTAAGGAAATTAGTTAATTTTTGGGTTTTGTTATTTCTTTCACACACTTGAGGTACTAATTCAACCTGTTAACAGCATCAATGCTCTCTAAATATTGCGAAGTATTTTTAAACTGGTAAAATGAGTCATTTTTCTATACTGGCCCATGTTGTTTAGCGCTCACTTATGGCGTTGACTTTAATATTAATGAAACCATACCATAGCTCAAGCCCAACGATTATTATTATAAAAAGATTCTTATAAAATTTTGCGTGTCATTTGTTCAATGTTAAAAGATAGGGAATTTCGCCATACGTGTCCTATCGTTATACCTAACCTATCGTATATATCGTCTCATATTTTGCCAGTTAAAAACCACTATTCAATATTTTTGAGAGCATTGACCTTGTAAATAGCTTGAATTAGTATCGCAAGTTTGTGAGAAAAATATTAACAATAAAAAAAATTAACCGATTTCTCAAATAAAATTGCCTAAAACAAAGTTTGTCTTATGCTGAGCAATGTTGTTCACTACTCCAGTATGGCCTCCAAGCGCATTAAATTATGATATATACAACTATATGTATCCCTATGCGTATACACCCTATCATAAGTCTAAAGCGAGGCAGCTTTTTATTATTATTATTATTATTATTTTGAACATGAAAAACTGTTATTTGAGTTTTTTAATTGTAGATATTATATGTGAAATATTATGTTGTTGTTTTTTTTGTTTTTTTTTTTACGTATTTCACAAGTACTAAAAACTATTGTGATTCATGATGTATTTTTTTCATTGTAATTTGTGTGTAATTTGTACTACAATGAGAACTATTTATATCTCATAGTAATGGTAAATTTAACTGTATTGAATGAATAGAAAAAGTAGATCGCGTGTTCGTAACAATAATTACATAACCTTGATTTTGAAATATATAAATATCTATTTTCAGAATATATGCTTGTATCGTATCATTATAAATACTCTCTCTCTCTCTCTCTTGCTCTCTCTATCTATCTCTCTCTCTCTTTGATATTCAAAACCAATTAAGTACAAAATTTCAATATAAATAACGTCAAAAAACACCAACAAGGAAAAAGTTAATGGCATTTTATATGAAAAATTTATGGGGAAAAAAAAAGATGAGATTTTAATTGAGAAATAAAAAGAAGAGGAAAATATACAGTTAATAAAAGAGGCTTTAAAACAAAATTAAAAGGTTTATTAAAAAAATAAAATTATTATGTAAAATTGATATTTATTTTAAATAAACACTCTACACTGAGAAAACTGTTTCTCAATGATAACTTAGGTTAAATCATTACGTTATATGTACACTGCTCCCATTGTAAAATTACCCATCTATAAAAAAAAAAAAAATAAAAAAATAAAAAACATTTGCCATTTTTTAAATAAAGTGACATCGTTTTGATGGGTACATTTGCAGACGGCTGAGTGTACTACACGGAAAACATAAATTTAATAAATTATTTAGATACATATCAATAACTCTTTAGTACTAAACAATAACTCTCTTGCAAAAAGTTTAAAGAGTAACTCGTTAGTACAAACGTAAATTCTTTAGCGGTAAATAGTTAACTCTTTAGATTCTAAAAAGTTTAGTCTGTATCTAAAGAATTTATTATGAAAAAGTCTAAATACTAACTCTTTAGATAATTTTTTACGTGTACGTTATGGGTATAAAATTAAATATCAATTGACCACCCTGGGAGCCAGTAGAAAAATAATTACCACTATAAATCTATTCAATTTTTCAATTCAATTTCAAAGGGTTTAATTTTTGTTAAAAACCAATACAAAGATCATACATGTTTAGAGTCAAATGAATATAACGTTGCCGTATGTATGTACGTATTAAAAGTCTGCATATGCAACCCGCGCTACAAATGTGACCAACTGGCTGCATAATCAACAGGATAACAAAATATATTTATTACTATTTGACACATATACAGTACAGTCAACCTGGGTGACTTTGAACACCCGGGGTGACTTTGAACAGCCAATAGGGTGTGTACGCATGACGTCATTCTGAGTGCTTTTCGATGCTTTTCTTGAGCAATGAGGACAAACACACACAGAAAAAAATTATCAATTATCACAACTGAAAAGTAGCTGAACTGAGTAATTAAATATGAACCAATCGATGTTTTCACTTATCTCATCTAAAAAAAAATAGTTAAAAATACATGGATTGTCACACCTGCTTCAGCAGGTCAGGTAAATGAAATATATTTCTTCCAACTTCCACGCAAGTACTCGCACAGCTATACACTACAGTTGCATTATACATATAATCAAAAGCTTGTATTGTTAAAAAAAAATGAAAACAAATTTTGCGACCTTTTGTTACTTGACAGCCGCCCTCTCCACCTCCACACCCTACCTCCTACCTAGCCTATATCTAATGTCCTACCTGCCTGTCTATAACATTCTAACGCGAGTTAAGAATCAATCTACCTCCAGAGTATATAAGCTTCACTGTTTTTTTAAACTCATCACTTTGATTACCTGACTTAATTTGAATTATTACTACAAAACTAACATTGCAAATAAATTTTAATTAGAATTTCATAAAAATGTGATATTTTTAACGTAAAACAAATAATTTTGGTAATATTTATTTAAATTATTTCTTCTTACTTTTTACACGTAGAAGATGAAAGAAACCACTTTTTTTTTTAGTTTTGGAGGGAAGATTACAAAACACTTAAAATGAAGAAAACTTTAAATTTATTATGTTAATTATTATTATTATATTTTAATATATAACGATAATATACACATTATACAATATGTATTAAAATTTACTGTGCATTATAAAACATTTTTCCTTTGCACACTGAGTGCACGATGACAAAATATATCACTTATTGTTTTAAGTTTATTGTTATGAAAAAATTATTATTTAGTTATAAAATATTTATTTTATAAATTTAAAATTTTCGATACTTCATTACCAAAATACTTTCCTTTATTTGAAAAGTAAATTGTGTGTTTTCTGTAGATACTTTATTCGTTTTGAAATATAACTTAAGTATAAATAAAAATATAAATTAATAAGACATTATGTGTAAAAAAATTATGATAAAAAGGATATTGTCTAATTGATTGGATTTTGTATAATTGTGTGTTTAAAATAATAACAATTAAAATGATGGTGTTACATTAATATGTTATGATTGTATTTATATTTTTAATATTTTAATTGATTTTTATCATATAAATATAAGAATATATCCTTTAATTATATTATATAAATTAAGTAAAATAGTACAAATATAAATAAAATTATAACTTATTTCAATTATGTATAATTATACATAATTGAAATATCGTAGGCTTATTTATTTTTATTTTTTAATTTAATTATAATATTTATAATACTGCATATCTGTATTATAGCAATTATTATACAGTATAATACTATATAGACACTATATATTTTATATTATGCTATAGTGTTATATTTAGCCATCATATTTAAGTCATCTATCAGTGTGCAATAAAAAAAAATGTATATATTTATATTAATAGAGTAAATAATGCAAGTTAATTACATTGTGCATTTTATTTTGAATAATAAAAAATAATAAAGAAATCTATATAATGACAATGTCCGTACGCACACACCTTACACCTGCTTTGCTTTTAAACCCTAGCTGCAGGTAAGCCACGCGAGGCCCCCGGGCGGTTTTACATATACCGTGATGGACAATACAATACTTCTCAACTGTTTTTGGGAGCTAATACAAGCGAAAAGGTGGCATTATCACATCTAAAAAAAAATATTTGTGATAAATATCTCCTTTTAATTTTTTCAATTGTAGAGACCGAATGTTCAGTTTTTACACCTATTTCTGAGCAACTGAAGTTTTTAAGTTACCGCACATGTTTTATTTTTTTCTGTGCAGTTTTTGGTCATTTTCTTTGGCAAATTAGCTATTTTTTTGTCATTATTATTTTTCTTGCATACTTGAGGTACTAATTCAACCTGCTAACAGCATCAATGCTCTCAAAAAAATTGTGAAGTATTTTTAAACTGGCAAAATGTGCTATTTTCCTATACCAGCCAATGTTGTTTAGTACTCACTTATGACGTCGACTTTAACATGAATGAAACCACCCTATTATCTCTGCCTTGGGACCTCATTTTATAAATTTGAATAATCTTACTATTGTTCAAATTTGAATTTGATCTTATAATGACATGTTTCAAAATTTTGAAATGAGTGCCCAAAGTAGAGATAACTGGGTGTTCAAAGTCACTCCGGGTGTTCAAAGTCACTCCGGTTGACTATAATTATTTTTTTGGTCGTTGACTGTCTAACCCCAATTTAAATATTAAGTAATATTTGCGCATGACCTTGACCACGAGAGGTGTTTACATTACGAGCCCACGCGACTGCAGCTTGCATGATAACAAGCGATCACTTTAAATATAAACCTAACACTGCGTGATAACGATATACAAAGCTAAAAATATCTTACATATCATGACGTCATCAATAAATATAAATATTTATGCAAATTATGTTCCTTTAATACATTCACAATTTACTATTCTCATTATAGTCGGTGTATAAATTTTAGAGCTCACTTTTTATTTTTATTTAATATGGAGAAAATTAGTTATACCAGAAAAAAAAATAGAAATAGTTACTACGTATAATTTAAGACTTTTTTTAAAAATAAATTCGTTAAATACATTCAAAAAAATTTAAGATCCTAAACCCTCGTTCACAATGGACTTTTTCTAAGTTTTCTTAAGTGAAAATGCTAATTCTTTCCACTTAAGAACGATTGGTGTTCACTTTCACAATGAAACTATTGTTGCACTTAAGAATTTTCTTAATTAATTTCACTTAACAATTTTTTTTTCTTAATTTTTCTTAAGTAGCTAAAATTAGAAGAATTATTTGAATTTACGTAAGAATCAAACCCTTGTTGATTCTTACGTAAATTCAAATAATTCTTCTAATTAGCTACTTAAGAAAAATTAAGAAAAAAAATTGTCAAGTGAAAGTTCTACGTAAAAAAATTAAGAAAAAAAATTCTTAAGTGGAAATCAAACTTTTTTCTTAATTTGAAAAAATTAGCGTTTTCACTTAAGAAAATTCCATTGTGAACGAGGCTTTAGTGTGTTTGTGAGGAAACTACTGCACTGAGGTCACAAATATTTAAATGTGGAATATTTAATTGCGTCAGTAATTTGATGCTCTATTGCCAATTGTGCGTATAAAGAAAATACTACATTATTATATAGTATTCCGAGACCGAACTTTTTATATATTGTTGAAACCCCCACATAAATAAAATGCATTATCAAAAGACAGACTTTTTAAAAATAAAAAAAAATAAAAATAAATTAAAAAAAAAAGTCTTGGGAATTTCTTGTGTCTACATTTCTTGTAGCCATAGACCACATAAAACAACATGTGCTTTTTAATTAATAAACACGAAATGGGATCTTAAAAACTGCAGATGACATTTTTTTTACCAGAAAGCCCCACGAAAGAGCGTGAAAATACAGAAATGTATGCAATTTGCGTGTTTCTGACGTCAGAAACATGCAAAAATTGAAAGAAAAAAAATGTTGTGCGGGTAGCATAAATCTAAATTTTCTGATCACTGCTACGGAGCTGCAGTTGGGTTTTGAGACAAACTAATGTTATTTATGTAAGTCCCATCAAGTGTTTTGTGATGTAAAAAGCTTATGTTTTCTTTTGGTATATTTCTTTAAGTATGCATTGTGTAATTTAAAATGTTACTCGTGCGTTAAATATACTAATACATTGTTGTATGCCAATTGCCAATGTACGTAAGAAAAGTTTTCACGTAAGTAAGTAACACTGGGTATGACGTACTCACCTCAAACATGGGCATTGTTGCGCAGAGGCCTGACTGCAGCAGCACCGACTTACTGAACGTCTTGCAACAATACTTTCTCAATAACAACTGAATGACTGTAAGACGCAATCTCCCGCCAGTTCAGCATCATATATATATATATATATACAGCACACACAGAATGGGCAAAAAGAAAAAAAGTAAAAGTAAAAAAGGGGGGCGTGGCTTTGCATTGATCCAAATGCGCAAGGGGGGTATGTATGTAACTTTGCAATGACGTCACACACAGAAAAGTCAGTCAAAATCCCGCACAACTTAACATGCAGTGCGTTCCTCTCTCTCTCTCTCTCTCTCTCTCTCTCTCTCTCTCTCTCTCTCTCTCTCTCTCTCTCTCTCTCTCTCTCTCTCTCTCTCCCTATACCTGTCACATACACAAACAAGCACCGACACTCAGCTTTGCTGATATTAATTAACCAATTATTTTAATCGTTTTTATCCCAACATTATCCCTACACGGAAAAAAAACAACAACAACAAAAAAAACAAACGTTACGATCATGGGAGGTTAATACAGCAAAATATGTGCATGCCAACATAATGTATGCTATATTGTACAGTGATTATACTACATAACATAATAGTTAACAACATAATGTATGCTATATTGTACAGTGATTATACTACATAACATAATAGTTAACAACATAATGTATGCTATATTGTACAGTGATTATACTACATAACATAATAGTTAACAACACAATGTATGCTATATTGTACAGTGATTATACTACATAACATAATAGTTAACAACACAATGTATGCTATATTGTACAGTGATTATACTACATAACATAATAGTTAACAACATAATGTATGCTATATTGTACAGTGATTATACTACATAACATAATAGTTAACAACATAATGTATGCTATATTGTACAGTGATTATACTACATAACATAATAGTTAACAACATAATGTATGCTATATTGTACAGTGATTATACTACATAACATAATAGTTAACAACATAATGTATGCTATATTGTACAGTGATTATACTACATAACATAATAGTTAACAACATAATGTATGCTATATTGTACAGTGATTATACTACATAACATAATAGTTAACAACACAATGTATGCTATATTGTACAGTGATTATACTACATAACATAATAGTTAACAACATAATGTATGCTATATTGTACAGTGATTATACTACATAACATAATAGTTAACAACATAATGTATGCTATATTGTACAGTGATTATACTACATAACATAATAGTTAACAACATAATGTATGCTATATTGTACAGTGATTATACTACATAACATAATAGTTAACAACATAATGTATGCTATATTGTACAGTGATTATACTACATAACATAATAGTTAACAACATAATGTATGCTATATTGTACAGTGATTATACTACATAACATAATAGTTAACAACATAATGTATGCTATATTGTACAGTGATTATACTACATAACATAATAGTTAACAACATAATGTATGCGATATTGTACAGTGATTATACTACATAACATAAATAGCTCAAAGTTGGTTAAACAACAAAGAGCTATTACTTAATGTTGATAAAACTGAGATATTGCAATTTCAGAATTTTACAAAATAAAAGCCAAAAAATTACAATTGAGCGAGTTTCTGTAATTAAATTTCTTGTAATTTATATTGATGATTCTTTAAGATTTGTCAATCATGTAAATTATTTGTGTTAGAAATTATCTTCTGTAATCTTTGCAATCAGTGAACTGAGGCATGAATCTGATTTTAATTGTCTTGTTATTACATGGTACTATGCAAATTTTCATTCTCTTATTAAATACGGTATTGTATGCTGGGGAAACTCAGTCGACAGCTACCGTGTTTTTACTCTTCAAAAAAAAAAGTGCTAAGGACTATGCTATTTAAAAAAAAAAGACTGAATCGTGGTAAAAATGTTTTTAAAATTTAGAAATTTTGCCTTTCCCCTGCACTTTGAATGTGCTATGTATGTGTTTAGAAACAAAGAAAGGTTCCGTGAGCACGAAATGACTCATTCTCACAATACCAGAATCCGCAATGTCAATATCGCACCAAAGTACATATATATAAGTTTTGAGCATATTTTAATATTTATTTAATATTTTAATATATAAGCAAATAAGTTTTGAGCTTTTTATTGTTATTATTTATTTCTTTCTTTTTTCCCCTCTCGTTTTGATGCTTATTTTTCTGTTATTGTTGTCAACATCAAAGATATAGGCCATAGGGTAACTAAGAACACACTCGACTGATTTTATAGACCCTTTTTTACATCCTTGCATGCGCCTTGACGCCATGTTTGTGATGCCTAATGCATTCACCATCGTAGGAAAACGTTATTGTCCTTCGTTTTACGCATAAAAAATAAAAGTGTATTGTACTTTTTATACTGATATTCTTGTAACCTAGCAGAAACAAGGCGTGAATAGAGCTAGCTTAAAAGCTTTGCTTGCTGTTACAAAAAATAAAAAATAATAAAAATAAAATACGTTTTTCCTATGCTGGACTGTGTATTCTTGGCCAACAAAATGGCGGCTTTTAAATATGAGTAGAAACAAATGAGGAAGGTGAATTTTTTTAACCCCCACTTTTTATAACATTTTTGAAAAGAGCATTAAAAATTTTTGAGGCGCTATTTTTTCTTAAAACAATTGGAGCATGGGAAGTATTTTTAATTAATCTTTGAAAATCGTCCTAAAAAGACTCTGACGTCATCAATCGGGCATTTATTTCGGAAAGTATTGACCGTAAAAGGTTCAGTAGCCAGTTTTTTTTAAATCCTGAGGACGAGCTGATTTCATTAAACTGGTTACTGAACCCCGAACGATTAGTATTTGCCGAGAAAAAAGTGGAATGATGACGTCAGAGTCTTTTTAGGGCGATTTTCAAAAATTAATTAAAAATACTTCGCATGCTCCAATCGTCGTAAGAAAAAATATCGCCTCAAAATTTTTTAAAGCTCTTTCCAAAAATACCATAAACTCAACAAAAAATTTCAATTCACCTTCCTCATTATAAGAAATAAAAAATAAAAATAAAAAATTACATAATTTGTGTTTTTCTTTTGTAGTATTTATTTTTTAATTGAATAAAATATGCTGAGTTTATATAATAATAATAGATATATATAAATGTAGAACTGCCCGATGCTAAATAATTATTTATTGAGTGAAATATTTGTGACGAATAATAATTAGTACAGTATTAAAAATTGTGGAACTGAAACTATTTTTAATTTACTGATAACGGGTTAGAATCATTATTACGTGCTTATTTATTATATTGTGTACAGTATAACAGTATATACGTTTGTTTTTTTATATGAATTAAGCTGACAATTTTTTAATGTTTTGTTTTTATGACACGCTAATAATAATAATAATAATTAACGGTTTTTATTGGGCGAAATCAGGCGTACAATCTCTCAATTTAACCCAACTGTTTTACAGTATGTACAGTCAGTTAATATATATATATATATATATATATATAAATATATATATATATATATATATATATATATATATATATATTAATAATGTTATAATTGAGAGTTTGTAATTTAACGCCTATTTTACACGGGAAGTTTTAATGAAAGGGTCCCGGTCGAGCCGAATTCCTTTTCAATGTCAGTTTACTGCTTATATAACACGGTGTAACATGAAAGCTAAACCCTTTCAATGTTATAATTGTTTTAAAATATATGTTAACAAAATTTCACTAAATTAGTTCATTTATAAACACAATATTTTATTTTGAAAAGTTTAATTATGTTTGTATATTACATATAGGGTGTATGCGGATGACGTCATATTTATTGCGCTTGGAGGCCATACTGGAGTAGTGAATAACATTGTTCAGCATAGAAAAAACTTCTTTTAAGTAAATTTTTTGGGAAATCGGTTAATTTTTGGTTATTATATTTTTCTCACATACTTGAGATACTAATTCAACATATTTACAACATTAATGCTCTCAAAAATATTGCATAGTGTTTTTAAACTGGCAAAATGAATTTTTGTCCTGTCACCCATGTTATTGAGTTATCCAACATGGCGTCGACTTTAACATGAATGCATAGACCCTATATAATTACATTTATATCATATAATATATATTTATAAATCACACTTATTATATACCTTCTTCTTCCCCTATCATAAAATGCATTAAACATTTAAGAAAGGAACCTATAATTATGCATATCAATAAAATGTATAAATATAAAATAACTGTATAATATATAGTTTAAAAATAACTTTCGTGCTGCTTAAAACTAAGACAATGTGTGTTTTGCATGCGTGAGTCAAATCTTGAAAACAATATTGATATCTGTGGCCAATAAATAAAATCAAAATCAATAAAGTCTATAAATCAATCACCGTCATGATACATACTATACGATTTATCATATAAAAATAGTTGAGTGAAGAAAGAGAACAGGTGGTTTTTTGTTTTTCACTTGGGCTGTGATTTGCATGTGGTATATTACTTCACATTTATTAAAACTGACTTTTCTCAAAGCTACGTGCATGTCATGCAGGTAGCAAAATTTAAAGGAATAGACCAGAGAAAAACATAAGCATTTATATCACAAAACTTGATGGGATTTAATAAATAACTTTAGTTTGTCTCAAAACCCAACAGTAGCCTCGTAGCAGTGATCAGAAAATTCGATTTATGCAACCCGCACAACATTTTCATACTCATTTTTGCATGTTTCTGACGTCATAAACATTAATAGTCACTTAAATTGCATATTTTAAGTTTTTTTACGCTCTATCGTGGGGCCATATTAACATTCTGGTAAAAATTATCAGTTTTGAAGATCCCATTTCGTGCTTATTCATTAAAAAGCTCATGTGGTTTTATGTGGTCTATGGCTTTAACACCATAGTTACTTACAGTTTGAACTTACAACGGTTTTTGTACATGAAGGATCGTATCGCAACATTTTAAAACTTATACACTTTTTTTTTATACAGTATTATTTTTTTTATATATATTATTAATAAAAAGTTAATTTAGTAATAATATGGAAAGACCCCTCCCCCACCCCCCCCAAAAAAAGAGGGGGGGGGGAGGCTGATTTTATTTCATTGTCCTGAGTCAATTGATGAAATATATATATTTTTTAAGTTAAAGGCGTATGGACATTATGTTATGCTATCAACGTTGATTTGGCCGGAGTCATTGATTTATAATTTATTTTACATTCACAAAATCATAGCTGCGGTTTTGCTACGTGTTGGCTCACTAGCCCGTGCGCGCGAAAACAGTTGAGTTGTGACGTCACAAACCCGCATAATATGCAGTTTTGGGTATGTAAAATAAATTAGAAATCAATTACTCTGGTCAAATCAACGTTGATTTTTAGTTATGTTAGGATATTATACATTTTGTGCAATGTTTTCTACATCTTTAACAAAAAAATATACAAAAAAAAAATTATTGTCATTTTAAAAATTATGCTACGGCATCAAGATTTCGGATTTATGAAATATTATATTATCTTTACAGAGATTTTAGATTTTTTTTTATTGATAGATTTTATAGATATTTGTTAAAGAAAAAAGAAAAGATTATCAAAATGAAATTATAGATCAATTAATAATAAAAAAATCAATCGATTCAGAACAACGCTGTCGTTAGAATTTTATTGCGATCTAACAAATACTTTTGGAACTACAGTATTTACTTTTGAATGGACGTATAAATAAATAAATAAATAAATAAATAAATAAATAAATAAATAAATAAATAAATAAATAAATAAATAAATAAATAAATAAATAAATTAAATAAAATAAATAAATAAAATAAAAATTATTAAATAATAATAATAAACGTATAAAATCAAAATGTAAATTTATTATTGACACTTTTCATTTAGCATAAATGATTATATAGGTGAATTCTTTTTGAACGTACGGTCTAACACGAATAACATTTTAAGACAAACATAAAGCCACATAATTTACATGAACTGCAAAATTAAATTTAATTTAGCTGAGAAAGTATACAAAACGTAATTCAGAGAAATGTTACGTATATAAAAGTTAAAAATAGAACATTTGATCGTAAGTAAGTAATGAGTGATTGAGGAAAAGTGACTTCAAATTTTACAAGGTATAAAAGTGTGTTACAATTCTCAGTACAATAAGTTTCCTTGTTCTTACGTTACTTCTAACAATCCACAAACTTTGGCGTCGCAACAATAAGAGTGTGATACATTTCTATTATTAATAGAAGCACATAAATTCTTGAAAACATTTTATGTTATAAACGTTTAATATTATGAAATATTATTCAAAAGATATATTATATCTTTCTATAGGGTGTGTGCGCATGACGTCATTCTGAGTACTTTTCGATGCTCATCTTGAGTAATGAATAGCATTGCTCAGGATAGGACAAACATAGTTTTTGGCTATTTTCTTTGGAAATTAGCTAATTTTTTGGTTATTATTATTTTTCTGGCATACTTGAGGTACTAATTCAACCTGTTAACAGCATCAATGCTCTCAAAAAAATCGCGAAGTATTTTTAAACTGGCAAAATGTGTCATTTTCCTATACCAGCCAATGTTATTTAGTACTCACTTATGACGTCGAATTTAACATGAATGAAACCACCCTTTAGAAACTATGCTATTATGTTATATAGCAAATATATAACATCACTGCTTAAAAGGGCTTTCAGATATTAGGCAAGTTTTTTGTTGAACGTGTTCTACGTGGTTTACTAAACAAAACACGAAGCTCCAACTTTGTTTATATTTGTATAATAATTATATCGTTGATTTTAATTGACATCAAAGTCAATATATTCTCATAAGGTAAGTTAAATAATGGTTTAATTACTCACTTGTTGTTTTATATAAATTTTAATTACGTCATCATATTTCGTAGAATTTTATAACTCTCGAAGTATATAATAAACACCACGCGAGACTATATGAAGATCAATAATTATCATCATTTGTGTGGCGAAAGTTGTGGTAATATTGCGGCTGTTATAGTTGCAGCAATAACTATAAAGAAATACACAAATTACTAAATTTAATAAATAATTCAATTCTATATTGGATTCATTTCAATGTTATGATTTCATAAACTTTTAACGTAGAATATATGTGACCGCCTTGGAACAAAAATCATTTATGGATAAATATATTTCCTCAATAAATATTTGTCCTTTATTATTTATTTAGAGTAAGTTTTAAATATTTTTTTTTTTGTTCCGAAAAAAGTTTTATTAAAAAAATATATAATCTGATTAAAATTTGCCGCTTAAATTTGAATTTCCACATTTACATGTTATCTTTAAAGTGTAATAACTTAAATATTTGATAGTGTTTTCACATGTTTGACATAACTAAATTTTTAAGTAACATTTCTTCTTTACTTTGAGTTAATATTATAATTCGCGACCGTCCTAGTTTGCGAGATATCAGTCGGTCACCTACCCCCTTTATATTATGTGCATGCACATAAATAATAACATAAAAAAAAAATCTTGTTTCTTGTCCCCCAAATTAACTTTCATGCTTCAAAAAAATATATATATTTATATATTAATGAAAAATAATAATAGTAATAAAAACAAAAAAGGGTCAAAAAATCCAACACTTTTTTCCATTCCTATATAATATACTTTTCAAATGTTGTATAAAATGATATGATAATACAAGGGTAGAGTACTAGTATATTTATACTGAAATGTGTAATTCATTTAATTATTAATGTACGTGTAATTATGAAATTATTTGCAATTAATTACACAGGTTTTTAGGTTCAAGAAGGATAATGTTTGAAAACAACAACATTATTTTCCTAAGAAAGTAATAGCCAAAAACCACGTATATCGCTCCAGTTTGGCATCGTAGCGCATGCATTCAGTCTGGCCAGGTCATGCTTGTACACCGTAACTTGGTTACAACTCTTCAGCCAGCTTGGATATTTCTCCTTTGTTAAGAACACCTGATCATATGACGTATATATCTAAGACAAACCAGGAAACAGCTGGGGCAACAAACACTCACCAAGTCATTTTGTGTATTTTTAATCAATTTTAATATACAATGTTTATATTTAACATTATTGGTTAATTCATAACAATGATTTTTGTTATTTATCCATTATGTAATTTAAAAAACGTACGGTCAATTTGCGAAAAAAATGTTCTTGGCAAGTTTTTTTCTAGAAAAATTTGAAAAATCATTTTTCCAAAAAATTAAAAACGAAGAACAAGCTAGTATATATATTTTTTTTTAAACTATGCTAAAAAAATTTAATGTGTGGCAAAATCGGGCTTCAAATATTTGGAGGGTCAGGGTATTTTGCGACACTTTGACGCTATTTTGTGACGAGAGATTTTTAGATGCAATTTTTTTTATTTCATTTTTGCAATGGGTACAGCAGCCTAAACTTAATTAAAAATAATAATAATTAAAATGCACTCCTACCCTATAAAGTAGTACCATTGGATTTACAGTATTCAATGGTAGTACCTTAACACTTAATAAAAAATGAAAAAAAAAAAAAAAAAAAAAAAAAAAAAAAAAAAAAACATGCTCCACAGTTACTTATTTTCATTGGTACCGAGCCTCACTATATACTCACTCAGAACAAACTGCTACCGTATATATAATATAATATAATCCTAAAACCTTGACAAAATGTTGTCCAAAGTGCCTTAAGTGCGATGAGTCATGTTCGCACTACGTACATAATATACTGTATACTTGACACACTATAAAATCAATAATCAATCAATATATATTGTGATATCAATCAATCTTGACTTGTTCAACACAATCTCAACCTATATCTATATAAACCACTTACAGATATGTATACTTAAATTTAATCGCTTACTTTCTGCGGGCAAACATTTTAGCTATACATTTTTTAATATAGCTTACAACATGCACCGATTGTTATAATACAAATTAGTATATAAAATTCGCAGATGACGTCATATTTATTGCGCATGGAGGCCATACTGGAGTAGTGCATAACATTGCTCACGTCAGCATAGGACAAACTTTGTTTTTGGCAATTTTCAAATTGAAATTAATTACTGTTATGTTATTGCTATTTTCAAATACTTGAGATACTAAGTCAAGCTATTATAACAACATCAATGCTCTCAAAAATATTGCTTAGTATTTTTAAATCGGCAAAACGAGTTTTTTTCCTACGGCACCCAAGTTATTGAGTGATCCAACATGGCGTCTACTTTCACATGAATGCAAACACCCTATAGGCTATATTTGTTTAAAACTGGTTACTATTATATACATATTAATATAGTGAATATTTTTACTCATCTAATGCCAGTTGCAAGTGCATGGGTATAATGTCTACTTTACTATACTATAGTGAAATGTATAGTAGAGATACTACAATATAGACCCCTTGCACATCCTTGCGCTTTGTCGCCATGTTTATGGTGCCTAATGCATTGTCCAGCATAGGAGAAACTTCGTTTTTCCTAATTTTTCACATAAAAAAAAGATTATTTCAACTCAACAAATTTTTCTCATATCCTTCGAGCTTATTAGAAGCTAGAAATAAGGCTTTGATTGAGGTTTGAAGCTTCTTTTGCTATTAAAAAAATAAAAATGATGTTTTTCCTATGCTGGCCTATGTATTCCTGACCAACAAAATGGCGGCTCTTAAATATGAGTGCAAGCGGTCTATAGTTGAAAGTATGAGACTCTAACGTCTACGAAGAACCCGTATATCTTTATATTTTATATACAGGGCCGGCTTGAGAGCTAAAAGCCCGGGCCGGGTACTAAAAGAAAAGGCTCGCATATCAAGGGGGTCTGGGGGGCGCTTGTTCCCCAGTTTGCGCCACAGGTAAATTTTTGTTTGAAAGGGGGCGTGGCACCTGTTTTTTACTCTAATTTTGAACTTCATATTTTTAAAATACTTTTTACAATGTGTACCGACTATATTATTTTGAAAAATAAATATTCAATTGAACTATGATTAAATTTTATATATTTATCACGCACTCGCATCGCAATTGCATACTTGACATGGAACATGCTCCCTTGTGGTCAATAATAGCATATTAAGTGGCTTGCATGTGACAACACGACCTTTCTCCCGCTTATTTCCATTGTGTGTCGAGAAGAAAGTGAATAAGTATTAAGTAATCACAATAACATACCTCCACATAGATCCACCTACTGAGCAGATTTCCCATGTCGTACGTATGATATAACTATGACATGAACATTACGACTGCACGATATACATATAAGTTAACATACCTCCACATAGATCCACCTATTGAGCAGATTTCCCATGTCGTACGTATGATATATATATAACTATGACATGAACATTACGTCTGCACGATATACAAGTCAACCACGCTATGTTTACCATATGAGATATAACACCTTTGTTATCTCTACTGCACTGAGGTTGCCATGGTTACCGCAACACTTTTAATAACAAAACATCAATCTTACACCGCACCGTAGACAATAATATCGTATATAGTTACTTCGATATGTAATTGTATCGATTTTATAACACTGATTTGAGGGGGATACAAGGGCAAAAAACAATTGTGTATAAATTTAAAAGAAATGTATATAATACGTTGGCTTATTTTTATATATAGGGTGTGTGCACATGACGTCATTCTCAGTGCTTTTCGATGCTCTTCTTGAGCAATGAATAACATTGCTCAGCATAGGACAAACGTAGTTTTTGACTAATTTCTTTACAAAATTAGCAAATTTTTTGTTATTATTATTTTTCTTGCATACTTGAAACACTAATTCAACCTGTTAACAGCATCAATGCTCTAAAAAAATATTGCGAAGTATTTTTAAACTGGCAAAATGTGTCATTTTCCTATACGGCCTATGTTATATTATGTTATGGACCAGGCGAGCTGTGACGTCAGTGACCGGCAGTGTCATTTTGTGAATGGAAAATAAATTAGAAATCAATGACTCCGGTCAAATCAACGTTGATTTTCAGGTTTGTTAGGATATTACGCAACTTTTTGGTTCAAGGTGTTCTACGCCTTTAATAATGAAATATTAAAATGATATTTAGTTGCGATCGCCGTATTTTTTTTAAACAAATTTCGATGTGAAATAGCAATCTGAAACACGAAGTTTCAATACTTCAACTTCAATAAATAACCTTGCTAGGAATGCTAGGTGATGAGAAGCAAGACTGCTCGATTTTAAAACATCAAAAAAATAAAATATGTTTAAACAACTTGTAACATCAGTAAATATGTATTTATATTAGAGGTCAAGTTTTTGGTTGTTTACTAGAACTTTGTGAGCGTCGACTTGGTCAAGAAATAAGACAGGATGTGTTTGATATTACAGATAACAGGTATGAGGGGAATGAAGCACTGAAATAGCAGACAGGAGAATGGGGCATACAGTGTTTTTTAGAGCTGTAAATTTAAACCGGTTCGAGCACCCACCCGGGCCAAAATCTTCGGGTGCTCGTTTTTTTGAAAATGGTAAACCCGGGGTCCGAGCTTTAAGCTCAAAAACGAGCTATTTCGAGTTAAGCTCGTGAATGACTCGTAAAAAAATCGAGCTTTTGAAAATAAATTGAGCTAAAGAAAATTTTTTTGCAGAAAGCAAAGAAAAAAAAGTTTGTAATTTTTGTTTAAAATGGTGTTTTTAATATTCTATCATGCAAAATAAGCTGTTTAAAATATTATTAAAAATGACTTTATTTTATTTATGACTTTTACCCTTCAAAAACCATTTTTTTTGTAATGAAAATCGAGCTTTTTTTTTTTTTCAAAGGCTCGAAAGCTAGTTTTCAAACTTCGGCTCAAATATCGAGCTTTCCGAGTTTTGGCTCGTTCTTCGAGTTTAAGCTCGATTTCAAGCTAAACCCGGGTTTCAAGTCAAACCGGGCTAAAAAAATGTCAGCCCAGGTTAAAAAAATTTCGAGTTTTTTACAGCTCTAGTTTTTTTCTTTCTATTGTTGTGCAGTTTTATGATTTCATATCGGTACATACTACATATGCGTATATAGCGGTATAATATGTGTTCGTACTACACACCTACATACATTATACCTCCTCCCACTTTGGTCTGTACACAGTTGTGTGGGAGAAACATTTCACATCAAACAAAACAGTAAACATTTAACATTTAGCGACACAAGCTGTGTGTGTGTGAGAGAGAGAGAGAGAGAGAGAGAGAGAGAGAGAGAGAGAGAGAGAGAGAGAGAGAGAGAGAGAGAGAGAGAGAGAGATATTCGTCGTAATAACATCAAATATTAAATACACCGAACAAACAAATAATGCGTATAATAATTATAAAAACTATATTTTCACCATATTTATTCAAAACATTATATTTATTTATGCTATATATACTGCTATATTATAAATGTTCAATGGACAAATATAAGAACAAAGATAATAATAAAATAAGTAATTATGCTATATTTATATCATTATAGCATAAATATTGCTAAATTGAAACAGTATAAATTTTTAAGCAATAAATATTATACGTATGCTATGCATCATACTTATTACGCAGTATAAAAACATAATATATTGTGTTCTTCCTTACACAGAAAAAAATCGTCATTTATGCTGTATTGAACGCTTGCTATTTTGTAATAACATAAGTAATTATGCTGAACATATTATAACTAACATGTTATGTAGTATAATCACTGTACAAAATAGCATAAAGTATGTTGTTATGCATAAATATTGCTGCATTGTATATTGTATATGACTCGGTATATGACTCGCGATGTTAATTTTCAGTATATTTACTGCATTGAAAAATGTAAATTTCATTATTTATTATTTTATTTCATAGTTCCTTTGTTTTATTATTATTGTGAATTTGTTAAAAAAATAATGTAGAACATAAAGATAAAGTACGCCACAATATATAGACAATATATGCCACAATATAGATCACAATAATAAATAGCTAGGCAAAATATGGTGCCATCCTTCAAGTATTAAAAGCCATAGACCACATAAAATAACATGTGATTTTTAATGAATAAACACGAAGTGGTATCATCAAAGCTAATGACAATTTTTACCAGAATGTTAATGTAGCCCCACGAGGCGTAAAAATACTGTAAAGTATGCAATTTGCATGTTTCTGACGTCAGAAACATGCAAAAATTAGTATGAATAGTTGTGCGGTTTGCATAAATTGAAATTTTCTGATCACTTCTATGGAGCTACAGTTGGGTTTTGAGACAAACTAATGTTATTTATGTAAGTCCCATCAAGTGTTTCGTGATGTAAATGCTTTTTTTTTTAATTCCTGTAATTAACGCTTCTTTTTCTAACAATAAGAGTACACTAGCTGATAAAGTTGATCATATAGCACACCAAATTGATTAGCTTTTCTCGTATGACCACTGTACTTAAATTCATTAAAAATGATTATAGGATATGGTATGGAGAGAGAGAGAGAGAGAGAGAGAGAGAGAGAGAGAGAGAGAGAGAGAGAGAGAGAGAGAGAGAGAGGTATTGAATTCATATTGACACTGTAAAAACACTTATTCTGTAGATAACTTACCAACGAAAAAGACCACACAAAAATGTAGGATGTATTTTATTGAATATTCTCAAAATTGGGATCATCTTTAATTGATTAATTTGTGTTTATGTAATTTTGACATCATTAAGTATTTTTTATTAATGTTTAAAAATCATAATATGACGTCATGGTTAATACCTGCAGGTCATGATAATACATGCTAATACTCTTCAGTACAAACCAATAACTTGATTGACAAAAGATTGCCTCATTTCTTCAGCGGTAAACAGTTAGCTCGTTAGATCTTAAAAAACTGTGTAATACAATTTTTTTGATTTTTTTTAAAAAAAGTCTAAATAGGAACTCTTTATTTACTCTTTCAAAGTAACTTTTTACGTGCGTCATTCAAAAGTTGACACAAAATAACAAGTAATAATAATAACATTCAAGGATTGTATTCAGATGGCTTGCATCTCTAAAACTAAAAATAAAACTTGCAAACTTGATGATGACATTTGAAAGTTGACAGTAACAGTAACCTGTGATAAAATGTTTAGAACTAATGCTCATGACCATCAGATAAGAGAGAAAATAATTAATGAAATTAACATGGGCTCTTCTGGGACTAAAATGTAAAAAAAAATAATAATAATAATAAAATAATAATAATAATAATTTCAAATCTAGCATGGTGACCCACCATTTTTTTTTTTTTTTTTTTTTTTTTTACATTTTTGAAGATACCTTATCCTAAAGTATGTGCAAAATTTTCAGATTTTTCTTCTTTTATTTGCAACTTTTTAGTCAAGTCAAATCCCGTAGTTCCTGATTTCCCGCCTTAATCTCTCGTATGTAAAGTCGACAGAGATTATGGGTGCGTACCGTATTCACTTGCGAGCGCTGAAAGTGCTGACAAAACGTACCGTATCACCTCTGTCAGCACTTCACAGCGTTTACCGAAGAGACCCGAACGGACAACAGCTGTTGCTGATAACCTCTGCGCGCTTCTGAAGGTAAATAGGTGAGGCGCCTCACAGAGGTCTGGCGTACCGTATTTGCTAGCGCAAAGTATCCAAATTGCTCAGAATTCGTACCGTATTGCCACAGCACTGCACAGCGCTCTCATCGAAATACGGTACGCACCCTATGGGTGCGTACCGTATTCACTTGCGAGCGCTGAAAGTGCTGACAAAACGTACCGTATCACCTCTGTCAGCGCTTCACAGCGTTTACCGAAGAGACCCGAACGGACAGCAGCTGATGCTGAGAGCCTCTGCGCGCTGCTGAAAGTAAATAGGTGAGGCGCCTCACAGAGGTCTGGCGTACCGTATTTGCTAGCGCAAAGTATCCAAATTGCTCAGAATTCGTACCGTATTGCCACAGCACTGCACAGCGCTCTCATCGAAATACGGTACGCACCCTTAAACTACAGTGGGCTTTACGGAAACTAAACATGTGATAGTACTACTTTTTCCCGCCTTTTTTGGTGCCGCGTATTTTGAATGACAAATGCAGAAATAAGGCTAATGGGACGACTAAAGACCCCAAAGACATGTCAAAATCATCGCTAAAGACGCTAGATAATTTATTAAAGGTATTTCACGCAAGAAAACATCAAATTACGAGGAAAACGTGCAGTAAATTGAAATTATACGTCTTAAAATTTGTATCGTCACTGAATACTTTGGCGCAATTTTATCCATGGCGCGTGACTTAAATAGTGAGAAAGAAAACAGTCCAGAAGGGTTTATTTAGCTACACTCAAACATATTAGTGTAACAAACTAAAGAAACAGACACTGAAATGTATTTATCAACGTAATAAAAACATTTAAGATGAATTTTAGGTGTAATATTATGATTATTGCTGCACAGCTATCGGTTTGCCGAGACGGTCGTGCTTCTCTAAATGGCCGATAGGTGGCAGTAATAAAGTAGAAGCTACAACCATCTATCGGCCATTTAGAGAGGCATTTGATCAAACAGATAGCTGTGCAGCAATAATCATAATATTACACCTAAAATTCATCTTAAATGTTTTTATTACGTTGATAAATACATTTCAGTGTCTGTTTCTTTAGTTTGTTACACTAATATGTTTGAGTGTAGCTAATAAACCCTTCTGGACTGTTTTTCTTTCTCACTATTTAAGTCACGCGCCATGGATAAAATTGCGCCAAAGTATTCAGTGACGATACAAATTTTAAGACGTATATTTTCAATTTAATGCACGTTTTTCCTCGTAATTTGATGTTTTCTGGCGTGAAATACCTTCAATAAATTATTTTGCGTCTTCAGTGATGATTCTGATATGTTTTTTAGATCTTTGGTCACCCCAATAGCCTTATTTCTGCCTCTTACCCATTTAAACTACGCGGCACAAAAAAAAGCGGCAAAAGTTCGCGCCATCTTTATGTTTACTTTCCGTAAAGCCCACAGACTATCCAAGGAGAAATTGAAAGCGCGCCAACAGGTGAGTGGTTCCGGTAATGGTGGATCTCAATTTATCAATAGAGCAGAGCGGGGTGTACTCATAAAAAATTAAAAAAAATTAAAAAAAAAATTAAAATTAAAAAAAAAAAACTACAACATCGTGTGACCACAAACAATACATGCGTGTTGGTTGTAGTTTTTCTCGTGTAATTTGACAGTGTGACCAGGCAATTACTGACGAACAATGTAATTTAATTAACTGTATATACGTACAGTACTTATAATTTAATTAATTGTAACTTGTAGTACACAACACACAGTATGATGTGACCACGCCTCTTTTCATAATTGTACTTTTTTCTGGGAAATATCTCATTATTGAGCTGTTGGTTCGATAACTAAGCGAGAGAGAGAGAGAGAGTAAATTTTAGTACGGTACGGAGAAATACTACCCACTATGCTTACGCAATTCACTGTAACTCACCAGTAAATTTTAATGTTTATTGAACGGAATAAATGGGTGAAAAATACGGAATTTATGCTTTTAGAATTGCATTAAAAGAATAGACCAGAGAAAACATAAGCATTTATATCACAAAACACTTGATGATATTTACATAAATAACTTTAGTTTGTCTCAAAAACCAACTGTAGCTCCGTAGCAGTAATCAGAATATTCAATTTATGCAACCCGCACAACATTTTCATACTAACTTTTACATGTTTCTGACGTCATAAACATGAATTTTCAATCGGACAGACAGACAGGCAGACAGACAATTAAAGCATATTAATTTGTTTTCTTTTTTCATGTTAAATAAATCAGAAAAAAAAAGAAGAAAATTTCATATTATGTATTACAAACTTAACGAAACGCCAATTCTTCATGGCAGTAAATGGAAGTAACTACGAGGACAATTTCAGTTGGAATTATCATTATCATTATCGCCCACTTCACATAGCAGTTCTGGTTAAAAAAAAAAAAAAAAAAAAAAAAAACGTACACTGTACTATAAGTTAATTTAGAGCAATTAAACGCTTATATATCAAATCTTACTTTAAGAACTGTGACCATTAGATAAAGAATAAGAATATTTATTGACCCAGGCAGTTGATAGTAACAATCAAAGTTACATTGGTCTTGTCAAATATAACTTAATAATATACGACAACATCGATCGCTACCCTAAAGTGATCGTAATTGTTTTGCTATATATGTACCACAAAAGACAAGGTCTATGAACATCACTAATGTTATTCACTGCTCAAGTATGGTGCCAAAGCACAAATTTAAAGGCATAGACCACATAAAAGCTCATGTGCTTTTTAATGAATAAACACGAAATGAGATCTTCAAAACTGTTGACAATTTTTATCAGAATGTTAATGTAGCCCCACGAGAGAGCGTGAAAATACTGTAAAGTATGCAATTTGAGTGACTATTCATGTTTATGACGTCAGAAACATGCTATTCCAACAAAAGTTAAAGAAATCAAAGTGCTGGCCTGGAGAGTTGCTTCAAATCCACATATGGCTTCATGTGAATCTCACAACATTTCCATATAATACACTAAGAGAGCCGTGGCAATTATGGTATGGATTTTTAGTGATCTCAATGTTTCTTATATGGAATTATGGTATGGAAATCACACAACATTTCCATATAATACACTAGGAGAGCCGTGGCAATTATGGTAGGGATTTTTAGAAATCTCAATGTTTCTTATATGGAATTATGGTATGGAAATCACACATATTTATGGTATCATCGATATGGTACCTCAAAATTTTTGATTTTTTTTTTCTCTCTTTTTTCATTAAGGTACTACAAAATTATTCCAAGCCAATGAATGATGTATGCATTGACTGATAAAGGAGCAACTGTTTTCAGCCCAACTTTAATAGATTTCACTCACATTTGTTTTTACTTACTGCTCACACGTGTAGTACCATAAGTAGAAATGGAAGCGGATGTCAGTGTGTTGTTCCCTTGATAGTCAACAGGTACATAGGTACCTACACACACACATACACTTCTCCCAATACTAGTTCAATACAATACAAGCGGATACAGTGTAATTAACTACGTAGAGTCAACTGTGATTGGCTAGTAGGTTTATAACACGCTCTCTGATTGGTTTAGCACCGCGGATACAGCTTTTAGCGGGAACGTCCTTGTTTTGGCCAGAGTGTAGGTATATTCCCAAGGTTGTAAAATAGATTAAACCAAGGAAATTCTCAAACAAGAGCAGATTAGGATGATTTAAAAAAAAAATCTTCCTTGTGTGTATAGGTACTGTACTGCATGTTTAGATTGTGAGGAAGAAAAAAAAAAAGGCCTATCTGTCGACAAATAGGTACGTGGTATGTACGTACAGTGCAGTCGTATGTTATTATCATGTCATACACCTTACGTACTGTATGTACCTATAATTATAGACATATTGTTTTAATTGAAAAAAGGGGGGGGTACTTTCCAAGTTACATACCGATGGCTCCGTGGAAAACTGAACTATCTACAGTCTCCGCGCACATCAAATTTGGAACATCTGCACTCTCCGCCTCTCCCAAATTTGAAGCACCTCTTACCAGCGCTCCATTACAGATGCTTCAAGTTTGGTAGAGGTGGAGAGCGCAGATGTTCCAAATTTGAGGCGCGCGGAGACTATAGATAGTTTAGTTTTCCGAGGAGCCACTTCTTAGATATGTGACGGGACGAAGTCTCAATCACGGTTGTGTGACGACCAGGCGATGACTGGTGGATGAGATGAGATGATACACGTTGATTATATTGACACTATTTATATACTAAAGTATTATAGTACAATATTGTGTAGAGGCTCTAGACTTGGTCCAAGCCAAGCCAAGACTCTCTTGTCGTGCGGGCCGTGTACTGCACGACACACACTCACCAGGTAATGCATTGTATGTATTTCTACATAATTTAACAACATAAGCATATAATTGATATGATATTTATTGAGGGTTGTTACTTTAAATAATATGTATGATTAGGACAGTTCCATAAGACAGGTGTTTTTGTCAAAGTAATTCTTACATCATAATGTACGATATACATATTTCCGTCATTGTATGCCTATCTAATGACGCAAATACAAAAATAAATATTTCAAAGTTTGATAATGTTGATATTGAATCAACATTATCAAATTTCTAATTGAAATTAGGCCAAACTATCAAGTGACTTCAACAGAGGCCCATGTAGAGGGGGGAGTGGCATACATGGTTCAAATAAAAGACAGTTAAAATTTTCACACTTACCCTCTCTAATTTCTGGAAATATTCCCTGAGGAACGCAATAGGGTTGTCCGGTCTGCTGACACATAGTTGGACGATGCAATCTTTCAAAACTTGCTGAATATTGTGTCTTTGTACATACGCCTCGCACTCCCTTAAGCTCTGTTCTTCGTCTAAATTAGCCGCCATTTTAGCACACTCTACCTCAAATAATGCGATTATTTAAATTTTAAATAACTGATTTTCTTATTAAAATGTTAATAAAGCTCTATAGCTTATAAAATTACCAGATATTTAGTAAAAATTGTCACAAAATTGCTTTTACAAAATGAACTTCTAACTTTTTTTTTTTTAACCAACAGATGATTGATTTTCTGTTCAAAACAATTGAGCATCGGCAAATAAATTTGCGCGAACTTTTTTTCTTTTTAAATAGATATTTCATCACAATATTTCATATTTTTTTAAAAAAATCCTTTTATATTTTTCTATTTTACTAGAACTTTTTGAGATATATTTAATTACATTCAAGTAATATTATAAATTAATGTACGCTATTTTTATATGTTAGCATTTTGTAAATCGTAAATCACATGGAAACGCCAAATTTACAGCTAAAAAAAAATATATTATTTATGATCCGAGCTTTTTAACGACTTGCATCAGGTGTATTTTTTATACTATATTTTATTTAGATAAAAAAATAATTAACTTTTGGATTAGAAATATGTACTTATAGTTTGATGATTATGGTACAGTGCTACATACAGTACTGAATCCATAAAAATTGCCATACAAAATGTGTTTTTATTTATTTTTTTTTTTATGCAAATTTATTGCAAAATATTTCATAATACGTACGTATATATTTATATAATATAATAATGTGATTTTTTGTCCCTATCTATATGCTGCAAATCAACTTATGGCCTTTGAAAAATTTAAAAACATGAATTATGGAGCAAAAAGGTAAAAAGATATTTAATTGAAACATTTTCTTTTATTAAAAATCACACCAAAATTTTGTTACATAAATTAAAATAAAAACTTTCAGGTAGCAGGAACATTAATATACATTTTTAGCTGTGACTATGAAAACATAGGCTCTAGGTATTTGGACTAGTTCAATACTATTTATGTACGTCAGCTTGTACACTGGCCGGGTCATGACATAAACGTTATATACATGAAAGTCAATAGCACTTTCATATATCTCAAATTGTAGTACAGATACATACATGTTATATTCTCTGACCAATAAACTAAAATATCTGTCATTTTGATTGACACGGAGTTTTTCTAGGACAAAAATTTAGGGAAAAAAAGGGGGAAAAAGTTGAAAAAAAGGTGACAAAAAAAAAATGTAAAAATTAAGCCTTGTTCACAAAATGGACTTTTTCTAAGTTTTCTTAAGTGAAAATGCTAATTTTTTCCACTTAAGAGAACGATTGGTGTTCACAATGAAACTATTGTTGCACTTAAGAATTTTCTTATTTGGTTTAATACTATAACAAATTTAGCACAAGTTTTTGAATGATAAAATATATAATCACAAAACCATAGTTGAGAGCTTAATTATATTATTATTGCACAATATAATTATTGTATAATTACATAATAAATTACAAGTGCAGTATATACTTCAGAGAAACTGCGTGTGTTTTCAAAGTTTTAATATTAAAAAAAAAATAAAACTGTACGCTCCTCAAGCAGGTCTTAATTCTAATGCATAGTAAATTCTTTGACTTTGTAAGAAGAAGAAGCAGCATTGATATAAATTACTAAAGCTATAATGTTCATGTTTATATCTAACATCATCAAGGGTGCTCCTGTATCATGTCCATAATCTTTAATTAAACAATAAGAAAAAAAAATGAAATAAAAATGAAATAAAAAAAAAATGCAAAATTTAGAATTGTTCTAATTTAAAGTATTTGCAATTTTTTTTTTTTTTTTTTTTTTTTTTTTTTTACCAAGATGTATATATATAGAAGGTGGTGTAGTTTGCCTAGGTAGCAGCACAAACATCACACAAGGTGAATCAAAACAAGAGAGCAAATTAAAAGCGACCAAAAGAGGGTAAATGTTGCGTCCCTCCTCTTGCAGGTACATAATGTATTGTACCTGAGAGACCACGTGGCTCTGTCACCTTCTATGACGTGTATCAAAATTTGAAGTTTTACAAAGAGAACCAAGTTATATCAACAGTAAAAGTGCGAATTATACCACCACCTATTTTACACCTTGGTTTTTACATAAATACATACATATCATGACACTTATGTCCCTTTTTAAACATTTGTATACATCAACCACAATATATCAATGTTTTCCATAACTTTTACTTTTTTTTTTTTTTTAGATTGGACATTATAACATACAGCAAGTACCCTCAATATATCGTTACTTTAGTGTATAGGCACTTTGTCATATTTTGGCCCAACATTTTTCTAACATTTTTCTTTAATGAAAAACACTATGTACAAAAAAAAATTAGGTGTTAATTTTATATCATATTCTGAAATCAGTTGTACTGAATCAAAACACATGTGAATTTTTAATTTTTGAGTTTATTAAGTATTTTTAATTCAGGAAAAAGTTTCAGTCCATGATGTCATATATGGTGACTTTCAAATATTTATTAAAAATACTTAATGAAGTCAAAAATTAAAAATTCATAGTTCAATACAAAGTACTCTTTTAGAATATGAAATAAAATTAACACCTAAAAATTATTATAGTCTTCTTCATTATAGAACACCTTGAACAAAAAACTTGCCTAATATCCTAACATAGCTAAATATCAACGTTGATTTGGCCACAGTCATTGATTTCTAATTTATTTTTCATTTACAATATGTCAGCTGCGGGTTTGTGACGTCACTGCTCACTATAGTTTCCATGCACGTAGACTAGTGAGATGTGACGTCATAAACCTGCATTTCACATTTTGTAAATGTAAAATAAATTAAAAATCAATGACTCCAGCCAAATCAACGTTGATATATTTAGGTATGTGAGGATAATAGACAGTTTTTTTTTTTTTTGTTCAAGGCGTTCTACGCCTACAAAGTTAGTATTTTAACTATATCGAGCGCTACGCGGCATTTTGGTACTAGTGCAATCTCCGCGGGTGCATTTTTGGCACATGTGCATTCTCCGCGCTCACCTGTTTTGAAACATCTTTATACACTTCGCCTGTACAGATGTGCCATTAGTAGGTGTGGCGTAGATTGCACATATGCCAAAATTGCACCTGCGGAGAGTGCACAAGTACTGAAATACCACATAGCCCTCGATATATAGTAATTGATCACATTCTAGAACAGTACGACAGTTCAAGTTATATAACCCATTGAGTGACCCAAGGTCAGTGTCACTCAATATCAACATGTCCTCAATCTTACAAATGACCTCAAGTATAGTGACCTATAGGACCTAGCTGGTCACTCACAAGCTAAAATACCCACCTACTTGCTCACAGATAACATGGTTCAGCTAAAATGTTAGTACTAGGCTTTAATTATAAGGCATTTACAATAAACACGTTAAATAAATATAATAACTTTTTTGGTTAAATTTAAAAATACTGAAAATATAAAATAAATAAACATACTTGTACGTATATAATAGTGTCTTGGTGCCTCTATTTTGTGGAATGTTCAATTGGAAAAAATTATAATAATACACATGATATAATAATTAATTATTATTATTACTTTAATGTAATCATAATTACTTATCCAGTTGACATTAGACAATATAGTACGTGGCACCACGACAATTAGAGAACCTTAATTAGCAGAGAAGCGACAACCTCATGTTTAAGGCAATACATTTATTTTTAAAGTCCTGCTAAAAGTACCCAAACTTAAATGACGGTCAAAATACTGTTAGCCAATGAGAAAGCTTCAATTTTGTGGGTAGCCAATCATTTAGCTTAGAAGTTTGGGTATTGTATTGCGGGTCTGACTAAAACCTGAGGTTGTCACTTCTCTAATAAGGTTCTGTAGCAATAATAGGTTAATAATAATAATAGTAACAACAATAGGTTAATACTGACCACACAAACTGTATTGTGGAGAAAACAAACAAAATGTTAACAATCTAGGCTTATTCAAGTAATATTAAATATGGGGCGCAAGGGGGCAATCTGAATATTTATTCAAGTAATATTAAATATGGGGCGCAAGGGGGCAATCTGAATATTTATTGGCTAGCAAGTAAAAAAAAAAAAAAAAAAAAGACAAATTGATAATGTGCTGAATGTTAAATAGAAGCAAAAACTGCACACAAAATAACAATAATAATAAAATAAGAATTTTACAAAATCAAAAAGCCAGATTGAAAAACCCGTCCTTTTGGTTGGCACCAACAACTGACTTCAGAACTTTGAGAATTTCACAAATTTGAAAATTGGAAATTCTGAAAATAAGATGATTTGAATTTAAGTTGTTAAAAGCAGAAATCTCCGTTATGAAATAAATAATTAAAGCCACTTACTTAGTAATTATTTTGTGTAGTTTTTGAAAAAGGTCCAATATGCCCTCCTCCTAAAGTGATCCACCTTTAAAGAGATATTTTATATATATAAGGAACAAAGCTCTCTGTCAAATATTAATTACAATTATAAAAACATTCCATAATATATTACTATATTTAAAACATAAAAACATGAAACTATTCATATAAGTAAAGAAAGAAAAAAAGAAATAAAAATAAAGTTATAAAATTGCTGACTAGTTGATCAAAGACAAAGCCTGCATTATATTTACAAATACTTATTAAGTGAATTTTTACATCATTCACACACGTACAATATTATCTCTCTACTACATACATACATACATACATACATACATACATACATACATACATACATACATACATACATACATACATACATACATACATACATACATACATACATACATACATACATACATACATACATACATACATACATACATACATACATACATACATACATACATACATACATACATACATACATACATACATACATACATACATACATACATACATACATACATACATACATACATACATACATACATACATACATACATACATACATACATACATACATACATACATACATACATACATACATACATACATACATACATACATACATACATACATACATACATACATACATACATACATACATACATACATACATACATACATACATACATACATACATACATACATACATACATACATACATACATACATACATACATACATACATACATACATACATACATACATACATACATACATACATACATACATACATACATACATACATACATACATACATACATACATACATACATACATACATACATACATACATACATACATACATACATACATACATACATACATACATACATACATACATACATACATACATACATACATACATACATACATACATACATACATACATACATACATACATACATACATACATACATACATACATACATACATACATACATACATACATACATACATACATACATACATACATACATACATACATACATACATACATACATACATACATACATACATACATACATACATACATACATACATACATACATACATACATACATACATACATACATACATACATACATACATACATACATACATACATACATACATACATACATACATACATACATACATACATACATACATACATACATACATACATACATACATACATACATACATACATACATACATACATACATACATACATACATACATACATACATACATACATACATACATACATACATACATACATACATACATACATACATACATACATACATACATACATACATACATACATACATACATACATACATACATACATACATACATACATACATACATACATACATACATACATACATACATACATACATACATACATACATACATACATACATACATACATACATACATACATACATACATACATGTTATGGGAGTTACAAAATCAGTGCTGTTAAAATAAATATCAACTTTCATAGATATGGATATCCATCATTCAGATTACACGTCTCTTTGCTCCAGATAAAACAAAAAATTAAATAGACGCAAGTAGAAAAATACACATTCTATCCAATCAAGTTTTTTTTTTTATTTATTTATTTTTTTTATTATTTTTTTTTTTTCTATAATTATTGTTCTGGATTTTGTTCATACATTTTCAATAAGTGGTATCAAAAACAATTAATCCTGATAAATTTTTTGTATAGTTGCTCAGAATGCAAAATTAACCACATTTTAACAGCACTAATTAGTTGGTGATGCAATAGAAGACTTGCAATAAAGGTGTTCATATAATGATAAAGTAAACCAATTGCTAGCCAGGCATGCAACAATACTAACAAAGTGCCGCCTATATTTAACATGGGATCTTATGGAGCAATGAAGCAGCTATACTGCAGTTACAAATGTCTTTACATTTTGAAATTTTTACTGTAATAGCTAACTGCATGAGCCTCATAGCTTTTGTTTGCCTGAAATTTGACTACATTATTCAATTGACTAGAAACTCAGGAAAAGAAAATCTTTGAGACTCAGTACTCTAGTAGTAAAAATTTTAGTGTCAATAAAAATTGCTACCTCAAGTTATAGCTGCTTCATTGCTCCATAAGAAAGCATGTTAAACACAGCTAGCACTTTGTTAGTATTGTTGGCCTCTCTATTTTCTCACTAAACTAAACCCTTCCTATTTGCAAGTATAAAAAGTGGGCCTATATCCTATAATTACTTAATTTTAAGTATTTTTCTAGCATAGCTGTCGTAAAAAACACTAAAAAGAGGCTTCGCGATGCTAAAGCAGGGTTCTCACATAAGTCACTCTACGATATGGACCAATAGGAGTTCCACTCAGTTTTCAGCCCTGCCTCTGATTGGCTACTTCCCTACATCAATATCTCTTATTACGAGGTGATATTTTTTAACTGGTTTTTAAAGTAATAGACCAGAAGAAAACATAAGCATTTATATCACAAAGCACTTGATGGGACTTACACGAATAACTTTAGTTTGTCTCAAAACCCAACTGTAGCTCCGTAGCAATGATCAGGAAATTTTAATTTATGCAACCCAAACAACAATTTTTACTAATTTTTGCATGTTTCTGACGTCATAAACATGAATAGTCACGCAAATTGCATACTTTACAGTATTTTCACGCTCTCTTGTGAGGCTACATTAACATTCTGGTAAGAATTCTCGTCATTTTTGAAGATCCCATTTTGTGTTTATCATTAAAAAGCACATGTTGTTGTATGTGGTCTATGGCTTTAAGCAGTTAATTATAGCCTTATCATGCTAATGTGATCACTGGCTAAGGTCCAGCTAAATTGGTCAAGAACCAGTGATGTGTGATAGCTAACGTTACCATGATGTATTATAATGAGGAAGTTAAAATTTTTTAACCCCCACTTTTTATGACATTTTTGAAAAGAGCGTTAAAATTTTTTGAGGTGTTATTTTTTCTTAGAACGATTGGAGCATGGGAAGTATTTTTAATTAATTTTTGAAAATCGACCTAAAAAGACTGTGACGTCATCAATCGGGCATTTATTTCGGAAAGTATTGACTGTAGAAGTTTCAGTAGCCAGTTTTTTTTTAAATCCTGAGAAGGATCTGATTTCATTAAACTGGTTACTGAACCTCGAACGATTATTATTTGCTGAGAAAAAAGAAGGCTGATGATGTCACATGCTTTCTAGGCCAATTTTCAAAAATTAATTAAAAATACTTCGCATGCTCCAATCGTCCTAAGAAAAAATAACGCCTCAAAATTTTTTAAAGCTCTTTCCAAAAATATCATAAAGTCAACAACAAAATTTCAATTCCCCTCCTCATTATACTATATGTACATAACTATATAATACTTTGCTAACATATTAACATGTTAGTTCTCACTCAAGTCACATATTATAATATTGCTTACTTATCTTGCAATGCTATGCTTGCAATGTGTGTTAAACCACACGGAAAACATAAATTAAATAAATTATTCCGATACATATCAATAACTCTTTAGTACTAAACAATAACTCTCTTGCAAAAAGTTTAAAGAGTAACTCGTTAGTACAAACGTAAATTCTTTAGTGGTAAATAGTCAACTCTTTAGATTCTAAAAAGTTTAGTATATATCTAAAGAATTTATTATGAAAAAAGTCTAAATACTAACTCTTTAGATAATTTTTTCCGTGCAGGCAATAATTTGTGTCACAATTTTCATTACATTGTAAACATGTTTAAGTGTCCCCGTCAATAGTTTTAGCGTTACTTAGTGCACGGACACAAATACATACGTAATAATTACGCTAGCTCATTGTCAGCACTTCAATACAGCATAATGTTTGCTATACTGCATAATAACTTTGTTATATAGCATAAATATGGCACTTAGTACAGCATAGGATTATTTATTGTTTTAATTTAGCAAGGTTAATGCTATGTTGGCAAACCATGTTGGCATTTGTAAATTACGTAAATTATTATTTCTGTACAGGTGCAGTAATGGAAATAATAACGTGTACAGTAAATAATATGACAGAAAATGATGATAGGAAACCAGGGATGGTCTTACCATAGGGAAGATATAAAATAAATAAATAAATAAATAAATAAATAAATAAATAAATAAATAAATAAATAAATAAATAAATAAATAAATAATCTAGTAGTAGATATAATATAACCTTCTTTTTTTATCTTTCTTTTTCTTTTTCTTTTTCTTTTTCTTCTTTTTTTTTTTTATTTACTTTTGTTGTTGTTGTTGTTGTTGTTGTCGCAGTTTAGTGCCAACAGTTCACTATGTTTTATCAAGGTTTTCAGCAAACTATAATAACATAGAAAAGGATATCGAGAGCTAAGCGGCATTTCGGTACTTGTGCAATCTCCACTGGTGCAATTTTGGCACATGTGCAATCTACGCCACACCTACTAATGTCACATCTGTACAGGCTAAGTGTATAAAGATGTTTCAAAAAAGGTGAGCGCGGAGAATGCACATGTGCCAAAAATGCACCCGCGGAGATTGCAATAGTGTCGAAATGCCGCGTAGCCCTCGATACACTTAGCAGTGCTGCCCTTACTTACCATAGTAGAAGTTCTACGGAGAGGTCGAGGTGGCGCAGTGTTTTGTTATAATTAATAAATAAAATGAACTTTTTATTTTATAACCATAAACACTGTGTCACCTCGACCTCTCCATACAACTTCTACTTTGCAGCTAAGTAAGGCCAGCGCTGCTAACTCTATATTTTTTCTTTATTATTGATCTTAACTAATTAAATTCCTTAAACTAATTTTTTAACCAAACAATATGAAACTCTTTTCACTATAGTAAGGCCAGTGCTGGGGTTTTCCTATATTTGTTTTTAAATTATGTAAGTTAGATCCAGAAATATAAGTGAGACTTATACTTTCTATGTTGTTCCAACGTCCACTCACAGTAGCTATTAAGGGAGTAGGGGACCGACGTCGGCCAGTACACTCAAACTTTTCTCGTCAAAAAAGATCTGAAATTATGCACAATGATACTTCAGCTTGAGACAATTTCAAATATTTAAAAATTTTGGTGTGTCACGGTGCAAATTAATTTTATATATTTTTTTGAAATTTTAAGCCCATAAGGCCCAATGTTAATTTCAATAATTTTTTTCTTTCTTTCGGGACGGTCAAACATCATGAAATTTTTATCACAGCTAGATGTGACCCTTAGCTACACAATGACACCAAATTTAGACCCAAATTCTAATTTTTGAGATATAAGGTTGGTACCCTACTTCCTTAAACTGAGACAAGACGTAGCTAACTTTTGTTCCAATGTTAAATAGAATGACACTTTGACATGTTAAGAAACAAGTTTGACCTGTGGTAACATTAAGTCAAGCAAGTTTTGACAGTTCAGTTTCTAAGTGAATAACTTTGATTTTTGAGATAAGTTCCCAAGTCAGGGCAGTACTGGCTGCAGCGTTGCTTGGTTTGGAGGTACTTCCTGCCGCTGGGTCAGCCTCTCTCACAGGTACGTATGTGGAGGTGAACGACACCAGTTCTTGTGTCCCGTCTTCATCCAAGTCTGCTATCAACACTGCAACACACAGTAACAATATTATATCAATGCTTCAGCCTCTCTCACAGGTACGCATGTGGAGGTGAACGACACCAGTTCTTGTGTCCCGTCTTCATCCAAGTCTGCTATCAACACTGCAACACACAGTAACAATATTATAGCAATGCTTCAGCCTCTCTCACAGGTACGCATGTGGAGGTGAACGACACCAGTTCTTGTGTCCCGTCTTCATCCAAGTCTGCTATCAACACTGCAACACACAGTAACAACGTCACAACTATTGTAACTTCTGAGCGAGTGAAGTGTTAACAATAAAAATTGAACCAGATTAATCAGCATAATTTTTGCGATTTTTTATATTGTATTTTAGTTAACTTTTTTAATTATTAAAATTTTACAATAAAATTATATTATGCAAAAAATCATAAACGTATTAGGTTTAAGTTCTGGAAAAATGAATGTAAACAGTTCACAATGAAAAAATAACAAAGAAAATTTCCCAATGATCGAAATGGGAAGCGCGCGACGAGCAGGCGAGAGAGCAACTACGACGAACATTTATTTAGCGCCCCCTACTAACACAGCATAGGAGTGCAACTACCATCTCTCCTTATATCATACTCATTATCTACCATTGAAGAAGCCATCTTGTAAATTCGGTGGCAGAATTGGTTACAGCGGGTACTTCTAATCTCAGGTCCTGGGTTCGAATCCCACTACGGTAATTTTTGAAACTCTTTTTACATAATTTTTCTGTTATGTATAAATAAAAATCAATAACCTAACACAGAAAATAATATTTTTTTATACAATTCTAATTAGTGCTAATAATATTAGTGCTAATAATAATTAGTGCCTCCTATTCCAAACCTTTCCGGACACAAAAATGTGTTGGAAAGTTGATAGTTTATACAAAACAAGAAAAAGCAGCTCAAATGACAAAAGAAATATTTTTAAGGATTCCCAAGGCATGCATGAGGCTTTCCGGAAATCCTTTCCCAACTGCGGACATTAAGCAATGGTTTCGGAAAGGATTTTGGGAATGCTCTGGGAAAGGTTCAGGCTTGCCTATGGCCAGCTGGTACCTGGGTAGTCCACTCACTGTGCTGCGTGGAAAGTGGCGGGTGGCAGGTGGAAGGGTATGTGTGTGTGTGGGGGGGGGGGGGGGGGGGGGTAGTGGCAGATCATGTAACTGCTGCCTATATTACTTACGTGAGTTCTGCTGTGTGGCTAGCTCAGGCTGACATTGAGGTTCTTTGATAATAAACCTCTGTGCCTGAGTGGCGGGGGGGTAGTGGCAGATCATGTAACTGCTGCCTATATTACTTACGTGAGTTCTGCTGTGTGGCTAGCTGAGGCTGACATTGAGGTTCTTTGATAATAAACCTGTGTGCCTCAGTGGCGGGGGGTAGTGGCAGAGCACACAACTGCTGCCTATATTACTTACGTGAGTTCTGCTGTGTGGCTAGCTCAGGTTGACATTGAGGTTCTTTGATAATAAACCTGTGTGCCTGAGTGGCGGGGGGTAGTGGCAGAGCACACAACTGCTGCCTATATTACTTACGTGAGTTCTGCTGTGTGGCTAGCTCAGGCTGACATTGAGGTTCTTTGATAATAAACCTCTGTGCCTGAGTGGCGGGGGGTAGTGGCAGAGCACACAACTGCGCCACTTCACTCTGACTAGCGTTGATCACATGGAGGTCAGTGCTGTTGAACGTGATGAGGAGGACTCTTTCTTTGAGGCGGTTGATACGTACTTGAGGCGTAGCAGTAGATGAACCCTCTTCAGCACTGCAACATTACATCACTCTCTTAGCTTGTACACTCTAACCAACTGCATGGCCCTCCAAATATTTTAAAGCCCTTGTCAACTTACTTTTTTATCATTTAAAATACTAGATTGATAATTACCATACCTTACTATCCATGTATTAGACACCAACACGCTGATTTTGTATTTGTTTTCATTTTGACAGTTATTTCACGTATCTGACGTCACAACGTTCCGCGTCCAATCACAGTCACCACTCTGGTCACGTAATAAATTTAAGCCCCTCCCTCAAGTTATTTACCCCTATCACGGCTCCATCAGTTCATTGTGACGTCAGATGCGTGATATAACAGTCAAAATGAAAACAAATACAAAATCAACGCTGTGGTGTCTAATTCATGGTGGATAATAAGGTATGGTAATTATCAATCTAGTATTCTAAGTGATAAAAAAGTAAGTTGACAAGGGATGAAAATAAACCATCTTTGGTTAGGTATATGATACATAAAATACATTTGAAATAAAATGCTGGGAGAAAGCATACACTGGTCTTACCATAGTGAAGAGAGTTCCATAGTTTGGTAAAAATTGCTAGCACAAATATAAAAAAACTAACACAATGGAAATACTTTGTCAATAAACTCCAAGTGAGATGAAGTGTCTTCATCAGTCATTACAGACTTGGAGAGCAACTATGGATGATCATTGTATCATTCGTAGTGTCAATACATTTCAAATTATTCACAGTTTCTCTCCAAGTCTGTACTGACTGATGAAGACACTGCATCTCTCTTGTAGACACCTTGTATACACCTAACTGCAATATTTTTTTTTGTTAATTTCGCAAAAAAAAAAAAAAAAAAAAAAAAAAAAAAAAAAAAAAAAAAAAAAAAAAACATAAAATTGTATTAATAATATTTTCTCTTGTTGTTTTGTAAACTGGCAACATAGCAATAAACATCTACTTTTAAAGGCAACTTCTACTTAGAAATTTAATGTTAAGGTGGTAGGTGAACGACTGATAACTCGCAAACTAGACGGTCGCTAATTATAATATTAACACAAAGTAAAGAAGAAATGTTACTTAAAAGTTTAGCTACGTCAAACATGTGAAAATGCGACCAATTATTTAAGTTTTTTCACTTTAAAGATAACATGTAAATGTAGAAATCCAAATTTTTGTGGCAAATTTTAGTCAAAGTAGAAACTTAATTTTTAAACTTTTTTTAAAATTTCTATTTTATTATTATTATTATTATTTAATTTACTCAACTTCATTTGTTTTGCTGGAAATAAATAAAGAGTACAAAGAATTATTGTGCAAATATATTTTCTCTTTAACAATTTCCAGTCCACGTCGCAGTCACCTTGTACTCTCATGCAATGTGAAGTGCTCCACGTACCCAGTATGGTCTGCGTCCCACTGAGGAGTATTGTCCCTGATGACAGCTCTACGTCGTACAGACTTGACAGGCTGCTGCTGCTGCTGCTGCTTTGTGTCTGGTCCTTTGGTGCCCACAGTTCTGGGAGAGAGAGCAGGCCATTGCCAGAACTTCAAGACAAACCCACTGAGAGACGACGTGGTGCCTGTAGCCGTACCTCTGAAAATAAAAGTAGTAAGCCTCGTGCAGACATCATACTTACGCAGACAGTAAGAACTACATTTTATAAAGTAGAAAGAGATCTAACTCACAACTTCATAACATCAAAGCTCACCAAATTTAGTACATTAAAAAATAAATAAATAAATAAGTAAGAAAAAGAAAAGAAAGACAGTACAATACTGTATTTTGGCCTATCCCTAACATAATTATAGCCTTTTGTATTTGCTTCAAAAATAGGCTATACATACTAATATATGAAAAACAAAAAAAACATTGCAGTTAATGCCGATACTAAAACAATAGGATAGAGATAGAACGAGAGAAATTAGAGTACTGTGTATTGAAAATTAATGCAAAGCGAAATTCTCTAATTTTGATAGTTAATGGGACAGGGATTCAATTCAATAGACGGTACTCTAATTTCTCTTGTGCTATCTCTATCCTATATAAATATACATACATATACATACATATCATGACGCTATGGTACCTTTCGGGGTAAGCCAACAACATATATAGATGGATTTTATTCTGACCCAGTGATAGACCTCCACAATTATCCTGACATACCTCACTTGCTTCCGCCAGTCTCATATATACCAATTGTTTCATACATTTCCTTTAGCATCTCATACTGCAGTAGCGTACATTCTTATTTTTCAAACATCTTCCAACCACCTCAGACCATGATGTTTTAGGCAAGCTGCCTGTATCTCTCCTTCCATCCTCTCTACTACGAAATATCAACCTGTTTTGCTATTCTTTCATCACCCACTCTCTCCACATGATCAAACCACCGTAACACAATAAAAAAATGTTTAATAGAAACGTTTCACTATCTGAAACTATAAACTTAATATTATTGTTACCTGTGTGGTGTGATACCTGAGAACTGCAAGGCCACAGGTGCCATGGAGCGCTCTCCTCTACCCTGATAACTCCACAATGTATTGTTGTGTGTGTCAGACAGGACAACAATGTTATGTACCTAAACTTACTTGTGTGGGGTGATACCTGAGAACTGCAAGGCCACAGGTGCCATGGAGCGCTCTCCTCTACCCTGATAACTCCACAATGTATTGTTGTGTGTGTCAGACAGGACAACAATGTTATGTACCTAAACTTACTTGTGTGGGGTGATACCTGAGAACTGCAAGGCCACAGGTGCCATGGAGCGCTCTCCTCTACCCTGATAACTCCACAATGTATTGTTGTGTGTGTCAGACAGGACAACAATGGAGCGACATCGAGGACAAATGCCTCTGTTCTCCACGTTCAACTTGTGGCCCTTCACTTGAAGAGAGTATGTGCGACCATCGTTCTGACCCTGCTCATATATCTCCCTGGAACAACAAATCATATGCTAAATATAAGAAAAAAATAAACATTTTTTTATTTAACTTGCAAATCAAAGAAAAGTAAAAGATAATTAAATCATGCTTTAAATTATAATTAAAGCACGCTACAGTATATTGAAAGCTATATTACGCGAAAATCTTTAATTAAATAGATACAAAAAAGGGGGACTCAAAATTGCAAGCACAAGACTGCTAATTTGCGAAGTCCCCCTTTTTTGTATCTATTTAATTACAGATTTTCGCGTAATATACTAGCTTTCAATATAGCAAGCTTTAATTATAATCATCTTTTAATTTTCTTTGATTTGCAAATCATAATTATGTATATCGAGGGCAACTGTAATAGTGCAATCACCGCGTGTGCATTTTTGGCACATGCATGCATTCTCCTCGCTCACCTTTTTTGAAACATATTTATACGCTTAGCCTGTACAGATGTGCCATTAGTAGGCATGGCGTAGATTGCACATATGCCAAAAAGGCACCAGCGGAGATTGCACAAGTACCGAAATGCAGGGTAGACCTCGATATGTCAATACAGAGCAAAGTCAAGTACAGAGAGAAGGATAATTACCTGGGTGGTTGTTGTCTCTTGTGTAGTGGAGGTAACAATGCAGGGTCTTGTAGTGACCTGTTGATAGCCCTCAGATATAGCTCTTGTACTGCCATGATACGTACTGACTCTGAAATATAAAGTAATAATACATAACAGTATAGTAGCTTACATTAGCTTACCAACATGTATTAAAATCCAGAAAAGTCCAAGGGCTGCCTGGACTTAATATTCGCTAACAATTTTTAAAAATATACCCTCTATTCCTGCTCCACTCTCCACCATTTTCCTCGCTCATTCACACTCCTTCCCTAATTCCCTACTCCACCTCCATCCCTCCCTACTAACTCCAGACCAGCAATAGCAAAACTGAGCAGTAGAAGATGAGACACTGCTCAGTGATGTGCTCAAGTAATTTTCTTGTTTGATTGATAATGTCATTATTATATGACGAAAGCTCTCAGTTATGAAATGAGCCATATTTTATAACAAAATACTTTGCTTTGTGAGACCTCGACCTCTCTCTACTGATAAGACTCTTGCTGATAATTATATAATTTCTTTAGTATTATTTAAAAGAGGCAAACCTTAAAATAAAAATTAAAAAAAAAATTGCAAAGTTGGAAATAATAAAGAAAAAAATTGAAAAAAAAAAAGTTTAACAACACTAATTACAGTGTACTGTACATTTTCTTCCATTAAAAATATTATTCTACTGACATTTATGGAAATAACATGTATTTAAATTGAGTTTTGTGTCTACTGAAATCGTCATCCATGAATACAAATCTACTGTATTTGTTTTAACCTGCTCAGGCAATTTCGTTGCTACAGGTAAAAGTTACAAAACATAGGTGTACCTGCTCCTGCTTGGTTAATGCAGGTAAAAGACAAGGTAGAGTCCGTCTCCTCCAGTTCAAGTCCAGTAAGAGAGACACACCCACTGACATTGACCAGCTGTCCAATGACGTTGCCACGACGACCGGACACCAACACAAAACTGTCCAGACTGAAACATATTTGATTGAGTTATGTAACAAAGTTAATGAGGACATCAATGTGTACTGTAGTAGTGTACGTACCGTACTATTATTCTTGATAACAATGCAAGCATATGCACAACATTACAATGCAAGCCAACTTAATCACTTGACTTTCATCATAAATCATAATTATACTTCTAATTTTTGTTATTATTATTATTATTATTATTTTTTTTTTTATTTTTTTTTTTTTTTTGAAAAATCCTACTTTTTGGTGGGTTTTATTGTTTTTGTTTTAACAATAATGCTGTTCGTAAACCCTGTTTTCTGCTCCTAAAATGATGATCGCCTTTGGTAATTCAAATTGAATGCGCATTTTTTGGTGCAAGAGAACTGGGTTTACGAACACGACAAATAAAAGCCACTTCTTAATTGCGGTTTATTTTAAAAACAGACATGTAAAAGCATTTGTTTAAACGTTTTAAAATAATAATAACAATAATATCAATGATAAAGAAAAGGATAGAAAAATTACTTGAGCACAGTGATGTGCTCAAGTAATTTTCTCTTTTGATTGATAATGTCATTATCATATGACGAAAGCTCTCAGTTATAAAGAAACTTTTATAACATTATACTGTGCCATGCAAGACCTCGACCTCTCCATAGAACTTCTACTGTGGTAAGGCCCTTGCTGGTTTTTCTATCCTTTTCTTTATCATTGATCCTAACCGCGATGGTTTTTTCCTTAAATTAATAACAATAATAGCCTAATAATAATTTTTTTCTTTTGAATGTTTTTTTATTTGCGTATGTTTTGTAATAAACAAGAACTTGTTATATTAGGACAGTGTTTTTTATTTATTATTATTATTATTATTATTAAAAATAATCAAGAATTATTACATACATGCTTTGAGAAAATAAAAGAAACATTAAATTAATGAACGGGTGAAAGAAAAAACTTCATAATATATGTTTCAAATCATATTTTAAGCTTTATATTTTCTTCAGACATAGCATTTTTCTTTTGCTTTTTTTAGTGGGGTTTTTAGTTTTTTTTTGTTTTTTTTTTTTTAGTTTTTTTTTTTTTTTAATGGGTAAACAAACCTAACAAAATAAAAATAGAAATTAAAAAATAAAAAAAAAAGAAAAAGAAAAAGAAAAAAAAAAAAATTTTTTTTGGGGGGGGGGGGGTGCTGGTTAAAATTCTGAATCCCTGGGATCAACCCAAAATGTTAGATATTTCTGTTTCAGATCATTTGCAACAACAAAATATTTGTCAAGGTGAAATGGAGAAGTGATCGAGCACCCTAGATATGCATGTGGTTGTGTGTATTGCATTGACAAGAAAATGTGAAATAAAAAATTACAAGAATGTATAAAAGAACTGAAATGTATAATAGAGGAGCTTTCTGTGGATGTTTGCAGATTTATAATAATCTATCTACCTACACATATTAGACAGATTGAAGATCCTATCATCGTTAAAAATGCATTGGAGAGGTTACTATTAAACAAAACAATTGAGTGTAATGATAAATGTGCATGTTTGTTATGTAGTGGCCTATGTACTAGGTACCACTTACTTCATTGTCCATCTCGGACCCTTAACACGTTAATATAGGCCTAAATTATTAAATTACTATATTAAATTAGGCCTAAACTATTTTATATTAAATATGTTATACAGTAGGCCTATATAAATTACCTTATTGGTGTGTAAATATTGTAATAACTATCATTTCTAATAGCAGACAATGCAAAAGTGTGTTTGGTGAAAAACCAAACAAACTGACAGCTCAACAATACTAACAAAGTGCTAGCAGACAACTTTGTGTTCCTGTCTACATTTAACATGCTTTCTTATGGGTCAATGAAGCAGCTATAACTGAAGTTAGAATTATTTTTTAAAGCTGAAATTTTTATTGTAGCGTGCTGAGCCTTAAAGCTTTTGTTTTCCTGGATTTCAAGTGATTTAGTTACAAAATATGGTTTTCACCCAATTGACTTTAAATTAAATCCAGGAAAACAAAAGCTTTGAGGCTCAGTAAGCTACAGTAAAAATTTCAGCTCTGAAAAATAATTCTAACTCAAGTTATAGCTGCTTCATTGTCCCATAAGAAAGCATGTTAAATGTAGACAGGAACACCAAGTCGTCTGCTAGCACTTTGTTAGTATTGTTGAGCTGTCAGTTTGTTTATTTTATCACTGAACCTACTTTGGCAACATCTGATAGTGCAATTATTTTTTTCTACAATAACCTAAGCAGATATGCATTGTTGTGTATTGTGATTGTAGGATTAAAGAAATAAATAAATATATATTTTTAATTTTGACTAACCTGCTACTGAGCTGAGGGCTGCACAGAGCACATAGATCAGGAACTCCATCTCCATCCACGTCTCTCACTTTGAGAGGAGGAAATCTGATCCTGGCTGGTTTTCTCTGCGCCAGGGGTAAGAAGGGACGTCGTGATGAGTTACGACTGATGACTGAGCCGTTGTCACGATGTATGTGAAGAAACCACAGCAGAGAGCCTGCAACATACACCAAGTACAATATGTCAATAAATTAATTGTAAGTATACATAGCAAAAAAAAAATTAAAAAAAAAAAAAAAAAAATCATGGACATTTGTTAGGATATGAAATGCAAATATTTAAAGCGATACTGAACCCAGAGAATAAGCATTTTTTATTCTTTTTATAATTAAAATTACTTCAAGCAACTGTTTATTAGTTTTTTTCTGCACCCAACATAAAAAAAAAAAAAAAAAAAAAAAAAAAAAAAAAAAAAAACGGGGGTAAGTAGGGAGACTCCAGGGTAGTAGATTTCCCGCCGATGTTGCAACAATGCAATGTATAGTTTGTACAGCAGGTAACGCTTCAATAGAAAATAATAAAATTTTCTAATGAAGCATTACCTGCTGTACAAACTATAAACTACATTACATCGTTGCAACATCGGCAGGAAATCTCTGACGTCAGAGATTTCCTATTTAGCCCCGGATTTTTCAGTTATGTTGGGGTGGAGAAAAAACTAGTAAAAAGTTAATTTATATAAATATGAAAAAACCATCGCGGTTAATGATACTAAAACAATAGGATAGAAATAGAACGAGAGAAATTAGAGCACTATGTATTGAAAGTTAATGCAAAGCGAAGTTCTCTAATTTTGATAGTTACAATGGGATGGGACTCAAATTAATTCACTAGCGTTTGCTAGGACGTTTTTTATGAAAGAACGTCCTAGCAAACGCTAGTGAATTAATTTGAGTCCCATCCCATTGTAACTATCAAAATTAGAGAACTTCGCTTTGCATTAACTTTCAATACATAGTGCTCTAATTTCTCTCGTTCTATTTCTATCCTATTGTTTTAAAAGTTAATTTAAGTAGTTTTAATGATAAAAAGAATAAAAAATACTTATTTTTTGGATTCAGTATCGCTTTAAGGGAGTAAGGGACCGACGTCGCCCATTACACTCAAACTTTTACAATAAAAAAAATCTGAAATTTTGCACAATGATACTTCAGCAGGGTATGGCTTGTAACTCAAGATTTAAAAATAAAACTTCAAAACTGTATGATACCATTTGAAATTTAATAGTCAGACACCTATGATAAAATTTTCAGAACCCGTGACCATCAGGTAAGAGAGAAAATAATTATTAAAATTAACATTAGCTCTTATGAGACTAAAATTTCAAAAAAATGTAATTTAAAATCTAGCTTAGTGATCCACCAATTTTTTTACATTTTTGAAGATGCCATATCCTAATGTATCACTGTGCAAAATTTTAGATTTTTCTTTCTTTACAATTTTCTAGTTAAATCCCGTAGTACTGTACCTGATTTCCCACCTTAATGTATAATTTTAGAATGGGAGGAGTGTAGCAAACGTGCTACCTACGTTACCTGTGGCAGGGTCCAGTGACGCTAACAGCCAGTCAGGGTTTGCTATGAGACAGTCATGTCTGCCGTCACCAGTAGCGTCCAGCAGGTCACATCTTGCTGCGACAGGGGCGGCCCCTGGGGTCACTAAGGTCCACGCCAGCACTCCAGTGTCTGGCCACAGAGCTATAGCACCACCCCCTGCTTGTCCTGCACTTGCACGGTCTGGTAGAAATGGACCGTAGCCGAGCTGATTCCATCGTGGTTCTCCAGGAGTCAGGCTTCGTAGCTGAGGTTGGGGTCCTCGTACTGTGAACACTAGACGTCCTTGGGCTAGCGTCGGGCACCCAGTTAGCTCTGTAACAATACAGAGGGTGCTTCGTTGAAGCCATAGACCACATCATCAAAATGTTTTTTTGGATGATTAAAAACTAAAATGTGATCTTCAAAACTGATGACAATTTTTACCTGAACATAAAAGTAGCCCCACAAGAGAGGATGATAATATTGTAAAGTATGCAATTTGTGTGAATATTTTTGGTTATGTTTATGACGTCAGAAACATGCAAAAATTAGTATGAAAATGTTGTGCAAGTTTCATAAATTGAAATTTCTGATCACTACTACGGAGCTACAGTTTGGTTTTGAGACAAACTAAATTTATTTATGTAAGTTGTACCATCGAGTGTTTTGTGATATAAATGTTTATGTATTCTTCTGGTCCATGTTTTTAGATATTTAACAGAATTAAAATTTATAAAAACGAGGAAAAATACACATTGTGGTTGATACATATTTACATTGTAGTACAGTACCTATGCGCTTGGAGGCCATACTGGAGTAGTGAATAACATTGCTCAGCATAGGACAAACTTCATTCAAGCCAGTTTTCTTTGGGAAATTGGTTAATTTTTTGTTATTGTTATTTTTCTCACATACTTGAGATACTAATTCAACATGTATTTACAGCATCAATGCTCTCAAAAAAATTGCGAAGTATTTTTAAACTGGCAAAATGTGTCATATTCCTATACTGGCCAATGTTATTTAGTACACTCACTTTTATGACGCTGACTTTAACATGAATGAAACCTCTGTATAGATGACAAAAGTGTTACGTACCTATCCCCTGAAGTACAGACTCCCAGGAGCCAGTGGAAGCGAGATGTGCATGGTCCACAGGCACCGCCTCACTCCTGGTGCACGATGACTCCAGATCACAGGGTAAGATCCACAAGAACCCCACTACAGTGAAGATACAAACAAAGAGAGAGCCAACGAAGCATGCTCGACGTGTGGACGTCATTGAGCCCCAGCCTTTCTTTAAGATTGGAGTCTCGTTAGGTTTAGAGTTGGTCTCTTCTACTATTGTGGTGGGGGAGGAGGGTAGTAACACAAGACGTCCTCGCTCACCAAAGCCGTTCAGTGAGGTTTCACTGTTGCTAAGTGGACGATACTCTGCCGTCATCGTGCTATCTGTTGCTGTCATGGTTTTGCCTGTACATTAATAACAGCTTGATCAATACAATTGCACAATTGTGAAGGGTTAAGTTAAGGAACAAAGTATCGCAGTTAGGATCAATAAAGAAAACGATAGAAATATGCAGCATATATATGAACAAAATCTACTGTACATAGTTCTACTGTGACGTGGCCATCCTTTATTTTTATTACTGGTGAATAATATGACAATTATATGTAAGAATTTGTTAATTGGTAATTTCTTGTGCCATCATTTTTTGATTTTCAATAATTACAGTACATAATTAAAAATACATAAGGTATTTGGGTGTACTGTCTACTTAATGTACAGTACTCAAAGTTAGAAATTTGCATATAAATACAAAAAAACAATACGTAAATAAATCAATAGAAGTTGACTATTGATTTATTCAGGACAATGTCTTCTTTTTGAATATGTAATAAAAATATTGCATTTATTTTTTCTTCATTGTTTCACAACTGTTATAATAGTAATGTGACATCAAAGATATGATACAATATTTCGATGGCTCCGCGGAAAACTGAACTATGTATAGTCTCCGCGCACCTCAAATTTGGAACATCTGCACTCTCCACCTCTCCCGAATTTGAAACATCTCTTACCAGTGCTCCATTACAAATGCTTCCAATTTGGGAGAGGCGGAGAGCGCAGATGTTCCAAATTTGAGGTGCGCGGAGAGTATAGATAGTTCAGTTTTCTGCAGAGCCATCGATTTACAGATAGGCAAATGAAAGAAATTGGGATTGGGAGAAATAGCGAGCATTAAGCTGTACAGGGACCTCTAACAGAAAAACACATTTAGCAAATAGTCTAGTGTTTATACTAGAGCCACTCTTTTAGCTGTGTAGAAACCAAGCCAGGTTATGGACTTTTTTGCTCCTATTCAAGATGTATTTATAGAAGGCGGTATAATTCGCACTTTTACTGTCGATATAACTCGATTTCCTTCGTAAAACTTTGAATTTTGACTAAGTCATAGAAGGTGACAGAGCCACGTGGTCTCTCAGGTACAATACATTATGTACCTGCAAGAGGAGGAGGGACGCAACATTTACCCTCTTTTGCACTTCAAATTCCCCCTCTTGTTTTGATTCACCTTGTGTGATGTTTCATACCTGTGGCAGCCTAGGCAAACTACATCACCTTCTATATTACACATCTTGCTCCTAATATTGATTTTTATATATTGTGATAAATTGAAAGAAAAGGATAGGAGAAAACCAGCGCTGGCCTTACCATAGTGAAGAGAGTCCCATAGTTCGGTGAAAATCTTGCTAGCACAGATATAAAATAACTAACACATTGGAAATATTTCGGCAATCGACTCCAAGAGAGATATGGAGCGTGTTATGCCTTCATCAGTCCTTACAGACTCAGAGAGAAACTATTTTTCTGAGTTTCTCTCTGAGTCTGTGAGGACTGATGAAGGCATAACACGCTCCATATCTCTCTTGGAGTCGATTGCCGAAATATCTCCAATATTTCCAATGTGTTAGTTATTTTATATCTGTGCTAGCAAGATTTTCACCGAACTATGGGACTCTCTTCACTATGGTAAGGCCCTTGCTGGTTTTCTCCTATCCTTTTCTTTCAATTTATCATACCTAACCGCGATGATTTATTTTCCTTAATATATATACATTTTATATACGTATTCTGTTATAATATATTATGTATGATATCTTACCGTTTTTAGAATTTGGTGCGTGTTGTGGAGAATTTGAGTTCAGTTTCCTATTGGTGACATGTTTGTCCGCCACTGCCAGCTGCAGTGTTTGTTTGTTGAACACTTCTTCTTCACTGGAGTCTGTGTCACTGAATGGTAGAGGAGAATACACACCCTGGCTGTTAGCAACTGCACTGCCTGTCGACATTTAGCTGCTCTCCTGACAACATAGCAACATGATCATCAGTCTTGGGGTGTTCGAGTGCAACGTCAAACATTTTTCGATTAACCTTTTTTTTTTTTTTTTTTTTTATTTCAACATATTTTTATGTATATGGTTGAAAATCCTTTTATTTTACATATACCGGTACACCAATTTTTCATATTAAAGTTTTAACTAATTAAAATCGTTAACAAGTAAAACTTAATTGAGAAAGTGTTCGACTTCATGTTTAATGTTTCGAACAATCAGCAGTGAAAATGGTGTTCGTCGAACACCTCAAAAAATCAAATCGAGCAGCAAACAAACTCGAACAGTTCGAAATGTTCGTGTTCGGATCGTGTTCCAAGAATTTTAAGTGTTCGTGATCGGTTCGGGTTCGACTAAAATGGTGCTCGACCCCAACACTGCTAATCATATTTAACATAGCAGCATCCATAGCATAATCGCGGATCTTACTGGTATTTTTCCCGAGAAAATGAACCTGTATTGATATTCACCATTTGTCAAAGGCAGTAAGATGCGAAGTAAAATTTCTAGATATGATAATATCTTGATAATACATAATATGTACCTTTCAAAAATAAGGTAAAATTATTTTTGGTTTATGCAGTATCCTTTTTATAACATAAGAATAACCTTGGGGGGGGGGGGGGGGGGGGAATCCTGTAGGACTTTTGTTTCGCATTTATTGCCTTTGACAAAGGATCAATATATCAATTAAAACACGCGATCCTTGGGTGAAATACAGTGTCACCATTAACTGAGCTCAATTTATTAAGAACATTTTGAATAAATTTTTTGCTAAAAAAAATAGAAGGCAATTTTAAAAACGTAGAAAATAATGCAGCTTTATTCATATTTTTTTAAAATTTTTGTGAATCGTACCAGTACTTTACACTCAGATAAAAATAAAATTTAAAATGGTTCAAAATAAAAATAAATAAAAAATGTGTATGTATATGATATGTAATATCTCTAATAGATATATAATAACTCTATGCTGTTACCCTAGCCCCTCTATTTATAATAACTCTATGACATATATATGTATACCTGATGTACATATACGCCGCGTCTGATGCCCAGCTAGGCGAGATATTAATTTTTAATTAAGTTATCATTAATCCATATCTGGCAGCAATTGGGACCTAGCTGCCATAACAACTGGGTCCTGGACCATATTATACTTACACACACTTTAAATCTGTTCTCTTTATGCCTGATTATAATTTAAAAATTACAACTTGATTTTTAGCTGTAGGACCCACTCTTGCCTACCTGACCTGCATATTTAACCACATTCATACGTACGTATTCCTCACCAATATAACCAACATTACTTGGTACCTAAGTACATCACTTACCTGCAATAACATATTAGTGCGCCAAACTGACGGCTTACACGTATTTATTATCGAAAATTACAAATTTACATCACAAATTTTAGCAAAAAGTGATTTTTAATTCAAAAACAAAAACAGCTGTTTAGTTTTTTTTGTTTTCGTGTTTACCGCGAAATTTTCAAACACTATAATTTGTCCGTCGATTTTGTTTGACTTTAAAATAACAATTAAATAACCATAATTATACTTCTAATGTAATTATTTTATAACATACCTATATAATATGAGATGTTGCATGTATTCTTGTACTAATTGCATTAATTACCACATCTTATCAATGCGGCGTTATCAGTTTAACAGTATTTGCTTGCGGCGCGTACGTATATTGTATAATGTTTACATGCAGTATAATAATGAATTGAGATTATAAGAAAAGACGTGCTTACTGATTACACTGACTAATTACTAATAATGAGTAACATTTTTTTTTATTATTATTATGATTATTTATTTACATCATGCACCTGCCAAAGAATTTTTATATTATTTTATTGCTCATTATATATTAGCTTATAGAATTTTAATTAACGCAAATAAAACATAAAAAATGCATACACCTCACGTCAGTCTCAACCTCAACTTAATTGAGCTGACTCACTTTCAACATGACAACTCGAAAAAAGGTTAAGTCTAATTAGGTTTGTTTGGTTTTTCAAAACCGAATACTCGAGTTTAGCTTGGTTTAAAAAGATATGAAGATCTATATATTATATATTTATATCGATATAAAATAAAATAAACTTTTTATGTATCGTTTTGTAGCCAAGGATTAGACATTTTTAAAACTGTTCTTAGAAATAAAATTGGCTAACCGGTTTTCTTGCACCGAGCTTGATCAAAGTAAAAATATGCTAATTTATTTTCCAGCCGTCTTTTTTTCTGCAAAAGTGATGAGAAATTTGCCTTTTTAACTCTCCTTTATTGACAATTAATGGAGTCTGTTGGCACTTGTAGTGCTCATTTAAACATGTTCTGAGATAAAAATGGAAGGATGGGGCTACATTGGTATCAGGGGTAACGTGAAAACATTTGCGTAAAACATTGCTAAATTTGGCAAAATTTCTCTATTTCGACAATTTTTTTAATGATTTAACTAAGTTTTTAGTTTCTTTATGTCTTTGCCATAATTTTTCTTTCAAATCTAACAAGGGCGGGTATTGTATGATGACAACCGGATAAGGCTGAAATTTGGTGTGGTGGATGACCTCCCTACAGAAGGATACCCCATAAAATATTTCATCCCCTAACGAACTTTTATGGGAGCTAGGGCCCAAAACGTAAAACACAGGTTTTACAAGTAAATCAATGGGACTCGAATTAGACCCAAATTTTTATTTTCATACGATGGTGTTCAAAGGGTCAAATTATATGTAAAAAGTGACGAAATTCATAAAAACACAATATTTGATGCTCAGTAAGCTACAGTAAAAATTTCAGCAGTGTGAAATAATTGTAAGTCAAGTTATAGCTGCTTCATTGCCCCATAAGAAAGCATGTTAAATGTAGACAGGAACACAAAGTCGTCTGCTAGCACTTTGTCAAGAGGGTCTATGCATTCATGTTAAAGTCGACGTCATGTTGGATAACTCAATAACATGGGTGGCATAGGACAGAAATTAATTTTGCCAGTTTAAAAACTCTATGCAATATTTTTTAGAGCATTGATGCTGTAAATATGTTGAATTAGTATCGCAAGTATGTGAGAAAAACACACACACAAAAAAATTAACAGATTTCCCAAAGAAAATTGGCTTAAATGAAGTTTGTCCTATGCTGAGCAATGTTATGCACTACTCCAGTATGGCCTCCAAGCATAATAAATATGACGTCATCTGCATACACACTATATGTTTGTTTATTTTACCACCTAACACAATTTTGCAACGTCTGCTATTTGTTTAATAAATAATAATAAATTAAGATCAGTAATAAATAATAATTAAAGCTGATAACCAAGCAATGATATTCCATTGATGAGTTTATGAAAGACCATGTATGTATAAACAATGCATTTATCAGTTTTTAAAATGTTCAAGTTTATATAATTCTTCTCAATATTTTTGTATTATATTTTGACTTTAATTTCTAATTGTAACAACAATAACCTAAGCAGATATGCATTGTTGTATTTTGTGATTGTAGGAGGAAAGAACTGATAAATATATTTTGAATCGTGAATCTTTGAAGCAGGTGTACGTAATGTAAATAATTAGGCAGGTCAGATTTGTGTTTTGATAATTTTATTTAAACATGATACATCACTTGCTTGCCTCCCCCTCTGGTCTGCTAAACACTAAGGTATAGCCACACTTGCCACAGTAATGGCGGTCCTCCATGGCGGCCATGAACACTCCAGCGCCACACTGTTCTGCCGGGCACTCTCTGCGCAGGCGGTGGATCTTGCCGTTCTCATCAACCTGCGTACATCAACATGGGCATTATAACATTTGTACAGCACAGAGTACGTGAAGCTATCGTCACACTTTGTGGCAAGCAACGTGGGGAGGTATTGAAGATCCAACATTGAGAAGTGAATAAGGGGGCGTGGAAAACTTTGATTTAATATTTAATTAAAAGAAACAGGCTCCATACGACATTTACAATTATTGTCATAAATAGTAGAACTAAATAGTGGATTAAACACAACTAGGAAACATTTAGTGTCTGTCATTTTTTAAATACATTTTATATCCTTTAGAATACTAGGTTAATAATGAACATAGGTCCCTACTTATTATGGCCAAATTAAACTAGAATCAAAAAGCCTGGCTCAATTTAAATCGGGCATGAATTTTTACCACTAAAGTATTACCAATTTTTTAACATTGGTTTTGCCATTTGCCCAGCATAACCAACCAAATGGTTTTCGATTATTACTAAAACGGCTAAAAAATGAAATTAAATAAAGATTACTTTGCGTACATTGCAAAGAGCATATAAAGTAACCGTTCAATAAACTATAATATTTCATAAATATTGAAGCAATGGCACGTAGGACATGTATTTGCAAGTAAAATGACTTAGGTGCCATTCCGTGATATTGGCAGCCTTGAGCCACCGATTAATCAAATGCTTAACTTAGAGGTGACTTGGAGCTAACCTGTTCAATATGACGTCATATTTATTGTTTATGTTATATAATATGTATTATTTATTATGATTCAATACAATGCAAGTCAATACATTAATGTTATAATTTGTCATACAACACTACTATTATGATTCTTTTTTTTCGTCGATAACTTTGATTATTTTAAACATGTATATTATATTATAATATTACATGGCATGCATATTTTAGTGTCTGTGCACTCTTGCTGTGAAATATTTCTATCTCGTGATATGATAAAACTTTAGGACTGACAGTACAGACCATTTCATTACATTGATAAACATACATACATACATACATACATATCATGACGCTATAAATCCCTTTCGGGGTAAGCCAACAACACAGATGTTTTATCCTGACCCAGTGATAGACCTCCACAACCTCCATAAACATATACGTTGTTATATACAGACCATTTCATTACATTGATAAACATATACGTTGTTATATACATACCTTAAAAAAAACTTTTTTACAATTTTTTTTAGGTATTATAGTTTGTAAGACTGAAGTTCTTAATAATGTAATTTTTAAATTACATAAAAAATACGTATTCTTTACAAATTCATTTAAATTAAATTTTTTTTTTTTAAGTATATTCAAAAATTCTCTTATTTAAATACAATGAGAATATAATCATGTATATTTTTACGTGTATATTTTCTATGATGATTTTTATAACTTATAAAATTACATAACCTACCTATACTATTAATAAATTGACATTTTTATATAAATGTGCGTGCCAATATTAAAAAAAAGTGTAAAAAAAAAGCTTTAATTTGTTTATCTGTGAACTTATTTTCAGTTGCGTTTTCGTATCAGTAACGATATATATGCGTCATATAAAAAGCACATTTATTCTACAATTACAACAATAATACTTACAAAATAATTAAAATATGTATGTTGCAATTCTTTATTAACAAAATATTTGCATTTATTATAAGTATACATTATTTCTTGTTAAATTTAACTATTTAATTTTTCATAATATTTGTATTTATTTATTTTAACTTCCCAAGTAATGCTAGCTTAGTGCGTACAGAGAATAAAAGTGTTCAAAATTTCTGGCGCACATTTAATATTTGAAGGGGAGGGGAGCGCGGATGGCCGATGCAGCAATAGATCGAACGGCAGGTAACTCAGGATTTTTAAGTAGACATGACCGCTTTGATTTTGTATTTGTAAAACTTATCCGACGTCACAATGTACTGATGGGGCTGTGAAGTGGTGGGGTAAGGTATTTCTATAGATAGGTAATCCAAAGAGAATATCGTTATTCAATTTTCTGTTGCCTTTCAATTTATTTTATCCTGGAAGTTATATTTTGTTGCCCATTTGATCAATGTAATTTTGACCTGCAATACACGTCTCCAGCTGACCAGTACTTTTCAGCGGGAATCCTCTCTGGATTACATGAGTTATCTACTTACATTATGGTGGGGAAGTTATCACATGACCAATGACTTCGACTGTGACTGGCTGATGAGATGAGGCATGAGGGAACGTCGGGACAAAATTTGGTACTTTGGCCGTAATAAGGTATGTTAATTATTAACCTAGTATTCTAAAATATCCACACACAAAAGTGCATAGTGTATTTTACTGCCTACTTTATAGTTTTAATGTACCTTATAAAACTTGAGGACTGAGAGCTTGACTTTCTTCTTCTTGTGTTTGATTTTCTTAGGTGTGGTGTAGTTCTTCTTCTTTCTCTTCTTGGCACCACCTCGAAGTCTCAGCACCAGGTGGAGGGTCGACTCCTTCTGAATGTTGTAGTCTGACAGCGTGCGGCCATCTTCCAGCTGTTTGCCTGCGAATATCAGGCGTTGCTGGTCTGGGGGGATACCTGAGGGGGCATAGGAGTCATTAATATGAGTACGTGACGAGAGAAATTAATTATTGAAATTAACATGGGCTCTTATGGGACTCAAACTTCAAAAAATCATAATTAAAAATTTAGCATGGTGACCCCCCCCCCCCCCCATAATTTTTACATCTTTGAAGATACCTAATCCTATTGTATTACTGTACAAAATTTCAGATTTTTCTGTCTTTATAACTTTTTAGTCAAATCACGCAGTAGCTGATTTCGCGCCTTAATCAAATTGGATGCGCATTATATGGTGCAAGAGACCAGGGTTTACAAACAACACTGATGTATTGTAGCTGAGACCCAGGGGGAGATACTGGCTTGCTCTTGCCACTTGAAGAAAATTGCAGGCGGCAAATTGCAATGTTGCCCGAGGCTTAACAAAATCAGGGCTGTCAGTATTGTCAATTGGGCACCTTTTTGCCTCCCCTGGTTCACCCTGAGCTACCCTTCAGCCAATCAACCCCCACATGCCGCCTGCTCTCCACCAATCTGGATGCCAGGGTGGATTTTTAATTTTTTTACTATCCTTACAGTTCCCGCAATTCTGTCGCCTGCGATAAAAAGTGAAGAACGCGTCGCTACCAACTTTCTCTTCACTGCGGCCTATAGCGACAGTATAGCAATGCTCTAGCCTTATTATATAGATCAGTGGAGAGATCACGTGGGTCTGTCACGTTGTATGGCGTATGGCAAAATTACAAGCTTTAAGAAGGGAACTGAGTGGTGACGACAGTAAAGGAGTGAATTATACCACTTAATATAATATATTTTAAACCTTGCATTGTATTTAAATAACAGCAGTGACTCACTGCTACATAACATGCAGGGTCTGTTCCCATATAACCACAATACAATCCTTGTACTGTACCCACCTTCCTTGTCCTGGATCTTAGCCTTGACATTTTCTATCTTGTCTGCAGGCTCCACCTCCAAGGTGATGGTCTTGCCAGTCAAAGTTTTCACAAAGATCTGCATGGCTGCAACATACAAACATACGTACACATCAATATGGCACGACAACATAGCAATTACATCAAATATCTGTTTTAACCTCTAACTGCTCTTTATTTACTTATTTACCAGGGGGGGGGGGTAAATTATATTTAAAATTAACAATAAATTAAAATTAAGAAGAAAAAAATGGGAAATGACATAGAAAATCCTATTTTTAGTTCAACTTCTCCCTAACCCTAACCTTATCTAATGGTCACGGGCTTTGAAAATGTTATCACAGGTAGCTGTTACTGTTAACTTTCTAATATCATCATCAAGTTTTCCAGTTTTCTTCTTAAATTTTAACATACAAGCCATCTGAATACAACACTTAAAGGCTTAGCTTAACATCCTGCGTTGCGTAATATCCTAACAAACCTGAAAATCAACTTTGATTTGGCCGGAGTCATTGATTTCTAATTTATTTTCCATTCACAAAATGCCACTGCCGGTCACTGACGTCACAGCTTGCCCGGTTTACTTGCGCGTGGACCAGGCAAGCTGTGACGTCAGTGACCGGCAGTGGCATTTTGTGAATGGAAAATAAATTAGAAATCAATGACTCCGGCTAAATCAACATTGATTTTCAGGTTTATTAGGATATTACGCAACTTTTTTGTTCAAGGTATTCTACGCCTTTTAAGTATATATTTCTAAATCCCCCATATCAATTATCTAACAAGTAGTCACATACCTAACAACGTAGGTTTTTGATGTTTATGCATGTTAAAGTTGTAGCCATAAGCATGTGATAAATAACATGGTCAGTATAGAAAAATGTTTCATTTTGCCAGTTTAAAAATACTAAGCAATATTTTTGAGAGCATAGCTTAAATTTCAAGTATGTGAGAAATGTAACATTAACTGATTAAAAAAAAAAAAAAAAAAAAAAAAAAAAAAAAAAAAAGCCTTATATTAGTAATAGGCCTATTAAAAAAAATAAAAGCATAATTTGTCCTATGTTGAGCAATGTTTTTTATTTCTCCAATATGGCCTCCAAGCACATTACACATGACATCATGTGCATACACCCTATATTATGACTATAAGTAGTAGGAAAGTGCGATAAAAAGAGTTATTTAATTATTTGTAGTTGATTTATTACATAAAAATAAAGATTACACTTTACAACAAAACAGAAACATTTCAATTTTTGTCTTGGCGTGGGGCGTCAAATATTTTGTAGCCAACGTTAATCACTGATTAAATTAGCTATAGTCTGATATGTGACAAACTGAAGGCTGGTCAGATATAAAACTAACATGCAGTAAACATGAAACGTGACTTAAAACTTTAGTTACGTCAAACATGGCAAGTAAATACTGAAGTTATTAAACTGCTAACAAATTAATGCTGTTCGTAAACTCTGTTCTCTTGCACCAGAAAATGCGCATTCCATTTGAATAACCAAAGGCGATTGCATTTTAGGAGCAGAGAACAGGCGTTACAAACAGCATTATTGCAATCGGGCAATGTGGAAATTTTAGGGCTAACTTTTTAAATAAAATTGGATTTTTTTAAAATTAAAAATGCTGTTTGTAAACGCTGATTTCTTGCACCAAAAAACGCGCATTCCATTTGATTAACCATAGCTGATTGTCATTTTAGGAGCAAAGAACAGACAGGGTTATCAACAGCATTAAAAAAGATTATTATTATTTTTGTGAAACAAAAAAAAATCTTAACTATTTTATTTTATTTAAAATTATAGAAATTGTTTATGTGACGCGGAAATAAATATTGTGAAAATAAAGTTGTTGTTTTGACTACTTCCACTCCAAGTCTGTCACCTAGGGTTGTAAGACCTGTCTGTTCTTCTGGTATCTGTTTTGACTACTTCCACTCCAAGTCTGTCACCTACTGCCATATGACCTGTCTGTTCTTGTGGTATCTACACAGGAGAAGTAAAGACATAAAAATAAGCACAACAAATAACAGTTGTCACGGAATGGTTGTTAAATACCATAGCTCATTTGTTAGAGCAAGAGGGCAACTAGGGTGTACAATCATCAAGTGTTGAGGTAAATGACAGCTATTGTCTTGTAACATACAAAACATGTGGATAACCAAAGTTGATTATTATCATTCTCGCAACAGAAAACAAGGAAGCCAAAAGTTCTTTCTTATTCTAACATCATCCACAATTAATTAATAACCATTAATTAATCATGATTTTTTTTTAATTAATTTGTGAAACTTGATAAATGGCGTGACAGGCTGCACCTTATGCAAGTGACAAAGTTACCAACCATGACACCAATTTGTGACTTTTAAAAATAATTAAAAATACCATGTGAACTAAAAATTAGAAATCAACATATCTGTGCAATCAAGACAAAGTCCTCTTTTAGGATAAGAAATTAAAGTATCAACTCATTTTTTTATTTTAGTTTAACAATCTTCCAAATTAACATGGGTAAAAATGAGAGGGCTATGACGACAATGTATAAGACACCACCAAGATGGCCACCAAGTTAAACCAAGAGCACAGCATTGATACAGCCATCATTCTCAGGGTGATTAGTGACCTGGGCATATTTCCCCCAGACCACCTTGCCCCCCTGAGAGGTGACCAATCCTAACTCACTGACGTTGACTTCTATCACTGTGCCCTTGGTGATCACTCCCAAGCTGGTATACATGGGGCTTGAGGGGTTACGTTTCACTCCAATGATAGGCAGGCAGAATGTGGCTTTCAGTTCAGGGTGCGTAGTGTGGGCTTTCTTGAAGCGTAGTGCCATGGGGCGGATAAATCTCTCAAATTTGGGGGGTTTGCGGGTGAAATTTTCTCCTACGAAGGTGACTTTGGTGACCATTCTCTTCCACGCCTTGCGCCTCGTCTTGCCACTGCGGAGAACTCTGAAAACTTCACTCTCTGCCTGTGCCTTGACCTTGGGTATGGGGACGTCCCACTTGCCGGCCTTCTCTTTACGTTTCTGCTTGATCATGTTGGAGAGAACCTTGGCGCGAGAAGTGACGTCGCGGTCAAGCAGATACACGGGCAGGGCTCCCTCAGAGACCTTGCCCTCGTGTGTCTTGGGGGTCAGTTTCTCTTCATGTGCTCTGATCTTCTTCTTCATCTGTATCTTCTCATTGGCCCGAGCCTTGTTTGCCATCTTGGCCTTGAGACCTCGAAGTTTGCGAGCTTGTTCTGCTCTCTTGTGGGGCTCTCTCGCCTGACGTTTGCGTAGTCGTTCCTCATAATCAAGTCTGCGGCCGTGCAGCTTGCGATGGCGGTCCATGTACTCATTCTGCGGCATGGTGAAGCCTGCAAGAGAGAGGGAGAGAGTTAGCACATCTCTAAGTTCCACTAAGTGAACCTCCAGGCCCAACAACGTGCCCTTTTAATAACACAAAATGGGACATCCAAAAGCAATGTCAATTTTTACTATTACTCAACAATAACCTCACAAGAGAGTGTGATAAAGTTGTCAAGTAGGACATGCACAAATTTGGAACATTTCTAACGTCAGGATTGTTCACATTCAATAGAAAACATAATTATCTGATACGACTTGGGCGCCAAAATTAGATTATAGGACAAATTAATTGAATTTTTGAAAATCCTTTTTTGTGTTTAATAAAGTAAAAAGGCATGTTGTATGGTCTGGACAGTTCCTTTAATGTAAAGTTCTTAAAAATTTTATAAGCCTAAGAACAAATAAAAGCAAGTCTATCTCTTCCTCATTTAAATATTTCATGAACTAAAAGTTTCTCAAGTAAAAAAAAAAAAAAAAAAAACTTCCCATAAGCGCAATATTAAATTAGATTTATGCTAAGGCTAGATTTATGCACGAAACCCATAAGCTCCATTAAAGGCGTAGAACACCCTCAGGACCAAAATATGATAAATAAGCACATAAATTGTACATACCAGGCTCATATAGTGGTAATACCGTTGATTGCACCCTTCTGATTGATTTTCCAAGTATTTTAGGTTGAAAATTGTAACGGTTCTCTTTGCGGGTTCGTTTCGTCACACGATACTCCGCTTTTCTAGCAGTTTCAAGTATAGATAAACTCTTTTTTTCTATTGGCTGACAATAAAATTGCGCGAAAGATGTTTGAAATGTTTATAACACATTTTCCTTTTCAACACTAATATTATTCTTGCTCTCTGATCTCTGTGGTTGTATACACTTCACAAACAATACATAATATTATTACAATTACTATATAATACTGTTATGATGCGCAACGTCTCTAAATGAGTGTCAATGAACCCCCCGGTCCCCGCAATGTACTAAACTGCAAACACGCGTACAGATCGGGCACGGGCAGGCGGCAGAGGCGGCAGGCTACAAGGAACAAGGAAGTAGCGATCACCACAGCATAGGGGAGGGGGTTGGAGCACTAGAGAGCTACTAAAAACAAAGAGCAGCACGGACGATATACCGCGTGTCCGCGTGCCTTTGCCTCTCAAAGGAGAGCTGCTCTAGAGCTCCAACCTGGCTCCAACCCCCTCCCCTATGCTGTGGTGATCGCTACTTCCTTATTGTAGCCTGCCGAGTGCCGCCTGCCGCCTGCCCGTGCCCGATCTGTACGCGTGTTTGCAGTTTAGTACATTGCGGGGACCGGGGGGCTCATTGACATTCATTTAGAGACGTTGCGCATCATAACAGTATATAATAGTAATTGTAATAATATTATGTATCATTGTGAAGTATGTGTATCATGATTACAACCACAGAGATCAAGAGTAATATAATCAGTGTTGAAAAGGAAAATGTGTTATAAACGTTTCAAACATCTTTCGCGCAATTTTATTGTCAGCCAATAGAAAAAAAGAGTTTATCTATACTTGAAACTGCTAGAAAAGCGGAGTATCGTGTGACGAAACGAACCCGCAAAGAGAACCGTTACAATTTTCAACCTAAAATACTTGGAAAATCAATCAGAAGGGTGCAATCAACGGTATTACCACTATATGAGCCTGGTATGTACAATTTATGTGCTTATTTATCATATTTTGGTCCTGAGGGTGTTCTACGCCTTTAAAATATATATTAACTCAAAGAGGTAAAATGTGTCTTGAGCCTGATACATCCACAATCTACATCACTTCTGTAGCCTCACAATCTGGGCTTAAAAAACTGTAAAGTAGGCAACTTTACGACGTCATGAACCCAGGGCTACAATACAAACTGCAGCACAAGTTTTCTGCCCACTTTCTGAGGCTGATAACATCAATCAATGTTGATTTGTATACAAGTTAGCAGCTTCAGTAGCCACTTTATTGTAATCAGCTCGTCACCAGGATTACATTGCACTGGCTACTGAAGCTGCTAACTTGTATACAAATCAATATTGATTTCTCACAAACTAGGTAGAAAACTTGCAAAGCAGACAACCTTGGCTACAATTTGTATTTTAGATCCAACTTTCATGTTATAAATCCTAAAAGTCCTTCACTTTAAAGTTTTCTAAGCACAGAAGTAATAAAAAAAATTATAACAAGGGCAAGGGCGGAGGACATCAACTCACCTGTTTGATGTGAACTTCAAATTCAGGGCTTCCTCTCTCTGTCGCGCGTGCGTCTGTCTCTCTCTCTCTCTTCAAAACTCGCGTCCCAAGTCACGTGACACACAGAGAGCTGCCGAGCAAGAGCAAAAGATCAATCTAACTTGTAGTAACCAAAATATTGAGGCAAATGTACCCAAACTTGGGTCAAAGTGAATCAAAATGTTAAGAAATCATAACTAATAAGTAGATTTATCTTTGAACTTTTAGCTCGGCAGCCTTGCTCACAATTTAACCCAAAATTAAGTCAATTATACCCAAACTTCGGTCAAAATAATAATTATCGAAATAATTAAGTATATTTTTTAAGTATTAAAGGATAAGGTCAGGGTTTTCAACACAGATAATGAGAAGAACTGTTCATTATTGAAGCTTCCGTAGCCCCTCAAGCTTGCACTCATCCTGTGAGATACGCAACCTGCTACATTATTTTCCATAGGGTGTATGAGAGTGACATCATATTTAATGCGCTTGGAGGCCATACTGGAGTAGTGCATAACATTGCTCAGCATAGAACAAACTTTGTATTAGTCCAATTTCTTTGGGAAATCTGTTATTTTTTTTATTTTTTTTTAATGTTATTTTTCTCATACTTGAGATACTAATTCAACATATTTACAACATTAATGCTCTCAAAAATATTGCATAGTGGTTTTAAACTTGCAAAATGAGTTATTTTCCTATGCCACCCATGTTATTGAGTTTTACAACACAGCGTAGACTTTAACATGAATGCATACACCCTATAGTAAAGCCGTAACTATGACGTAAAAGATACCGTAGGGATTGCATATCTCGCAGGATGATCACAAGTTTATGGGGCTACGGAAGGTCTTCGGGTGATCATATGTCAGTTTATGAACAGTTCTTCTCATTATCTAACATTGAAGAAGCCATCTAGTAGCCACTGAACTTACTCTTTAAGTGATAGCTTGGAAGCCTTGTTCAATTTTGGAAAAAACCATTACAAGTATTTGCTATATTAACAATTATGGCATGGCACAAGTAACAAAATATTGCAAAAATTTACTTGGTCTGGTTTAACCCTCTCGTATTTTGTATTATTTCTTTGCAAAGAGGGAAATATGTGAGCAGCATAGCAAAAACAAAGCTTTCACCAAGTTTGAACTTCACAGCTTATTAACTGGAAAACCATTGGTCATTGCACGCTGACACTTAACCAAAATATTAAGTCATGTAAAAATCTAAATTTCAATCTTTCAATTTCAAATATTTTAGAAAACGTATCAGTTCTTCCGAATAGAGATGTCACATTATAGTTTTTTAGCCATGCGACTATGAGCTCTATGAAAAGAACAGGTAAGATTCAAGGTCGCATCACACAAAAACTCTAATACGACATTTCTATCCGGAAGACCTGATATATAATATTTCAAGCATAGGAAAAAAGTCAAATGTTGACATTTTAAAAATACAAAGCAATATTTTAGAGAGCATTGGTGTTTTTAATAGCTAGAATATCAATGTGAGAAAAGCCTTAATATAGCCAAAAAATTAACTTATTGACCAAAGAAAATAGCCAAAAATAAAGTTTTTCGTATGTTGAGCAATGTTATTTATTACTATGTATACAGTATGGCGTCGAAGCGCATTCAGTATGACGTCATGTGCATACAACCTACATACATAACATATATGTACACTGTACACATATGTATGTATGTACCGCAACGAAATCAAAAATTTTCACAACTATAGACTGAAATGCATCACTAAAATTAAAAGCTTTTCATTTCATTTCGGTACATCATTATTATGTATTATTTAATAATAAATACATAACAATTTCTTGTATACATATGTACAGCTCTGGCCAAAAGTTCCCGAACGATTTGCATAGGCAACTCGCAACCAATCTATGCTATCTTTATGAGAAAACGCAGCGGCCGCCGCTGCCCCGTTCGGGAACTTTTGGCCAGAGCTGTCATATACATACATACTGTCAAAACTATGAGGGATGGTGTATTTCTGCACTCCAACATGGCAGTATTGCGCAATTCAATATAAAAATCATCACTATGTTATTTGTATACATATTCATAAGACGCCTGTTTCAATAAAATGCACACACACATGAAGAAATACCGGTACGTATGTATAACATGTACATACACCTTTTCAAGAACACGTTTCTGCCCAAAATAAACAAGAAAATGTCGCTAAAACCACACATTACAACATAAATACTCTATTTATCAAGATAGCAGCCAGAAAATAACAATTAAAACTATCATTACGGTGTTATAAACGAATAATCAAACGTGAAAATTTAAAAATATTAAAATTCTGACACCGGTTATTCTTGAATTTAAAAACACATATTTTCACTTCAAAACATGACATCAGGTCTTGAAAACATGTTTCTGACTTAAAAATACATGCAATACAATGTAATTAAACGTAAATAAATAAGAAATAAGTTTTAAATTAACGAAAATTACGGAAAAATCACGAATTTTGAAATCACAAACATGTGGACCCCAAATACGAAGCCACGTGGTGCACTTTTGTTTTTTGACGTTTGAGCTCAAACTGATCAGTTAATGCCATTTAAAATACATTTTATACATGAAATAAACTTAATTTTAGTTTATTTAACAAAAATTATCGATGATTAGTGGTCATTTAATTAGAAATCTGGTAATAATTACCTGCGTCTGATTTTTACGCTCCCATGAGTGACAGAATGGCCGATTTTAAGGTTCCGGTCAACTGAAACACTTTTCTGTTTTAAATTTTAATTACTTTCTCCAAAACTTTTTAAAAATACATAAAACGTTAAATTAATAATTAAAATCATCGAAATAAAATGCAGTTATTGATAATTAAGAATAAATTATATTGATTAAAGCTTATTTTGACTTTTTTATTTTGGAATCTAAGAAAATAGCCCGCCAAACATTCAAAATGTCATAAATTGTCATCTTTATTCAAGCATCTCTCCTTCTCCTATTACTTTACTCAATATTTTAACTCTTTCCTCTTAATTAATTCATTTTATTCATTATATTAATTATTATTAAGATATTATTTATTTTAAATTTTTAAAAATTTGAATAATAACGATAAATTTTGGAGCATATTTTAAAAATAAACTTTTTTGTTCCTAAATACTTTTTTTTATTTATTTATTTTTAATTTGTTAATTAATGAACTAACAATGTATCTTAATTACTGGCGCTGACGTACGGTAGCACCATTCATTCAGTATTGAGATACATTTCTAACTAAGTTATAGCTGCTTCATTGTCTCATACATGTTATATATATATGTTAGCATTCTTGCAGCTTGCAGACATAACGGGATTATTTTTTCATGATAAATTTTTATTATTTATTTTTGTTTAATTTTCATCATAAGTTTATATTGGCTTCAATATAACATGTGTTGTGTTGTGTACCTAATTTGAAATTGATTAGTCCGTTAACGATATGGTAAAAATAATAATAAAATATGCTGATTGCTGAACATAGAGGATATAATACACCCATCCCATATGTTATTTTTTACCATCAACGATACTGTTGATCCAACGATACATAGACTATAAGGTAATTAAAACACACAGTTAATTAATTACATGATATATATAATTAAAAATTAATAATAAAAATACAATATTACAAACAAAAAAAATCCAATTATCTCAAATCTGATTTGAAATTTAAGAAAAATAAAAATACATTTATTTGCTAGTTGAAATTTTCAAAATAAAATTTAAAAAATATGATTTTGAAAATCTTGCATACACAATCGAATGAGAAATTTAAATTAAATTATAGTTTTTTTTTTTTTTTTTTTTTTTTTTTTTGTAGCCAATACAAGATTTGTGTAAAATTTCAGTGAAGAAAACTGCTAGACAGCTGAACAGCTGAACAATACTAACAAAGTGCTAGCAGACGACTTTGTGTTCCTGTCTACATTTAACATGCTTTCTTATGAGGCGATGAAGCAGCTATAACTTGACTTACAATTTACAATTATTTATCACAGCTGAAATTTTTACTGTAGCTTACTGAGCATCAAAACTTAATGAATTTAGAGTTAGAGTTTCATTCAATTGACTTGAAATCCAGGAAAACCAAAACTTTGCAGCTCAGTAAGCTACAGTACAGCTGCTGTGAGAAATAGTTGTAAGTCAAGTTATAGCTGCTTCATTGCTTCATAAGAAAGCATGGTGAATACTAGACAGCACTTTGTTAGTATTGTTGTACGGCCCAGCTAACAGTTAGCCTGTATGCTTATTTTACTGAAACTAAATGTAAATTGTCATATCGATGCCTCCGCAGAAAACTGAACTATCTACAGTCTCCTTGCAACTTAAATTTGAAACATCTGCGCTCTGCGACTCTCCTGACTTTGAAGCATCTCTTACCAGCGCTCCATTACAGATGCTTCAAAGTCAGGAGAGGCGGAGAGCGCAGATGTTTCAAATTTGAGGCGCGTGGAGATTATAGATAGTTCAGTTATCCGTGGTGCCATCGATATGACAATACCATGTACGTATTTAGATGTAGAATTGTGTCAACTGAAATCTACATTTGATTGCATTGAATGACCATAAACATGTGACGTTAAAATTTGATAGGGAGAAACCAAATGAGAGTTAGCGACAGGCAGCAGCGTCAACTGAAATTCTCAAATGGCGATAGTGGTTTAAAAAATATATATTTAAAAAATATATATATCATGCCATATATTGTCTCAAGCCGTTATGCACGGCCTTATGCACGCTAGGCGTGCCGCCAACTCTCATTTGGTTTCTCCCTATCAAATTTTAACGTCACATGTTTGTCCATACCGCGATGGTATTTTTCCTTTTCCTAAATACAATTATTGAATGACCATAAGACAAAAAAAAAAAAGATTTTCAAGTCAAATGTCTGTACTTAACTTTTTACTAATTACTATAATTAAAATTAAGTGAGCTTCTTCCAATGCAAGTAAGTAATTTTGATCAAGTAATTAACAATTAGACATGAACATGGCTTTCCATTGAAAATGCAAATATTAACTTTTTTTAGTACTCATATAGGTTGTATGCAGATGATGTCATATTTAATACACTTGGAGGCCATATTGGAGCAATAAATAACATTGCTCAACATAGGACAAACTTACTTTTTATATATGAAATCAGTTAATTTTATTATTTTTCTCATACTTGAAACTCTATATTATTAACATCAAAAATATTGTTTAATATTTTGAAACTGGCAATAATGAGTTATTTTCCTAAGTGGCCCATGTATTAAGTGATCCAACATGGCGTCCACTTTAACATGAATGAAAACACCCTATATAACAAATGAACAGCCACAATTTCCTATAAAAAGACACGAAACTGAACATTTAGTTATAAATGTGTAAAATTATTGCTTAAAAATGGAGTCTCTATTTTTGGGTAAATTTATCCCATATTTAAGTTACCATGACTCAAACGTCAAAGGGGGGGGGGGGGTCACTTTTCTCACTTCTATTGAAGATTTATCATTAGGTTCACATATATATCTTATGATCTCTTATTATGTTGTATTTACTTATGTGATTTTTCCCTAAGAATTGCATTAAGAATGTTTCAAATTATTTTTCCATTACAATAATTTGTAGGGTGTCTGCATTAATGTAAAATTTGACGCCATGTTGGATCAGTAAATAACATGGGCAAGCAGGTATAGAAATATAACACATTTTGCCAGTTTAAGAAATATTTATGAGAGCATTGATGTTGTTAATAGCTTGAATTTCAAGTATGTGAGAACATTAATATAAAATGAACTGATTTCTTAAGTTTGTCCTATGTTGAGCAATGTTATTTATTGCTCCAATATGGCGCCACATGCAGACACCCTATGTACTATATTTCACAATCATATATGTTATAGCAGTGAATGAGAAATGCATTTTAATATTAGGTATGAAAAAAGTTGACAGTTGACCTCTAGCGACGACCTCTGCCTCTGCCACGACCTCTGCCGCGACCTCTACCACGACCTCTACCTCTGCCTGCACCTGAAATATAAACACATTGGTCAGTTAGTATGGACCAGATCTCCAGTTTGTTCAGTGTTTGAAATATGCATGCTAGCGAGGTCACATCTGACTAGGTCCACAATTTATGAAGTTTTATTGACAAAAATGAGAAAAAAAAAATTTGGACTGAAAAAAACTGTTTTTGAAAATTGTAAACTGGGTCAGTTATTTTAAGGTACCGACGTTGGCCATTAGACTCAAACTTTTCTCGTCAAAAAAATCTGAAATTTTCCACAATAATACTTCAGCTTGAGACAATTTTAAATATACAGTATAAAAAAATGATGAGGGGGGGGGGGGGGGGTCCATCGTGCAAATTTATGTTATATGATTTTTTGAAATTTGAAGCCTATAAGGCCCAATGTTTTTTTTGTTTTTTTTGTTTTTTTTTTTTTGTGACAGTCAAACATCATGAAATTTTTATCATGGCTAGGTGTGACCCTTAGCTACACAATGACACCAGATTTAGACCCAAAAATCGTTCTAGTTTTTTTTTAGATACATGGTCGGTACCCTATTGCCTTAAAAAGTGGCACCGTCTTTGATGCTAACATTATGGTTTCTGCAAGTGTACCTTACAAGGTACTGGTATCAAAAAAAAAAAAAAAAAAAAAAAGTACATAAAAATACAAAATGCCAAAGATAAAATGCCTAAATCATACAATTATGCAAATAGATTAATTAAAGCACGTTATATTGAAATGTATATTATGCTAAAATCTTTAATTTAAATCGGGAAAAAAATGGGGACACAAATTAGCAAGCTCAAGGCTGCTAATGAGAGAGAATTTTTTAGAAAAATTTGCATACAAACAGTTTATTTTTTTCTCTTGTACGTAAATATTATTAGCAATTAAAGGAAAAAAAACATTGTGGCTACGATCACTAATAAAGAATAGGATAGAATTGCCATCGCTGGCCTTACTTAGCGCAGTAGAAGTTGTATGGAGAGGTGGAGGTGTCACGTGGCACAGTGTTTTGTTATAACAAGTTTACTGGTATCTGAGAGCTTTCGTCATTGTAATGACATTATCAATCAAAGAAGAGATTTACTTGAGCACATCACTGAGCAGTGTGTAGTCTTGTACTGTACTGTGATGTGCTCAAGTAAACCTCTTCCTTGATTGATAATGTCATTAACATATGACGAAAGCTCTCAGTTATAAAACAAACTTTTTATAACAAAACGCTGTGCCATGTGAGACCTCGACCTCTCCATACAACTTCTACTGTGCTAAGTAAGGCCAGCGCTTCTAATTCTATCCTATGTTTTACAACTACATACTATGGGCTGTTTTCCTAATGCAGCATAACTTTGCATTGAAAACAATAGACTGAAATTACATTGCACTGGCTACTGAAGCTTCAAACTTGTATAAAAATCAATATATATTCAATAACGTTACCTCTGGCTGCCTCCTTCTTCTTTGCCTTAGCCTTGGGTGTGTCGTCGATCAACAACGTCTCTAGAGGCAACGAGTCAGGCAGGATGTAGTAACGAATGTTGTTGCCACGTATGCTTAACGTCTCTAGCTGGACAGGGTCTCTGTTCTTGACGGTCATCTTGACCGCCTTAAGATGTGTGTTCATGGCTACGTCCACCCCTGTGATTGTGCCGTGCACCTGGGTGCCGTTCTTTAGCTCTATCGTCACCGTCTCGTGACTCAGCTTCATCAGGAACCTGGGGAGCAGCGTGGAGTGTTAGTTCTCACAAACACACTAACAAGAGGCTTCTACAATGTTAAATTAGTACATTTTACTGTCTTAAAACACGTAAAAGTATGTCTAGTATTCTACATTTAAATATTTGTGACCTCAGTGCAGTAGTTTTCTCACAAACACACTAACAAGAGGCTTCTAAAATGTTAAATTAGTATATTTTACTGCCTTAAAACACGTCAAAATATGTCCAGTATTCCACATTTATATATTTGTGACCTCACAAGTCAGTGCAGTAGTTTTCTCACAAACACGAATAATATGCCACGAAATTTGGTTCAACAATGCCATGTGTGTTTTGTTTACAATCTGTTTTAAGCCAATTTAATAGTTAAATTTACCCAAAATCATTTTATTTAAACATATATTTTAACAGCAAACATTTTAACAAATGTTTATCGAGAACTAGTTTACTATTTTGGTTCAAAATTTACAAAACATTTTACAAATCGGGCACCAAAACAAAGGCGGTAAATGTGAAACATTTGTTTACCATACCGCATTTATCAAAAATACTGGTCTTTTAGCTAAGAATGATTTAAAATACAATGATAAAGCACATTATTAATCCCTAATTAACTATTTTAACGCATATTTATGATAAATTTCCTAAAAATTAGGGTCACATGTGGCTGCTCTAATATGCCGGCAAAAAATCCAGTTTGTTTACGTTCGAGTTTCAGCAAAAATACCGGTCATTTTGTTGCGAACTATTTGAATTATCATATTTAAATAATTAACTGATGTCTGATCAATGTTTAGCATGCAGTTTTATTATAATTACCTGACTAATTTCATATTAAATGTGAACTATTAACAAATATAAGAAAAATACGTCGAGAAACGCTTCATCAAACAATTGAATTACGATATTGGATTTTATACAATTTTAGCGCGGAATTTTGAAAATTTAGAATTCTAAGATTCAAACATTGAAGATTCAATTATGTTTTAATTTTAATTTTTATTGTAGTTTCACTTATATGTTATAGTTTTTTATTTCAAAATTAATCAAAATTTTACTCACGCTTGGTTGCCATATTGAAGCAGTAAAACACATAGTTCAATCACTTTATTACTTACGTTGATGCAAATGACTTAATTGGGAAATTATAAAAATAAGTTTAGATGTTTGATTTTGGTGTAGATAATTCAATAGTTTGCATTATATTAAAGTCGACGCCATGTTGGATCATTGGCAAGCAGGCGGTATAAGAAAATGACACATTTCGTAAGATTAAAAATACTAAGCAATATTTTTAGATTGAATTTCAAAATATTTGAGAAAAATAATAAAATTAAAATTAACTGATATTTCTCAGAAGAATTTCTTTCTAGGTTTTGGTGACAACGACTTCTTAACTATTGCAAAGTTCTTGGTGGGAGACAAAAGCCGGCCTTCCACTCTCGTATGCTTACATGGTTTTACCATATAAATGCTGCAAAATTCATGCATACATATCAAGACGCTATAATCCCTTTCGGGGTAAGACAAAACAACACAGATGTTCCTCCAGTCTACCTCGAGCCGCTACCTTCCAATCCTTTCTACCAACACTCTACCTCTTCCTTCTACATCCTTTCATCCCTCAAAGGGTAGATCAGGTTTAACATGGGCGCTTGCGCCTTTCCTGGCTACCTTCTGTCACTGCTCAACGGTCCTCTCAAATACGGGGGCTTAGTAAGACATACAGTAAATAAAAAAATAAAAAATAAATACCTTGTTTCATACACTTTCTTTTGCATCTCATACTGCGTACATTCTTATTTTTCAAACATCTTCCAACCACCTCAGACCATGATGTTTTAGGCAAGCTGCCTGTATCTCTCCTTCCATCCACTCTACTACGAAATATCAACCTGTTTTGCTATTCTTTCATCAGCCATTCTCTCCACATGACCAAACCACCTTACATAACACACTGCAGCTCTCATACTTCTCAGTCCCAGTTCCTTTCACTCCACATTTCTCCATCACCCAAGTATTCCTTGTTTTACCACAAAAAATTCATTTCTTACTTAAAATAACTACCTATTTTTGAACATAATATACAGGGTGTTTTTTTAAAAGCGCGCATTTTAAAACGCATAATAAAATATGAAGAAATAAAATAAAATAAACTTTTTATGTACCATTTTGTAGCCAAGAATTAGACATTTTTAAAAATGTTTTTAGAAATAAATTTGAGTGACTGGTTTTCTTGCACCGAGCGTCAACGTAAAAATGTGCATTTTTTTTTCCAGACGTCTTTTTTTCTGCAAAAATGACCAGAAATTTGCTTTTTTAACTATCCTTTATTGACAATTAATGGAGTCTGTTGGTATAAATAAGATACCTATAGCACTCTAAACATGTTCTGTGATGAAAATGAAACGATATAGCCACATTGGTATCAGTGTTAAAGTGAAAACTTTTGCGTTAAACATTGCTAAATTTAATTTAAAAATTTCTCCTAAACCAGTTTTTTTTTTATTATTATTTTTTTTTTTACCAATTGTGTATGAATTTTAAATTTCATAACATTGTTTGTAACTTTAATTTTCTGTCAATTCTTACAAACTGTTTGGGTTAATAATTAAAACCTTAGGTATTTCATTTTAAAGAATGGAAAATTTTTGATTTGCATAATCTTTCTTTAAAAGTTGGTCCATATGCAAATCCACACATTTCATTTGGTTTTTGCTGAATTCATTAATCCTTTGCATCTTGAATTTATTTAAGCCTTCATATTGATTTTTTTTTAAATAATTATACCAACATTACTTAGATATTCGAAAGAAAACTGTGAGTGCAAAGCCATTAAGAAAAATTAAAATTTTCGTTAAATCATTAAATTTCTCGAATTAGAGAAAATGTTGGCAAATTTAGCAATGTTTAACGCAAATGTTTTCACCTTAATCCTGATACCAATGTGGCCATATCCTTTCATTTTCATCACAGAACATGTTTAGAGTGCTATAGGTATCTTATTTATGCCAACAGACTCCATTAATTGTCAATAAAGGTTAGTAAAAAAGCAAATTTCTGATCATTTTTGCAGAAAAAAGGACGTCTGGAAAAAAAAAGTGCACATTTTTACGTTGACGCTCGGTGAAAGAAAACCGGTCACTCAATTTTATTTCTAAGAACAGTTTTAAAAATGTCTAACCCTTGGCTACAAAATGGTATATAAAAAGTTAATTTTATTTTATTTCTTCATATTTTATTTTGCGTTTTAAAATGCGCGCTTTTAAAAAAACACCCTGTACATAGGATTTTATTTTCAATAATAAAACAGAAAATTATAATTAATTTAAAAAAGTAGTTTTATTTATTCCAATTAAATGAAACGTTTATAAAGACATAAATATAATGGAATCAATTTCAAATATTTGTTATTATTTATTTTATAATGTTTCTTAATGACAATGAAAATTTATATATAAAAAAATTTGTCTTAAAACACGTATGTTAAAGTTTGTCTAGGATCCCTTATTTAAAACTTTCAGGAATTAGTGCTGTAATTTTCTCATAAATGTACGACTTGCAATAAAATGTTTTTAATTATCACAATATGAAAGTGAAAACCATTTTTACATTAGAAATACATTAAATCCCTTGTCAAGTTACTTTTTTTATAATTAAGAATACTAGATTGATAATTATCATGCCTTATTATCCATGAATTAGACACCAACACGTTGATTTTGTATTTATTTTTATTTTGACAGTTATTTCACATATCTGACGTCTCAATGTACCGCCACCAATCACAGTCACCGCTCTGGTTACGTGATAAATGTAAGCCTCTCCCTCAAGTTATTTACCCCTATCACGGCTCCATCAGTTCATTGTGACGTCAGATGCGTGATATAACAGTCAAAATGAAAATAAATACAAAATCAACGTGGTAGTGTCTAATTCATGGATAATAAGGTAAGGTAATTATCAATCTACGTATTTTAAATGATAAATAAGTAACTTGACAAGGGATTTAAGAATATTTGACATTATTTTAAAAACTGCGTACATTGCAAGTGGTCCATTGCAGAGGAACAATTAAAGCACAAAAATCACAATAAACAGTAACGTTCGATCATAATTAATCTAAATTAATCTATGTGGAGGAATAATTAATTGAATATAAAATTAAAAATCAATAATAGAAATAATAATAAAAGTTTGAAAATTAAATAGAAAATCTCAGTGAGATAGAGACAACTCAACAATACTGACAAAGTGCTAGCAGAAGACTTTGTGTTCCTGTCTACATTTAACATGCTTTCTTATGAGGCAATGAAGCAATTATAACTTGACTTACAATTATTTATCACAGCTCAAATTTTTACTGTAGCTTACTGAGCATCAAATCCCTCGTCAACTTACTTCATTTAGATTGATAATTACCATACCTTATTATCCATGAATTAGACACCAACACCTTGATTTTGTATTTATTTTTATTTTGATGGTTCTTACACATAAGAAAATACATACAAAATCAATGTGTTGGTGTCTAATTCATGGATAATAAGGTATGGTAATTATCAATCTAATATTCTAAATGATAAAAAAGTAAGTTGACAAGGGATTCAAAGCTTTTGTATTTCTAGATTTCAAGTCAATTAAATGAAAAATTAACTCTAAATTTATTAAGTTTTGATGCTCAGTAAGCTACAGTAAAAATTTCATCTGTGATAAATAATTGTAAGTGCAGTTATAGCTGCTTCATTGCCCCATAAGAAAGCATGTTAAATGTAGACAGGAACACCAAGTCGTCTGCTAGCACTTTGTTAGTATTGTTGAGTTGTCACTTTGTTTTAAATGCATATCCTAGCAACTCTCAGTTCTATAGACAGGTTGCACAACCTTGCGCTTTGTCGCCATGTTTGTGGTGCCTAATACATTGTCAACATAGGGGAAACCTCATTTGACCACATTTGTCACACAAAAGTATATTTCAAGTGTCAGTATTTGTGTGATATTGTTGTAGCTTGTTAGCAGCTACATGTAAGACTTACATTGAGCTGGCAACTTGCCTGTTAAATATATAACAATTATGTTTGTCCTATGCTGCCTGTGTATTTCTGTTGGATCACTCAATAACATGGGCAGCATAGGAAAATAACTCATTTTGTCAGTTTAAAAATACGAAGCATTATTAATGATGTTGTTAATAGCTGGAATTTCAAGTAAGTTAGAAATTTAATAAAATGAACTGATTTCTCAAATAAAAACAAAGTTTGTCCTATGCTGAGCAATGTTATTTATTGCTCCAATATGGCCTGCTATGGCATAATGTGCAGACACCCTATAGCATGCCTAAGACCTCCACAATGGCGCCTTATTTGATACATCTCCTGAAGATGGCTGCAGGCTTGCTGATGGCAGTGTCCTTGAAGTCCCACCTCATGCGACGTTGCCGTTCTCTCTCTTCTATCTCTGCCGTGAGGTTGGCGTCAGGACCCACTTCTCCACTGCGGCACTGAATACCTTGCAGCTCACTCATAGAGATGATGTTGGGCAGGCCTGTGTTGATAGGGTGCCATGACTGAAATACAAGAGTAAGAGCTTTAGTAGCCAGTGCAATGTAATCAGCTCGTCTCCAGGATTACATTGCACTGGCTACTGAAGCTGATAACTTGTATACATATCAATATTGGTTGATGTTAGCAGCTTCAGTAGCCAGTGCAATGTAATCAGCTCGTCTCCAGGATTACATTGCACTGGCTACTGAAGCTGCTAACTTGTATACATATCAATATTGGTTGATGTTAGCAGCTTCAGTAGCCAGTGCAATGTAATCAGCTCGTCTCCAGGATTACATTGCACTGGCTACTGAAGCTGCTAACTTGTATACAAATCAATATTGGTTGATGTTAGCAGCTTCAGTAGCCAGTGCAATGTAATCAGCTCGTCACCAGGATTACATTGCACTGGCTACTGAAGCTGCTAACTTGTATACAAATCAATATTGATTGATGTTAGCAGCTTCAGTTCATGTTAAGATACATACCTTCCTGAAAGGCTTGACGTTGCTAGCTGCCGACAGCTCAGGTGCTGGAGATACAGCGACGCTCACGTTGTCCTTAGGCTTGATCAAAGTGTCGCACGTCACCACGGGGGCCTCAATGTACGTACCATCTTCTAGCTGCAAGAATAAGAAACGTTATGTCACACATCTGCACTGTGTTAGCATCAATCAATATGGAAATAATAATAATAATAATAAAAATAAAAAAGTTGACACCTACCTTTACAGGTGGGAAGTGTTCAGCTTGCACCCAGCCTTCATCCCCCTCCTGTGTGAGTGACACCTGTCTCAGTGTTAGCCTCACCTCTGTGCTAGGTCCTGCCTTTGCCTGCTTGCACTCAGCAACCTTGGGAACCTAGCAAACAAAATATCATCAGTCAAAATATACATACAAGTGTTTTAATACACTAATTTAACATTGTAGAAGGCTATTGTTAGCATGTTTGTGAGAAAACTACTGCACTGAGGTCACAAATATTTAAATATGCAATACTAGACATACTTTTACATGTTTTAAGACAGTAAAATGTACTAATTTAACACTGTAGAAGCCTCTTGTTAGTGTGTTTGTGAGAAAACTACTGCACTGAGGTCACAAATATTTAAATGTGCAATACTATAGACATACTTTTACGTGTTTTAAGACAGTAAAATGTACTAATTTAACATTGTAGAAGCCTCTTGTTAGTGTGTTTGTGAGAAAACTACTGCACCGAGGTCACAAATATTTAAATGTAGAATACTAGACGTACTTTTACATGTTTTAAGACAGTAAAATGTACTAATTTAACATTGTAGAAGCCTCTTGTCAGTGTGTTTGTGAGAAAACTACAGCACTGAGGTCACAAATATTTAAATGTGGAATACTAGACATACTTTTACGTGTTTTAAGACAGTAAAATGTACTAATTTAACATTGTAGAAGCTTCTTGTTAGTGTGTTTGTGAGAAAACTACTGCACTGAGGTCACAAATATTTAAATGTAGAATACTAGACATACTTTTACGTGTTTTAAGACAGTAAAAATGTACTAATTTAACATTGTAGAAGCCTCTTGTTAGTGTGTTTGTGAGAAAACTACTGCACCGAGGTCACAAATATTTAAATGTAGAATACTAGACGTACTTTTACATGTTTTAAGACAGTAAAATGTACTAATTTAACATTGTAGAAGCCTCTTGTCAGTGTGTTTGTGAGAAAACTACAGCACTGAGGTCACAAATATTTAAATGTGGAATACTAGACATACTTTTACGTGTTTTAAGACAGTAAAATGTACTAATTTAACATTGTAGAAGCCTCTTGTTAGTGTGTTTGTGAGAAAACTACTGCACTGAGGTCACAAATATTTAAATGTGGAATACTAGACATACTTTTACGTGTTTTAAGACAGTAAAGTGTAGAAATTTAACATTGTGGAAGCCTCTTGTTAGTGTGTTTGTGAGAAAACTACTGCACTGAGGTCACAAATATTTAAATATGGAATACTAGACATACTTTTACGTGTTTTAAGACAGTAAAATGTAGAAATTTAACATTGTGGAAGCCTCTTGTTAGTGTGTTTGTGAGAAAACTACTGCACTGAGGTCACAAATATTTAAATATGGAATACTAGACATACTTTTACGTGTTTTAAGACAGTAAAATGTACTAATTTAACATTGTAGAAGCTTCTTCTCACCTGATCAGCTGCTTGCTGGTTGGTACAAGGTAACTTGATAGTTTTGAAGACAAATGACTCTCGCTCATCCTGTGTGTTAGGACGTTTACGACTTTGCTTGGACGACCCTTGACCGCTAGGTACGGAGGTCTCTTTCTTGTCACAAGGCTTGCCCGCTGCTTCAGTCTTCTTGTTTCTCTGCAGAATGTTGGCGATGTCGTCAGTGTCTTCAAAACCAAACAAGTCTTCGTCGTCGTCACTCGCTGCCTTAGCCTGCAATCAACGAATAACAAAGTTGTCATCAGTTAGCTTGTTTTGATTGATGTTAGCAGCTTCAGTAGCCAGCTCAAACACGGTTCTATTTATTTATTGTTTGTTTCTTTAATGAATTAAAATGAACATTTTAAGGCGGTAAATCAGGTACTATGTGATTTGAATAAGAAATTGTAAAACAAAGAAAAATCAGAAATTTTACCCAGTGATACATAAGATGGTTATTTTCAAAAATGTAACAAAATTGGGGGTTTCACCTTGCTGGTTTTTAAATTATGGTTTTTGAAATTTTAGTCCCATAAGAGCCCATGTTAACTTCAATAATTATTTTCTCTCTTATCTGATGGTCATGGGTTCTGAAAATGTTATCATAGGTAGCTGTTACTGTTAACTTTCAAATGTCATCATCAAGTTTGTCAGTTTTCTTTTGAAAGTTTTAACAAAAATAGTAAATTTAATATAGTATTTAATATTATATTGATTTATCATTGATATGCCATGCAAATTCATAATATTTACTTGAAAATATTTTCAGTTCCATGTCTGTGTGTGGGAGGGGGGGGGGGGAACATATGTAAGTATTTCATTAAATTTTTGTTCATGTAAAATAAAAATAATAAAAAAAAATTGATGGACATCTCAAACACTAAAGTGACAAAATAAATAAATAAATAAATGGGGGGGGGGGGGGGAGTAATATATATAGTGTGTATGCAGATGACATCATATTTAATGCACATGGAGGCCATACTGGAGTAGTGAATAACATTGCTCAGCATAGGACAAACTTCATTTATTCCAATTTTCTTTGGGAAATAAGTTAAATTTTTTGTTATATGTGTTATTTTTCTCACATACCGGTACTTGAGATACTAACTCAACATATTTACAGCATCGATTCTCTCAAAAATAATCCATGGTGGTTTTAAACTGGCAAAATGAGTTATTTTCCTACGCCACCCATGTTATTGAGTGATCCAACATGGCGTTGACTTTAACATGAATGAATAGACCCTATAGATGGCTTGCATTTCAAAATTTAAAAAGAAAACGTGCAAACTTATGATGACATTTCAAAGTTAACAGTAACAGCTACCTATGATAACATTTTAAAACCCGTGACCATCAGATAAGAGAGAAAATATTAATTAAATTAACATTAAAATTAACATGGGCTCTTATGGGACTAAAATTTCAAAAAATCATATTTTAAAATGTAGCATGGTGACCCCCTAAAATTTTTACATTTTTGAAGATACCTTATCCTATTAAAATGTATCACATTTTTCTTTCTTTACAATTGTTAGTCAAGTCCCACAGTACCTGATTTCCCACTTTAAAACAAGTTGTTGTTGTTTTATGTGTGTGTGTGGGGGGGGGGGGGGGGATGTTTAAAACAGCTGTGAGCCCTGGTTCAATGCAATGAACTCGCTTCTATGCTCATATAGTAAACTGACCTTGTCCCTGAGATCCACAAAAGCGTCCTCTCTCGTCTCTTCATCGCTGGAGTCCTGCCTCGCCTGTGCCGTAGTGTGGACACTTGGACGTCTGTGGACAACCACCTCCTGACTGTCATCTTCACTGTCCGAGGACATGTCCAGTCTGGCGTGCTTACTGGCAGGCAGTGGCGCATCATCAGCTCTGCATCAATCAATATTGATTTGTATACAAGTTAGCAGCTTCAGTAGCCAGTGCAATTTAATCCTGGTTACATTGCACTGGCTACTGAACACTGAAGCTGCTACACAAGATGGTAGCCAGGTACTCACCTCCTAGTTTTAAGTGACCTGGGCAAGGTACAAGGAGGATCATCCACCCTGAAGGTGAGGACAGACGAGGTGACACTCAGGTTCTCCATGTCTACGTCTGCTTCTGCCTCCCTGGCTGCTGCTGATGACGTGCTGGCTTGGGGGGCATCATCTGGACACATCAATCAATCAATATAACAAACAATATAGCAATCAATCAATTAATCAATAAATAAATGTATCAATCAACATATCAACCAACTAATCAATCAATTATTGGATCAATCAATAATTTAATCAATTAATTTTTTTTTTTTTATTATTGTTTATTTTTTTTGTCGATTTTTTTCCTTTGTAAATAATAATTTTCACATTCTATTCGAGTTATATATGCCAATAAGCGCGAGCTATGTAAGTGCATACCAAAATACAACACTTGGTTGTGTTTTATATTTCTATCTCTAATTTCTATCATCTTTTACTTTTTCCTCCCCTTTCTGTGCAGAATCTGCCTTGCATACAAGTATGTACCACGTAAATAAGACGACATGCAGGGTGGTGGCCGCCCGCTTGCTTCTTCGCATTGGGGAATGCGGAGGGGGGAGCGCGGCGGGCATCGTTCGGCACGCGTACTTTGCCCCGCTCTTTCACTATCACACAGCGAGCAATGTGAACCACACGTATCATGCGGTGATGCTTGGTACAGGTGAGCACATTGTATTGCTGTGGGCTGCTGATGAGTGCCTGAGACCCGCGATGTTTTTTGTGCATTAATTATAATTAGTGCATAAAATTTGGAACGGATATGGACGAAACGCGCGTCCAGCTAGATCGCGAGAGGTGTGTGGGTCGTGAGGATATTTGGTATGTATGGTTAGCTTCTGCACAGAATCACCCATCCTTTTAATTTCTTTTCATATAAAACGTCCTAGCCAAGATGCTAGTGAATTGATTTGAATCCCTACTCCATTTAACTATCAAAATTAGAGAATTTCGCTTTGTATTAACTTTCAATACACGGTGCTCTAATTTCTCTCGTCCTATCACTATCCTATTGTTTTAGTAGCATTAACCGCGATGGTTTTTTCACATATTTATATGAAACGCGGCTGCCACTTGCTTCCTCAGCTCAGTCAGTTAGCAGATGTGGTGTGAGCCATCTCTAGCTGTACAGAGCTCTCTGCCGAGCCTTACTGATGAGTCCTAGGTAAAGGACGAAACCGGTCTAAGGCCAAGAGTAAGTCTGATACTGTTTTATAATGTTGTGCCTTTGATGTAGTGTGAGAACGTGAGATGTTAGGTATATCGTATTTTACATTGACACTATACCCCTCATCCCTTTTAACGTCTATTTTTATTTAGCGCAAGCTATAATGATTTGCATCCCTAGTCCCAATTTACTATTTAAATTAAAGAATTTTCGCGTTTTATTAATTTTTAATTCAACGTGCTCTAATCTCTACCAACTATTTTCTAATTATTATTTTTTTTTTTTTAAATGTAATTAATATTTATCTTATTTATTAGTAATGTAAGAATAAATTAAAAATCATCCAATTTAATTAACAAATTAATATATCTCAAATATCAATGATATATAGGATGTTTGTCCTCACCTGTGTCTGATTGTCTGCTAGGACCAGGTGTGACCTCTGCACTGTCTGTGACCTTGACCTTTGCTGCTTGATGACCTGTAGATGACTTTGCAGGACTGGACTTCTCTGTACAGCTGTCAATCATACAATGTAATTCACACTCAGAGAGAGAGAGAGAGAGAGAGAGAGAGAGAAATGTTAGTTTTAAGGGAGTGGGGTATAGACCTTATATCTCAGAAACTAGAAGTATTTTGGGTCTAAATTTGGTGTCATTATGTAGCTAAGGGTCACACCTACCTGTGATAAAAATTTCAACATGTTTGACCGTCCCGAAAAAAAAAATGAAATTAACATTGGACCCTATTGGCTTAAAATTTTAAAAACTCATATAAAATTAATTTGCACGGTGACCCGTCAAAATTGTTATATATTTGAAATTGTCTCAAGCTGAAGTATCCTTGTGCAAAATTTCATACTTTTTTGACAAGAAAATGTTGAGTCTGATGGTCAACGTTGGTACCCTACTCCCTTAAGAGGTGATTAAAGTTAAGAAGATGGTGCTCACAGATATCATACCTGCCAGAAGGTCCTAAGTTGTCACGAGAAGTACCTTCACCTGAGAAAGGGTTTTCTTCTTCTGTAGTCAAAGTTTCAGCCACACACTGTAACATAAGTCACATATTTATGTATTTAATTAATTACAATCAGACATCAGAAAAATTAACTCTTTTTAGTCCACAAAATTAAACAAAAATAATCTAAAATTGTTAAAAAAAAAAAGTCTTTGAAATGTGGAAGTGTACACGAAGTTAACCCCTATGTTTGTTAATCTCATTAGAAAGGCCAAAAGTAGTAGATAAACTTAGCATAGGGACAAAAACTAAAAAAAAAAAAAAAAAAAAAAAAATCTTATTATTAATTAGGCCTATATATAGGCCTATATATTTATTTATTTATTTATTATTTTTTTTTTTTTGCTTGCCATATTGTGTTATTGTGCTATACACCAATCCCAGTCCCAGTCAAGACATTGTCTTATCGACAGGTAAGGATTTTCCAGTTAATGGAAAAGCACACACGGGCCGGCCACGGCCTAAGTACACAGCCCGGCATTCGCCATGACAGCCTAGAGAAACCGTGGAAACATCTAGGCAGGCTGGTCGGTGCAATCACATCAATCATGCACCTCCCGAATACTGTGCGTCGTCATGGAATGCATGTAAACATGCATCGTGCAACGTGTTATGCTCTCACACTTCACGTACGCACCCAGCAGTGGCTCGAACCTATACTCGGTGAAGAGTACAGAGTTGCGAGTCAGCTGCCTTCACCACTCGGCCATACCAGCTCGGTTTGTATGATATAATTAGCAGTGATGGCCTTACCTACCACAGTAGAAGTTGTATCGAGAGGTCGAGGTCTCATATGGCACAGCGGTGCACAAATAACTGAGTTATAAAACAAACTTTTTATAACAAAATAGTGTCACGTAAGACCTCAACCTCTCCATACAACTTCTACTGTGCTAAGTAATAGGCCAAGAAAAATAAAAAAAGTGGAAAAAAAATAAGGACAAGTCTGAAATTTTCAGGGTTGGTACTTGGTAGAGACCATTGCCCCAAGCTTTCTACCAAAAGGTATCAAAAATTGCCTTTGAGCTTTTCTGGAAAAGCGGAAAAATCTGCTAAATCGTAACTAATGAAGATATCTTGTTATAAAAATTCAAACGGATTCTTGTTCCTCGGATCAAACTACAATGGAAACACATATTTTCCACAAAATTATGTCAACAGTAATGGCGGTGGAATTTTCCAAATTCGCCAATTTACCACTTCAGCTATTTTCTCCACATTTTTACATTTTGTACAAAAACTTGAAACTTTAGTCCATAATGATGAACACAGTTTATTGTAAAGAATGTAACAAAAAAAATGAGATACGATTCATTAAAATATCTCAATTTGTAACGAAGTTATGCCCGGAAAAGCAGGATAATATATGTGAATATTATTATTATTATTAGATCCATATTAACTACCTGAGTATCAGGAGCAGGAGCAAGACTAGGCTTGACCTCCTGGTCGTCACAGGTATCAGGAGCCAGCACTTCTGATGTGTCCCTCTCTCGCTGCGTCTCTCTCCTCTCTCTCATAGAGATAAGTATATAATTACCTGAGTATCAGGAGCAGGAGCGAGACTAGGCTTGACCTCCTGGTCGTCACAGGTATCAGGAGCCAGCACTTCTGATGCCTCCCTCTCTCTCTGTGTCTCTCTCCTCTCTCTCATGAGAGAGGCAGGTATGAAGTCAGGGTTGCAGTTGGTCTCTGTGGAGTTGTAGAGCACGGCCAGCGTGATTTCTGACTCAGGCACCACGCGCTTGTCCTTCAGCTCCAGTATATCTGTAACATTTAAATATTACATTCAGATGGCTTGTATCTCAAAATGTAAAATTGAATCTTTATGATGACATTTGAAAGTTAACAGTAACAGCTACCTATGATAAGATTGTGAGAACTTGTGACCATCAGAAAAGAGAGAAAATAATTATTGAAATTATCATGGGCTCTCATGGGACTAAAACTTAAAAAAAAAAAAATAATAACAAAAAAAAAACAAAAAAAAAACTAAAAATCAGCAGTAGTTGTTTTTTTTTTTTTTTTTTTTTTTTACAATTTTTGAAGATATTCTATACTAACATATCATTGTGCAAAATTTCACAATTTTCTTTCTTTGCAATAGTGCAAGTGGGCATGACGTCATTCTGAGTGCTTTTTGATGCTCTTTTTGAGCAATGAATAACATTGCCCAGCATAGGACAAACCTTGTTTTTGGCTATTTTTGGAAAATTAGCAATTTTTTGGTTAATATTATTTTTCTCACAAATTTGACAAACTAATTCAACATGTTCAATGGTCTCAAAAATATTGAGAAGTATTTTTAAAGCGACAAAATGAGGAAGGTGAATTTTTTTAACCCCCACTTTTTATGACATTTTTAAAAAGAGCGTTAAAAAATTTTGAGGCGCAATTTTTTCGTAGAACGATTGGAGCATGGGAAGTATTTTTAATTAATTTTTGAAAATCGTCCTAAAAAGCCTGTGGCGTTATCAACCGGGCATTTATTTCGGAAAGTATTGACCGTAGAAGGTTCATTGGCCAGTTTTTTTTTGCAATCCTGAGAACAAGCTGATTTCATTAAACTGGCTACTGAACCTGGAACGATTAGTATTCGAGGAGAAAAAAGTGGACTGATGACGTCACAGGCTTTTTAGGTCGATTTTCAAAAATTAATTAAAAATAATTCACATGCTCCAATCGTCCTAAGAAAAAATACCGCCTCAATTTTTTTTAAAGCTCTTTTCAAAAATATCATAAACTCAACAAAAAATATTCAAGTCACCTTCCTCATTAGTCATTTTTCCCATACTGGCCCATGTTACTTAGCACTCACTTATGGTGTCGACTTTAACATGAATGAAACCAGCCTATTGTATAGGCCTAATATAAATATAAGAAGAAAAAAACATTTTGGTTTAAATTACAAATCAAAGAAAAGTAAAATAGATAATTACGTATAATTAAAGCGCGCTTTATTGAAAGCTATATTATGTGAAAATCTTTGATTAAATAGATAATGTAATTAGTTAGGAAAGGTTAAAACCATTTCGGTTTGAATTGATGATCAAAGAAAAGGATAGGGGAAACCAACAAGCGCCTTACCACGATGAGGTCCGCAGCTCGGTGAAAATCTTGATGGCACAGGTTACACACATATTTACAATTTTACTAAGACGTTTCGAGGGCAACAGCCTTACCTCTTCTTCAGTTGCTTAGAGTGTAGTGAAGGCAAGTTGGTTGGAATAGGTTGTCTAGGTGGGAAAGGGGAAGGGGGAAGGGAGGAGGGGTGGTTTTGGCAGGAGTGTGGGTGAGTTGAGGGAGGGGGAGTTTGGAGTAGGGAGGGGGGGGAGTTTGATAATTGCTTTGTATTATCTAATATTTAGACCTAGCGGGTGGTCTATTTGTCTAGTATTAAAAAGTCGTTGATATGATAATTCCCATCTACGTGTGACAGAATAATTATGTTGCCCAGGAATGCTTCGGATTATTTTTAATTGGAAGCATGAATCAAAATTTAATTTTAATTTGATTAAATAGATAGGCCTATACAAAAAAGGGTACTCAAAATTGCAAGCACATAGCATTGCAGCCTATAGTATATGTAGTTAAATGTGGCAGTAGTTGACGAAGCCTGACTGACCCATGAGAGTGTTGAGTTGGTCAGGCAGCTGAGTGTCAGCCTTGTTGACGTTGACGTTGTTGTTGACGACGATGACGTTGTCCTCACACATCTCCTCCATCGTCAACCCTCCACGACCAAACAACACACTGCTGCCTCCTGCAAATATAATAACAATAAAACTAATTAAAATAGTTTAATAATTAGTTTAATGATTAACTAATTAAAATAAACAAGAGAGACAGACATTAGGTGTTAATTTTATTTGATGTTCTTAGGCCTATAGGGTGTACGCACATGACGTCATATTTAATGCGCTTGGAGGCCATACTGGAGTAGTGAATAGCATTGCTCAGCATAGGACAAACTTTGTTTAAGCCAATTTTCTTTAGGAAATCTGTTATTTTTTTCTTAATGTTTTGTTTTTATTTTTTTCACATACTTGAGATACTAATTGAACATATTTAGAACATCAATGCTCTCAAAAATATTGCTTACTGTAGTGGCTTTAAACTGGCAAAATGAGTTATTTTCCTATGATATCCATGTTATTGAGTTATCCAATATGGCGTCGACTTTAAAATGAATGCAGGCACCATATAGAAGATACACTAGTCTGTTTATAGATATGTAAATTTATTAGATTTGACTTCATTAAGTGTTTTTTTAATTCATGAAAATTAAGTGTTCCACAAAACCTGGATTTTGTCAGCAAAAAATAATATTGGCAGGCTATATAAAGCCTATAATAATAATACTTACTAATATTTATTTATAATTATTTCAAATTTTGAAAAACAATTTGGAGAGAAACTATAAATTGATTAAAATGACCCAAGTCTGTAATGCCTGATGAAGACCTCTTGTAGTTTATTGCTGAAATATTTCCAATGTGTTAGTTTAGTTTTTTTTATGTGTGCTAGCAAGATGGTCACTGAACTACGGGACTATATCTCTTTACTATGGTTAGACCCTTGCTGGTTTCTCCTGGCATTTTCTGTCAAATTTATCATACTTTACAACAGCAATATGTCATTTTTAAACTTAAATTTTGTACTGCCCTGAGTGTACCCACCTGCCTCTGCAATTGCCATGGACATCCTCAACAACTGCTTGCCACTCACAAACACAAACGTCTTGCCAGCGAACAACGTACGTCGCTGAGGGTTCACAGCAAAGGAGACTTGGTAGCCGTTCAACGTAACGTCTTTCACTCTAGGCAGGAAGTGGGCGGGGTCTGGCAGAGTGAGGGGCCTAGCCGGCACTCTGTGACCTTGACCTTCAATGATCTTGACCCAGGTGACCCAGAGGTCAGGAGTCACGATAGGAATACCTTTAGCCAGGGCACATACCACCTGGAATATTGAAATCAATATATTTTAGATATTGGAAATAATCTATCAATATTTTCATAAATAATGATGAATTAATAAATTATATAAGTAGCTGCTACCATTAATCAATATTGATTTGTATACAAGTTAGCAGCTTCAGTAGCCAGTGCAATGTTATCCTGGTGACGAGCTGATTACATTGCACTGGCTACTGAAGCTGCTAACATCAATCAATATTGATTTGTATACAAGTTAGCAGCTAACATCAATCAATATTGATTACTTTGATTAGTATAAAAGTTAATGTTAACTAGCTAAATTAAACCACCCACCTTCACCGTCATCTTGATTGATGGCATAGTAACATGGGTGACCTTGGAAGACCAAGAGGTCACCACATGACCTCCAAGCTTGAGGACATTGTCCCTGACCTTCAAACTTCTGGGGTCACCCTCCATGTTCACCACGAGCACCACCAGGGGTCGATACTGCAACCTGAAAGTAATATTTAAAAATATGTGACCTCAGTGCAGTAGTTTTCTCACAAACACACTAACAAGAGGCTTCTACAATGTTAAATTAGTACATTTTACTGTCTTAAAACACGTAAAAGTATGTCTAGTATTCCACATTTAAATATTTGTGACCTCAGTGCAGTAGTTTTCTCACAAACACACTAACAAGAGGCTTCTACAATGTTAAATTAGTACATTTTACTGTCTTAAAACACGTAAAAGTATGTCTAGTATTCCACATTTAAATATTTGTGACCTCAGTGCAGTAGTTTTCTCACAAACACACTAACAAGAAGCTTCTACAATGTTAAATTAGTACCTTAATGTATATAAATATAATAGAAACATTAAATGCTACAATATAGTTGTGATTTTGACTATTTCCCCTCCAAGTGTGTCACAACTGTCTTAAATATTTGTGATGTTGAACTCTCACCTCCAGATGTTCCACTGCTTGCCAAACCTAACTCTGTAGCCATGTCGCAGCAAGAAGGCGTGGCTCTTGTTCATGGCAACTCCGTTCTCTATGCTGGTGTTGAGGTAGGTCCCGTACTTGGAGTCTGTGTCCGTTAGCTCTACGGTGGGAAGTACAGCTGGGTTTTCCTGTGATAAACATGTACATGTGTTAGTATACTGCGCTTGCTATCTTATTGCCACGGTACACTCCGCGTAAAAACTTGTGACGTAAACCTTTGGCAATTAGCCCACGCGGGAATAAATTGAAAATATATTTATTCATTTCTTTCGTCCTACAATCACAATATACAACAATGCATATCGGCTTAGGTTATTGCATCAGTTGATACAATTAGAAATGATAGTCAAATGTTACGCATTATTCACATGACTCGTAAATTTGACGCGCGTAACAAAGCTGGAACAATGTAAACAAATGGAGCCGTTCACATGTAATTTTAAAAAACCATGTGAACGGCTCCATTTGTTTACATTGTTCCAACTTTGTTACGCGCATCGACGCACGTTGACGCGCGTTAAATTTACGCGTCATGTGAATAATACGTTACTGTACACAAATATAACACAACATTAACAATATAATACAAACATATTTATACAAAGAGAAATATTATAGGTATAAATATATCCTAATTATATAATTAGGCTATATATAATTATAGAGATATATATAAATATAGATATATTATTTAGTTCTGCAGTCTTCACCCAGTCGCAACTGTAGCATGCATTGATCTGACATTCTCAGTAAAGGAGATAGCCTACTGTTTACGTACTGTGCGTCTGCCACAGATCTAGCTCCCTCCACCTCTCGAGTGTTTTGTTAGTACATCCCGCAGATCTGCCGCAGGGCTATGCTCGCACCACCAGTGTGGCAATCTGAGAGGCAGCTCTGCACCTCGCAGTTCTGAGACGTAGCTGGCGAGAGCTCCATGCATAGCATGCATAGCGGGCCCCGGCAGGTGGCAGAACCTAGCGGCGGAGGTGCCCAAGCTCTGTTGAGCGTTTTTTTAGTCGAAGGATTTGAGCTCCCAGAGCTCCCAGAGCTGAGCTACCTCCTTGAGGTGGCAGGATCTGTTTACGAACGCAGCCTAAGACACCTCAAAGAGAGCGCAATATTCCCTTGCGGCCTAACTGCGAGAATATACGTCACAAGTTTTTTTAATGTGGTTACACCCACTGCTATTTGGCAAAAAGATAGCAAGCTGAATGTACAGCTTTGGCCAAAAGTTTCCAAACAATTTGTATAGGCAACCAGCAAGCACACTATGTTATCTTTATGAGAACACGCAGCGGCCGCCGCTGTTCAGTTCGGGAACTTTCAGCCAGAGCTGTACATACCAGTACTGGGCTTTGTAATACGAGGGAGGGAGGTACGACTCACCAGGTGTGCAGAGGTCATATTCAGTTGAAAGATGGCATGACTACGAGAGATAGAACTGTCACAAACTCCCCTAGTGTTCCTCACGACAGGCCCTACTCCGACCTCTGTTTTTTGATTATGTACGTCCACCACGTACTCCTTGCCCACGCGGTACGTTGCATTGTTCAGCATGTAGAACACCTCATCTGTCAACCACAAATGCATAACATGTTAATGCATTTACAAATGAATACAGTTACATAATGGAGGTTATCGGTTTAAAAAATTGTTAAAAATTTTCTATGGCTTAAAACACGTAAAAGTATGTCTAGTATTTCTCATTTAAATTTCTCCAAAATCGGTGGAGTAGTTTTCTCAAAAATCGCAAAAAACGTGTTTTTCTCCATAAGCGTAATGTTAAATTAGGGGACCCTTAGCTTTCCCCGCAGCACCCCGCGCGCTAAACCGATAACGTCCATTGTATATACATATTACAAATATATATATATATATATATATATATATATATATATATATATATATATATATATATATATATATATATATATGTATATATATATATATACATATATATATATATATATATATATATATATATATATATTATATATTATATATATATATATATTATATATTATATATTATATATATATATATATATATATATATATATATATATATATATATATATATAGACAGCTTGCACTCAGGCGCCATGTTGTTGGTCAGAAATACACACGCCACATAGGAAAAACATAATTTTTAAATATTTAATAGCAAACTTGAAACCTAAATCTAAGACTTAATTGTAGCTCCTAATAAAGCTACAAGAATATCAGAAAAATACTTGCAGTCGAAGTATGCTTTTATTTTTATGACAAATAATTTATGTAGTTTTCCTAAACTGAGCAATCGGGCAGCAACGCGCAAGGAGGTGCAACAGGATTTGCAAAGCCTAGCTGTTTTCTTGCACCACAAAATGTGCATTACATTTGAGTACATATAAGTCAAGTTCATCTTATGACATAATGTAAAAATGTTTGACCACATCAAAATAATAATTGAACGATTCATTAAGTACATCAATTTGTCCTACATTACACAATAACGTAGACCTAGGTAAAAATGCATTTTTGGACACATCATTATTATATGTTATTACTTTAAAGAGCTGCGGGTTTCGCAGTATACTCTTTGGCAGTCATTGAATTTTATTTGGGAAGATACAGAGGAGTCATCAATTTTATTACATAAGTATTTTTTTCTTATGTTTTTTATGTTAATGACACCTTTCAAAATTTTGAAATGAGTGCCCAAAGTAGAGATAAATGGGTGTTCAAAGTCACCCCGATTGACTGTACATTTTAAACTGTCAAATTGATTCATTTTCCCAAATGACTTCGTGCGTACATATGGCGTCAACTTTTACCCTATGCATCGGTCAAACTAGAAAAATCACAATAATAATAACAATTAAAACATTACCGGTCCGTTGGCACGGAGCACGAATATTTCGAACAAAAACAAACGATCAGATTTCACCCTTGCTAACTATACATATGTACTAGGTTAATTACAGATATAAATTGATACTCACTGTTCGAGGTGCAATGTAAGGACCACATTGTGAACTTAAATTATTGACAGCAAGTCGAAATCAAGAACAAAACCAGAGAACAAAAAATATTTGTTTTGTATTTGCAAACACGAAGGCGGTGACAAATGGCGGGATTGTAGTTTCTCGTAAAAATACAATTTTGCAGTAGATTTCAGCTTTCTGCAAGTAAAAAATCATTAGCTCAGTATTTAAAGCAGCTAAATAACATAAATTAATTTATAATTACCTGCTAAAATCAACAAATTCTAATATTTTTGCACCATATCATGCAACACGAAGTTACATGCACCATAGGCTGCCGCCATTTTGTGTATGTGAATTTCGTTAGTGTTTTGTTTTTGTTCAGATTTGCGTTAATTTTACCAGGATTTTACTGTACCTTGTTTGCGAGGCTAGCTACAAAATGAAATTTTCTTGTTCTTCAAAATACTATTATAACAATTTTGAAAATATGGAAAGGTTACAAATATGCCATTTAGTTGTAAATCAATTAAATACTGACCCCAAATTTCTTGCAAAAGTTTGAAATTAATATTTTTTCCAACACTATATAGCCTCGCACGAGTTCACTAAAATTACATTAATTTTGAATCTTGAAATAGAAAATTTCTCTAATTTAACATAAACAAAGCACTATCGCAAATCATAACATCAACAACAATGGCGGCTCTTTGAACTCACAAACATGAATTTGAAGGAAAAATCTAATAATTTAATGATATTAGAAGGTAATTAATAATGATTTCATGTGAAGTAGCTGCTTAAAATATTGAAAAAGTCATATTTTATATTCAAAACGCTGAAATTTGTAACAAAATCGTATTTTTATGAGAAATGAAATCCCGGCTCTTGTCTGCCTTTAGTTTACAAAAATGAACAAATTAATTGTAATTTGTAATGGTAAGCAAATGTGACTTTTGTTTTAAAGCGTCAAATTTTCACACTTACATTGGGTTAGTAGCAGTGAGTTTTAAGTTACGTTAATTCCACGCTAATAATAAGGCATGAGACACACGTGTACTCGGTGGATGGGTGGGAAGACGGATGGGTCATATCATATAGATAAAAAAAAATCCTGAAAAATAATATACATACATGAAATACATACATAGTTCCTGTTGTTTAAAGTGGTATGCTATACTAAACAAATTGGACGAAAAATGAGCTAACATTAGTATTATTATTATTAGATGCAGACATGTACTTTAGTTTACTCGTTTGTGATAAATAACTTTTAATTTTAAGTTATTAAAATTATGAGTATATTGCATTGTAGCATGTTATTAAAAATAGCTAAAAAAACTTTTTTGAAGCTATTTTAATTTAAAATAGCTTTTATTAAAAAAAAAACTACTAAAATGTATTTTTAGCTCCTCATTTTTTACTGTACCTTGTTTGCGAGGCTAGCTACAAAATGAAATTTTCTTTTTCTTCAAAATACTATTATAACAATTTTGAAAATATGGAAAGGATACAAATATGCCATTTAGTTGTAAATCAATTAAATACTGACCCCAAATTTCTTGCAAAAGTTTGAAATTAATATTTTTTCCAACACTATATAGCCTCGCACGAGTTCACTAAAATTACATTAATCTTGAAATTCTTGAAATAGAAAGTTTCTCTAATTTAACATAAACAAAGCACTATCGCAAATCATAACATCAACAACAATGGCGGGAATGAATGGTAAGCAAATGTGACTTTTGTTTTAAAGCGTCAAATTGTCACACTTACATTGGGTTAGTAGCAGTGAGTTTTTAAGTTACGTTAATTCCACGCTAATAATAAGGCATGAGACACATGTGTACTCGGTGGATGGGTGGGAAGACGGATGGGTCATGTAGATAAAAAAAAAATCCTGAAAAATAATATACATACATACATACATAGTTCCTGTTGTTTAAAGTGGTATGCTATACTAAACAAATTGGTCGAAAAATGAGCTAACATTATTATTATTATTACATGCAGACAAAAAAATGTTGCATTACTTTATAGTTACGAATCCTAACTCGTTTGTGATAAAAACTTTTAATTTTAAGTTATTTATAATTATGAGTATATTGCATTTTAGCATGTTATTAAAAATAGCTAATTTAAGATGTTTTTTTAAAAAAACATCTTAAATTGGCTTTTTTAAAGCTATTTTAATTTAAATTAGCTTTTATTAAAAAAAAACGACTAAAATGTATTTTTAGCTCCTCATATTAACTTAAACGTGTATATCTTAAATAAGTTTGGATTCGCAACTAATGCACCATTTTTTAGAGTGTGCTTATTTTTGTATAATTAAGTATAAAAGAGGTTTCAATCAAGTGCGGTTATCTAACGATTATTGTTATTGAAAGATGTATATCAACGCTTGCTATTAGGTGACCTGATAACAAGAGGATCCACCAAGGCCAGAGAAAGATCTTATCAATATATGTTTTTATCTATCTTAAATAATACGTAACTTTTTATCTATATAAGTGCAAAATATACGACCTGCTCTTCTTATCTCAGTAATTTAATGTCAAATATTAAAAAAACAAGACAAATTATGTATGAATAATTATGTTATCTATTTAATTACTATTACCATTTTACTGTAATCAGAAACATGTGTTTCGCATGACGTCATAATCAATGTGCTATGAGTGGCCATAATGTAGCAACATTGCTCAGGCTCGGTATTAGAGAAAGAAAATGATTTTATCTAATTAAAATTTTGTTAATTTTATTTGTCTCACATATACTTGAAAGCAAGTTAACTATAACTATATATAAATCAATGCTCTCAAAAATATACCTGAGTATTTTTAAACTTGCAAAATATTTTACATTTTCCTTTTGCCTATGTTAGTGATCCAATAACATGGTGACAACTTTAAATTAATTGCATACACTCTTTTCCCTTTTGCAGTGCAAATACACATTTTCTAAATATAATAAATTGTCATGTATACTATATGGAGGTTATTAGTTTAAAAATATGCTTAAAAATGACTATGGCTTAAAACACGTAAAAGTATGTCTAGGTATTTCTCATTTAAATTTCTCCAAAATCGGTGGAGTAGTTTTCTCAAAAATAGCAAAAAAACAACAACATGTTTTTCCCCATAAGCGTAATGTTAAATTAGGGGACCCTTAGCTTTCCCCGCGTCACCCCGCGCGCTAAACCGATAACCTCCAATGGAAGCATTTTATACAAAAGGTATAAAATTAACTTTATAATTTAAGTAACACCTGGAATGAGCATAGGATGTTCTATTACTCCTATGTTATTAATTACCACACAAAAAACTGATGCAGAATTTGATTTTGAATTTGTTAAACTTGATTTTGAAGCCAATACAAACTTTGGCTGAAATTTTAAAGAAAATTTATATATAACATAATATATTTATGTTATATATATATATATATATATATATATATATATATATATATATATATATTATTTATATATATATATGAAAGTTACACCACGTGTGAGGTTAAATACATTATAAAATTAATTTTTTTCTTTAATTTTAATAATTGTTCTTTTTATTTAAATTGTGAATAATTTCAGCATATAATTTGCCCCCTAAATATTTGTATGCCCTTGCTCCTCAGAGATTTAAATATGCGCCATAATTATATCAGATCAGCTGGTCACCTCATGTCATGTGATTAATGATTGGTAATCAGTGATTGACAGCAACGTGATTGACAGGTATGGGTACAAAGAGAGATAAACATGGAGAAGGTATAAAACAGCAGACTTGAGCAGCGTGCAGTAACCATGTTGACCAAGGCGATCTTTCTTCTTGCAGCCGTGACTGTCGTCCTAGGTATGTCTTATTCTTCAGCCTCTCTTTTTTATTATTATTATTTTTTATTTATTTTTTTTAAACAACCATCACACTCATACTGATTTGTTTTATACAATTTTAAAACAAAAATTTATAAAGAAAAAATCATTTCTTAAATATACATTTTAAAAAGTTCACGGAAATTAAATTTAAAAAAAAAAAAAAAAAAAGGAATTGATACAATTTTTTTTTTTTTTAATGAGTTTTGAATTTATTTATTTATTGCTAGCTCAATGCGTAAAATAATTGATATTATATTGGCAAAACTCTTCAACAGCAGTATACAATACAGCGGACATAAGTATATTCATTAAAATAAAAAACATACATTTTTTTAAAAAAGCATAAAAATTGAATAAATTGACAAAAAAAAAAATGAAACTTCAACCAGCCCCTGTATTTACGACTTTTTTAACAGCTATTATGAATATTCTAGAGTAGTTAGGAGGTCTGCAGAAGTAAGATTATTATTTATTTTTGACAAAAGAGACATGCATGATTTTGCTTTTCTGAGAGTTGCACGAAAACTGACGACACTTAAATAAATTACTAAAGACTGTCGGTGATGTGAAGAGGCTACGTAGTGATGGACTGTTTTATAACTTGTCAAAATTGACATAACTAAATTATTTCATAAATTTTACATGAAGAACAAAATATAACTTTTGATTGTTGAGATTTTTTTTTTAAATGTTGTGATTTTGTACCCGTTGTTATTAAAACAGACACTTAGAGAACATCAGCTTTGAGAAGTGCTTACGTTACAGCCCATGCTAATTTCAATCCTAAGTTCCATTCTTATCTGATGGTCACGGGTTCTGAAAGTTTTATTAAAGGTAGCTGTTACTGTTAACTTTTAAATGTCAACATAAAGTTTCTGAGTTTTATTTTTAAATTTTGAGATACAAGCAATCTGAAATACATATCTAAACATTTTATATGTTTTTATTCCAGGCAGTCCCCTGAAACTGTACGGACCCCAGGCTTTCCCCCCTGGTGGTAAGATCGTGGGAGGAACCACAGCTGGTACCGGAGAGATCCCATGGCAGGTAAATCAACACACCTGTATATATGTATACAAATCAATATTGATTGATGTTAGCAACTTCAATAGCCAGTTCAATGTAATCAGCTCGTCACCAGGATTACATTGAACTGGCTACTGAAGCTGCTAACTTGTATACAAATCAATATATTGATTGATGTTAGCAGCTTCAGTAGCCAGTTCAATGTAATTTTTTGAGCAAAAAGTATCGTTATCGATGCGACAGTAAATATCGTCAATTTTTGTTAACGACTAACAATAAGACCGGAAATCATTAAAAGCTGAACTATATTTTGAAAATATTTCTTTGTACATTCTTTATTTCCAGTAATACAAACAATTTAATCTTTAAATGAAATCGTTTCTAATGTATATAACAAAAATTTGCAACTATAATTTGAGTTTCCACATTATTTGCGTATAATTAATCTGTAAATAAGTGAAATAACTTCAATATTTGATTGTGTTTGTAAATGTTTAACGTAACTAAACTTTTAATTAACATTTCTTTGTTACTTTGATAATCAATATTGGTTAAATTGTGAAGTGTTCAACCAAACACTGATGATGACAATTTCAAATATAAATCAACCACTTTGTGATCTGTCCCCAGGTGTCAATCCAGACCTCAGGTGGGTCCCAATCTTGCGGAGGGTCCATCATCAGTCCTGATTGGGTCCTGACTGCTGCTCACTGCTCTGAGTAAGTTAAAATTATATAGAGTGTTTGCAAAGGACGCCATATTGGCGCAATAAATAACATTGCTCAGCAAAGAGTTTTGCTATAAGGTGTATGTATATGTCATATTTACTGCGCTTGGACGCCATATTGGAGCAATAAATAACATTGCTCTTTCTTTCTTTCTTTCTTTCTTTCTTTCTTTCTTTCTTTCTTTCTTTCTTTCTTTCTTTCTTTCTTTCTTTCTTTCTTTCTTTCTTTCTTTCTTTCTTTCTTTCTTTCTTTCTTTCTTTCTTTCTTTCTTTCTTTCTTTCTTTCTTTCTTTCTTTCTTTCTTTCTTTCTTTCTTTCTTTCTTTCTTTCTTTCTTTCTTTCTTTCTCTCTCTCTCTCTGTCTCTCTCTCTCTCTCTCTCTCTCTCTCTCTCTCTCTCTCTCTCTCTCTCTCTCTCTCTCTCTATCTCTCCCCCACCCACACAATGTAACATTATCAACACTTACAAAATGTTATAAAGATGTAAACTCAAGGCAGTGACAAAAAGACCAGCCCTACTAACCTGCACGTATTTCTTATGTGACACAGTATCAACCCCAGCAACTACCGCGTCGTCTCCGGTACTTTACGTTACTCCTCAGGTGACACCCACTCTATCAGCCAGATCATCGTGCACGGAAGTTACAACGCTAACACCCAGCAAAACGATATTGCTTTATGGAAGGTAAGTTACTTATATTGATGTTAGCAGCTTCAGTTATCAGTTCAATTTGATCAGCTCGTCACCAGGATTACATTGCACTGACTACTGACGCTGCTAACTTGTATACAAATCAATATTGATTGATGTTAGCAGCTTCAGTAGCCAGTGAGTTCAATACAAATCAATATTAATAAGTTATTCTGTGACCTCAGGTGACCCCTAGATTCAGCTATGGCTCCCAGACAGGCAATGTAGGACTTCCTGCCCAGGGAACTGCTTCTTCTCCAGGAACCATGATGACTGTTTCCGGTTGGGGCACCACCTCTGTAATTACTCTGTAATTACCAATTTATATCTCATTCCAAGACCTACTTAAACAGGCCTGCCTACTTTTTTGTCACTTTTGTTCTTAAAACGTTCAAAGACTTCTCATTAGCTTCTATGTTATATATATTTCAATAACATATTTGCTCTAAAGTTTATCATAATCTTTATAACCAGGTTTATACATTACGTTAAAGTCGATGCCATGTTGGATCACCCATTTACATATGGACAGTGATTGGAAAAATTTAGTTTTTAAAATTTGAAAATATCAGACAATATTTTTGAGACCATTGATTTTCTTAACGTATTCAGGAAATCGCTAAAGTCACTAAATCGTAGACTGAAAATCGTTAAAAGATGAAGTATATTTTCACAATAGTTTTTCAGACATTATTTATTTCCAAGTACAGTAACGTAACACTATATTTTTATATAAAATCAAGTAAGTTTAAAAAATATTTTTGTTCCCAAAGAAGTTTTAGTAATAGTTTTTTTTTTTTTTTTTTAATTCTAATTTGACTAAAATTTTCCAATAAAAATTGATTTTCGACATTTGAATGTAAAGTATTTGTACATTTGACATAATTTAAATATTTGAACTTGTTTTTACATTTTTGACGTAACTAAGTTTTAAAGTAACATTTCTTCTTTACTTTGCGTTTTAATATTATAATTAGCGATCGGCTAGATTGCTAGATATCAGTCGGTCCACTACCACACCCCCCCCCCCCTTAAGGGTTGTATATAGATGGCTTGTATCTATAAATTAAAACTTCTAAACTTGATGATGACATTTGAAAGTTAACAGTAACAGCTACCTGTGATAACATTTTTACAACACTTTGCCATCAGATTAGAGAGAAAATAATTGTTGACATTAACATGGGCTCTTATGGGACTCAAACTCAAAGACAATAATTTAAAATCTAGCAAGGTGACCCCTAATTTTTTTTTTTGTTTTAAACATTATTGACGATACCATATTCTAATGTATCACCGTGCAAAAATTTCATTTTTTTTTCTTTTTTCTTTTGCAATTTTTAGTCAAATCCCGCAAAAAGAAAAAAAACTGATCTGAACTCGAACTCAGTCCAAAATTTTAGAGTATTCGGTTTCGAACAACCGAAACAAACCGGGTTTCGAGCTTTTTCGAGTTTTCAGCTCAAAAACGAGCCAGCTCCAATTGAGAACGTAAATGAGTCGTCAAAATACACGAGCTATTAAATTCAAATCAGCCTAATTGTTTTATTATTATAATTTGTGTTGTTATTGTTGCGATAATCAAGAATCAGCCATGAGCACATCCCAACCAACAGCACGTAGTAATGTTAACTGTGCTGCAGGCATTATTGTTTTATCTTAAATGAAAATAATAATATTATTATAATAATAAACTATGTTAAAAAAATAATAAAAGAGGAAAAACCTATAAGATGGATATTGGTCTATTTATATATAACTTTACGTTGGGTATATTGCAAAAATACATAAAACTAAATTTTAATTAATTAATAATGCACATTGTCGTACCAAAAATTATATATATTAACATACGGGATCATTTTAACATAAAATAAAGCATTAATGTAATTATTTCATGAAATTATCATTGAAATAAGAAGTTTTTTTAAAAAGAAAAACAATCTTGTGAATTTGAGCTTGAGTGTTCGATTTTTAGCCAAATACGCTTGATTTTCCAACTTTATAGCTCGTTTTCTAGAGTTATAGCTCGATTTCAAGCTAAAACTGGAGTTTCAAGTCAAACCGGTCTAAAAGTTTTTAACTCGAGCTAAAGGATTTTTAAGCTTTTTACAGTTGTAGCTTTAAAATTAATAGTTTTCCTTCTTTGTGTTGACTAATTGTTGATGTTTTCCAGGCTGGAGGCTCCGTGTCTTCAGTTCTACTGAAGGTTGATGTCCCAATCATCAGCAAGACCGAGTGCGACAGCAAGTACAGCGGCTATGGAGGTATCCCCGCAGACCAAATCTGTGCGGGCTATGACGCAGGCGGCAAGGACTCATGCCAGGTAACATTTACATAGCAGAACCTGAGAATTATACCTTTTAAACTATTTTAAGACAGTAAAATGTACTAATTTAACATTGTAGAAGCCTCTTGTTAGTGTGTTTGTGAGAAAACTACTGCACTGAGGTCACAAATATTTAAATGTAGAATACTAGACATACTTTTACGTGTTTTAAGACAGTAAAATGTACTAATTTAACATTGTAGAAGCCTCTTGTTAGTGTGTTTGTGAAAAAACTACTGCACTGAGGTCACAAATATTTAAATGTAGAATACTAGACATACTTTTACGTGTTTTAAGACAGTAAAATGTACTAATTTAACATTGTAGAAGCCTCTTGTTAGTGTGTTTGTGAGAAAACTACTGCACTGAGGTCACAAATATTTAAATGTAGAATACTAGACATACTTTTACATGTTTTAAGACAGTAAAATGTACTAATTTAACATTGTAGAAGCCTCTTGTTAGTGTGTTTGTGAGAAAACTACTGCACTGAGGTCACAAATATTTAAATATGGAAAACTAGACATACTTTTACGTGTTTTAAGACAGTAAAATGTACTAATTTAACATTGTAGAAGGCTCTTGTTAGTGTGTTTGTGAGAAAACTACTGCACTGAGGTCACAAATATTTAAATGTAGAATACTAGACATACTTTTACATGTTTTAAGACAGTAAAATGTACTAATTTAACATTGTAGAAGCCTCTTGTTAGTGTGTTTGTGAGAAAACTACTGCACTGAGGTCACAAATATTTATATGTAGAATACTAGACATACTTTTACATGTTTTAAGACAGTAAAATGTACTAATTTAACATTGTAGAAGCCTCTTGTTAGTGTGTTTGTGAGAAAACTACTGCACTGAGGTCACAAATATTTATATGTAGAATACTAGACATACTTTTACATGTTTTAAGACAGTAAAATGTACTAATTTAACATTGTAGAAGCCTCTTGTTAGTGTGTTTGTGAGAAAACTACTGCACTGAGGTCACAAATATTTAAATGTAGAATACTAGACATACTTTTACATGTTTTAAGACAGTAAAATGTACTAATTTAACATTGTAGAAGCCTCTTGTTAGTGTGTTTGTGAGAAAACTACTGCACTGAGGTCACAAATATTTAAATGTAGAATACTAGACATACTTTTACGTGTTTTAAGACATTCAAATGTAGCTGAAAAACTTCATGATTACTAACACATGTTCTTGATATTTCAGGGTGACTCAGGTGGTCCCTTGTTCCGTGTTCCGTTCAGGTACCCAGTACGGTGTGGTGTCCTGGGGTGTTGGCTGTGCTGATGGCAGATATCCAGGTGTCTACACCGAGGTCTCCGCTTACCGTAACTGGATCTCACAGAACGCTGGAGTCTAATCATACAATAAAATATATCTGACTACAGTATTTAAACTCGTTTATTTGTTTTTTTACCTATGTCTTTAATAGTAGTAATACTTCTTACCCATAGTTTTAATAATAATAACATTTCTTACCTATGACTTTATTAGTTTTTCATATCGTCATATCTAATAGAAGCAGGCAGTGAAACTGAAATATGTTTTTAATTTGGAAGTCCAGAAAATTTGTTTACATATTAATAAGAATAAGAACATTCAAATTTGTGAAGCCTTGAGCTGAGAGAGAGAATAGAATAGAATAGAATAGAATAGAATAGAATAGAATAGAATAGAATAGAATAGAATAGAATAGAATAGAATGAGAGAGAGAGAGAGAGAGAGAGAATAACGACGGTCTCGCGGCTATTATATGTATCTCACAATCTCGCCGCGCCACACAAAGTAGGTATCTGACTTCCTCGCGATGCGCACAATATAGGTATTAGAAAATCTCACCATACGCACAAATTAGGTATCTCTATTTTACACAAAATAGGTATCTCACAGCCATAGAGAATTTTCTACATAAATAATTGAAATGCAAATATTTTTTGTATGTTAAAATGCTTTTAATACTTTTAAAAAATAAAATTTATTTAAAAAGTGAATATTTTTTATAGAATAATGTTTAATTATAATATTATTTTTTAAATATTTAACATTACCATTTTTTTTTTTAATAATGTCGTTTTATTTTAGTTTTAAGAATAATTAATAGGGATTTTAAAATGAATAAATTTTAATATATAGACCACAAGAAATTTGTTTTAAAAATTTATATTTTCAAATTAAAAAAAAAATTAATAATTTAATAATTATATTATAATATATAAATTTATTTAATTTAATGTTCTGTAAAGTTACTAAAATAATATTTTGTGTAAAGTAAAAATAAGACATTTTCAATTATTAAATGTTTATTATTTTTAATTTAATTCGTCTTATATTACATTTTTACCAGCATGTTATATAGAAAATTACTCGCGAGATTGTCTGATGCCTAATTTGTGCGTACGGCGAGATTTTCTAATACCTATATTGTGCGTATCGCGAGGAAGTCAGATACCTATTTTGTGTGGCGCGGTGAGATTGTGAGATACCTATTTTGTGTGGCGCGGCGAGATTGTGAGATAATATAATAGCCGCGAGACCGTCGATAAGAAAGAGAGATAGAGAGAGAGTATCCTGCCAGTTAGGCTAATTGTTGCGCTCAAGTGGCCAACTGGTTGCCAGCATTGCAGGATACTTTATTGATGTTTTAAGCTCTGTATGTTAGAGCGGTAAATTTAAACCGGTTCGAGAACCCACCCGGGCCAAAATCTTCGGGTGCTCGTTTTTATGAAAATGGTAAACCCGGGTTTTGAGCTTTTAGCTTGAAAACGAGCTTTTTCGAGTTCAGCTCGTAAATAACTCGTGAAAAAAACGAGCTTTTGAAAATAAATCGAGCTAAAATACAATTTTTGAAGAAAGCAACGAAAAAAATGTTTGTAATTTTTGTTTAAAATTGCATTTTTAATATTCTATCATGTAAAATAAGCTGTTTAAAATATTTGTAAAAATTATTTTATTTTATTTATAAATTTTATCTAGTAACAAAAGTAAAATTAAAAATAATTATACAGTAGAACATTCCTAGTTTTTATTTATATTTCAAAAGCTCGCTAGTTTATTTTTATTTATTTTTTGGTAATTTATATTTTTATTTTCAGTTTGACGTTAGCACACTCTAATGGATTACTGAAGAATGAATTAAATTAATAACCAATATCAACACTTCGTAACTTAAGTAGCAGAATGAAATATTTATGCAGCAATATTCATTAAAAATATAGTTGAGTTTTTTATAGAGCTGTAAATTTAAACTGAGCTGAACTCGAATTCGGTTCAACATTTTCGAGTATATTCGGTTTCGGCAAACCAAACAAACCGGGTTTCGAGCTTTTTCGAGTTTTCAGCTCGAAAACGAGCCAGCTCTCGATGAGACCGTAAACGAGTCGTCAAAATACACGAGCTATTGAGTTAAAATCGGTCCAAAAAATTTTTTTTACTTTTTTTTTTTTTTTTTTTTTACTTTTTTATTTTTTTTTTTATTTTTTGCGATACTTAAGATGCTATAAGTGTTTTGACAGGATGGATGCCATTGTTCACACAACTCAAACAACAGTTAATAGTAATGTTGGTTGTGCTGCAGGCATTATTGTTTAATTTAAATGCAAATACCTAATAATAATAAAAACTCAAATTAAAAAAAGAAAAAAAAAGTAAAAAAAAAAAAAAAAGAAGAAGAAGATATAAGATGGACATTGGTCTATATAACTTCATGTTGGCATATTGCAAAATGCATAAAAAATACCATTGGATCAAATAGTGCAAATTGTCGTACCAAAATTTAAATATTTTACCATACTGGATCATTAAAAAATAAAATTAAATTAAATTAAAAATTAATAAAAAAGCTTTATTAACAAAGCTACTTTAAGCTTTTTTAAAGCTTTTTTAATTAAATATAGCTTATGTTATTATGTTATTATGTTATTTGAGTTATTATGAGTTATTTTGAGTTATTATGTTATTGAGTTATTTGAGCTTCTAAAAATGATGTAAAAGTGATTACATTCAGTAAGATATAGGATTTGTAACTAAAGTACTGCACACTTTTTTACTGATCGTTTGTTTATTATAGCAAATAAAATTTATTTTAGTTTAGGTTGTGATTTATTTACTTATATTTTAAAGGCATAGAACACATTAAAAAACAAAAAAACTTGTGTAATATCATAACAACTCTATATCAACGTTAATGAGTCATTAATATCTAATTTATTTTCCATTCACAATATAAAAGATGCGGTCTTATGACGTCATAGATCACTAATCCACACGTACTGAAACAGTCGTGTAACTCTACAGTACAAATATAGGTGGAAAAAACTTTAAATAATAACTTGGCTAGTACAAGAAAAAAAATAACTACGCAATAATTATGCTATCTAATTTCAGCATAAGTTGTTCAATATTACAGCATAATCTATGCTATATTGCATAATATCTATAATGCATCTAAAGCATTAATATGCTATATAATTTATATTTATTTCGTTCTTATTTAGAATTATTTATGACAATGATATAAATGCAGCATAAATTACTTTATTCATTTTTTCTTATATATAAACGTAATTTGTTCAGCTCTTCACATCTTAAAAACTTTGCTAATATCCAAGATGTATACTATAGAAGGTTCTGCAGTTAGCTTGGGTAGCAACAGTTATGAAACACAATAATCCAAATAAAAAAAGGCATACAAGGTAAATCAAAACAAGAGGGGAAATTTAATGCACCGAAAGAGGGCGTAATTTGGTACCTCTCACTTATTCATGCATCATATGTCTGATGTATGCATCATGATGTCGAAATTACAAGTTTTAAAAAGGGAACCGAGTTCTGACGACAATAAAAAAAGGGAATTATACCATCTTCTATATATACATATATATCTAAAAAAATTATTACAAAATATGTCTAATTAGTAAATATTAAGATATATATTTTTAATTGTTTTTACTGTACGTGTTACCGCCCAAGCAAGAACACTAAGCGCGGCATGCATGACTACGCCCAGATTGTACTAAGTAGTGATCACATTTATTGAGTACAATTGCGAAATCTTGCTATGTGAGATAATTTTCTACATAACCAGTTGACAAATGAGATATAAAACAAGGCGAGACATCAGTAAATAATCAATTAACCATGGAGAACTTTCTCGCCGTGTTCACCGCCGTGTGTCTGTTGGGAGTAAGTTTATATTCCGTTTGTTTCTTTAAATTTAAATTATAATATACATTAATATTATAAGCCTTAAAATACAAGAAAAACTATCAGCCTTAAAGCTGTGTAGATAACATATAACACCATGCGTGCTTTTTAAAAATAAACACATAATGGCATATCTAAAACTGGTTACAATTTTTACCACAATGCAGTTTGCCAAAATTCTGGTCACTACTACGGAGCTACAGATGGGTTTTCAGACTAACTAAATTGATTTATGTAAGTCTAATCAAGTGTTTTGTAATATATAAATGTATATTTTTTCTCTGGTCTATTATTTTAATGGTTATGTTCAGATGGATTTTACCTAAAAAAAATTAAAAGAAATTTTACAATTTTAATCATGAAATTCGTAAGCTTCAATGTTAGCTATCTATGAAAAAGTTGTCCGAACTCATAACTAGCAGATAAAAGAGAACATATCTATTGAAATAACATGTGCTCTTATGAAACTATACCATTTCAAAACTATATTATTTAATTTCTTGTATGCTGCATGACACTCCCAAAATTTGTATATATTTTTGAAGATAACCTGTCCTAATTTATCATTTGGTTAAATGTAAGAATTTTTCTTTCTTTTCAATTTTTTAGTCAAATCCGTAGTACCTAATTATGTGCCCTAAGGATAGATTTTTTTAATTGTTTCACATTAAAATTTAGTTTGAACATTAAAATATAAGATAATACTTTGCAAGATCAATATTAGAGTATTTTTCAAATATTTAAATAAACGGCTTTATTATTATTTCATTGTGATGAGATTTTTACAAGAACTTAAGTGTTAATTCTCTAAGTGTTCACATTCAGAAAATTTACACAATAATTATAGTTTATTTTATTATTTTATGTAATGCACTTACAGTTATATGCCTTGTTTACAATAACCTTTTTCTAATTTGAAAATGCATGATAATTTTAGGATTAAAATAACATGCATTCTTATGGCTGTCACTTAACAATACTAAAATTATAGATAAAACTTAATGTGAACTAGCCTTGTTCACAAAAAGTTTTTAAACAGAGATCTATAGTCTTGTATTCGTTATTAAAAAGTCGTTAACGTAAACTGGTCATTTCTAAAATATAGATTAACATCAATTGCAAAAAATACACACGTTATTTTATAGTAAATTAAGATTTAAGAAAATTTGAAGTTAACATAGCGTTAACTATATAACCAAATATAACGTTTGTTTCTGAAATAAATTTTTACTACACATTTAACTTACAAAAAAACATATATAAATCAACGGACTAGGTGAAATAAATAAAGAATTAAACAGACGTATTTATTTAGAATTAAGTAATGCATGTAACATATTAACTTTATAAATGAATAAATTTCTGAATAATCATAAAAAATACATAACGTCTAAAAAAGCTGTTTACTTTATTATTAACTCTAGTTAACGATAAAGGTAACGTTATAGTTGGGCACATATTAGAGTTAACGTTATTATTATAGTTTTATATGAAAGTTACTTTATGTTAACCTTTTAGATAGTTTTAGTAACGTCTTCAAAACTCAAACGTTTTTTTTTATATATTTTTATTCTTAAGATAACTTCCAAAAAAGAAAACAAACAAAAATAAGCATTTGAATATAAATTTACTGTTTTTACAGATTGTAGCTGTTCCATCATTGAGCCAACAAGGTAATATTATTATTATTCTTTGTTATATAAGGTCTTTCTTAAAATAAGTTAGTTTTTAGTTACAAACATAAATAAAAATAATGTTAACTAAAGTGGAGCAGCTAAAATAAATTTACCTAAAACATTATTTATCTTTTACTATGCTTATATTTTTGGAAATTTATAACATAATGCAAACAAAAATTAATAGCATTGAAGATTTAAAGACAAGAGAAGGAACTAACATAGAGACAAACTAATATTATTGTTCAGAAAGAAATACATAAGTTCTTTGAGTTCCTAGTTTAAAAACAACGTTCTGCACATCAAGTTATTTTAACTAGGAGATACAAAGTATTTTTACTTGTGCACCACTGCGCATGGATGCATAATGATAATATCGGTGTTTAATATATGCTGCACTTCACCTTTTTTCACATGACATCAAACACGTTGTGATGATCAAATTGGTTAAAACAGAAAACGAGTCAACTCTTAGCGGTGAGTATACATCATGCAAACTAGAGAAAACGAACAATGGGTGGGTGAGCATATTTTGGTTTGCAATGAAAAACGTCATGTAAGAGGAGGAGAAATGCAGTAGTAAGCACCTTTTCTATTTTAATCATCAACTTGAATTAGTGCGGCAAAGTTACGTAAAATATGTGTGTCTTATTTTTAAAATAACCTGCTGTACATAACAAGTTTTTTTATGACAAAGACAGTTCTACTTTGTTAATTATAACACTTACTTTTCAGCACCTGACCTGGCATCACCTGAGGTACGAGAGCTTGTCAACATCAGCGGACATTGGTACTACATCAGTCAGATATCGGTATTGCATTCTTATTTATTTTTTAAATTTAAATTTCAAATTTAATTACACGTTATACATGAATAATTTGAACAGTCCGACGAGGTCTCTAAGATACAATGCATTGTTACGTGGTCCTGGTAAGGGAGGAGAGACAAATAATTTACCCTCTTTGGTGCTTCAAATTTCCGCTCAAGCTTTGATTAACTTTGTATAACGTTTCATATACCATTTGCTAATTAAGCAAATCACACCACCTATTATAATATACACATTTGCATAGATCTCGATTATTATTTTCAGTTTAAGATGTAAAATTTGAAAGTTTAAAATAAAACTAAAACTGTAAAATAAACTTGTATGTTTGAGGTTACTATTGCTGAGGCTGTGACTGTGTGCAATGACCTTGGTATGAAGCTTGTCTCTATACAAACTGCAGAGAAACAACAAGCAATCGCAGAATACCTCGATAACAATGGTAAGGTCACATAATTTAGAGGGGAATATTTTTGAAATATACAGAAATAATAAATCACATAATTTAGCCACTAAACAGTATAATACAGTGAATTTTAGAAATTAAAAAAATAATCACAAAATTGAAATTTTTTTATTTCAGTAAAAATATGAAAGTTAACCGGGAAAACACTTCTAAATTTACGTAATTTTAAAGCTTTTTTGAGCAATTTAGAGTGAGAAAAGGGTCTTTAAAAGCATCAAAATCTTTTTAAAAAAGTACATATTTTCATCATTGTGTGGGCTGTACAAAAATTGTTTTAATAATAATAATACATAAGAAAGGGAAATAATTTTTTTCCTCTAAATTTACATTTCTAAAGGGAACATTGTGTTACGTAATTTGGCTTTTTGAACTATTATGATAAGGCTGTCCGATTAAGAGTATAAATGATTTAGATAATTAGAAAATAAAGGACGTGAAGAGATATAGCAATTTGCAAATCTTGTGGTCAGGTGACGACAAGACCTCCAACCTTGTGAAGCAGTATTAGTAATTGTATTTTTAGTTGCTAATAACCTGATGCACTAGAGTGTAAAAGTCGGTTGAGCAGCTTAACAGAAAAGCAACAACCTATCAATGTTAAAAGCAGAACTGCAATACATATTTTGTAAGGTTTGCTAAATAACCTTAACTTAAATGACAGTTAAATTACTCTTAGCCAATCAGAAAACTCCAATTTTATGGGTTACTAATTATTTAGCTTAACAAATTAAGTACTTTTAGTGGATTTTTCTAAAACGATGTTCCAAAAACAAGAGATTATCATTTCTTTTAAAAGTTTCTCTAAAAGACGAAAGACACATGTAAGAGACATAACTATTGTTTTTGTTGCAGGTCACGAGACAGCCAAGATGTGGACCAGTGGTATCAGACTTAGTGGTGACATATTTCTGTGGTCAGGCACTGGAGAGATGTTTAACTACACAAACTGGCGCTCTGAACAACCTAATGATTGTAAGAGACATAACTATTGTTTTTGTTGCAGGTCACGAGACAGCCAAGATGTGGACCAGTGGTATCAGACTTAGTGGTAACATATTTCTGTGGTCAAGCACTGGAGAGATGTTTAACTACACAAACTGGCGATCTGACCAACCTAATAATACTGACGAATGCTATGACGTTTGTGTTTATACATCTGACAACGAAACGGAAAGACAATGGCTAGATAAACCTTGCACAGACGAAGTACAATTTATATGTGAAGAAATGTCAGTGGCTTGTAAACAGTAACAAGCATTTATATTTTGATGTGATTGTAGAATAAATAATTCTGTATTAATTAAAGTTTAAAATTAGTTCATATTTTTGCAATCCTGTAAGTAATGTTGAAAAAATAATAATGATGTTACTAAAACTTAAACTTTAGGCTATAAAAACTTTTTTACAAAATTTAAAATAAAAAACAACTTAAATTTCCAAAGTTAGTGTAAACTGTAAAGTGAATTTTTATTTAGTAGGTCACCGACTACCATCTTGCAAATTAAACACTTTCTCAATGAATTAATAATGATTAGTAAAACATTAAATTATACTTAAAATATTAATTACGTCCAACATGGAAAAAACAATCAAATATATAAATATATTTTTTTACTTTGAAGATAACAAAAAAATGTGGAAAAACAAATTTAAGTGAAATTAAAAATGTTTTTAACATAAAAAGTACCAATAAATTTTTTTTCAAAAAACAAAACTTTCTTGATTTCATTTGAAAATTAGAATTTTTTTGCCTAAAATAAAGATAGAAACAAGATTTTTTGGGAAAATAAAGTTATTTTTTATATATTAATATTCCAAGTGATTCAATTTAGTCAATTATATGCGTATGTATCAAATGTTTTAATTTTTAGTGACGTTATATCTACAGATTTTACAATATACTTCTTATAGAGCATTTCAAATAAGTAATCTTACTTTGCAAATATTTATTTTTAAAGAAGTTTTAGACATTTTTCAAATATAATTAAAATAATATATATATTTTTTTATTCCTTTTAATTGAGAAATAATGCTTTTTCTTATGTAAGAATATCGTGGTATTTTATTAATAAAATCTCTATATAGAAGAATGGATACAACATGTTTCTAAAGTACTTGCATTAATGTAATAAATTAAAATATATCCATTTTTGGAATAACATGTAGTTTTGAAGTAAGCATTTTAATAAAAATAGGAAGTGATAAATGATTTAAGATTTTATTACTTAATTACCATGACTTGTACACCACACCGTAGAACAGCTCACATAACGCAAAGAAATACTTTATATTCAAATATAATAATATAAGTATATAAAGAAATATTAGAAATTAAAAAAACATTTTACCGTTCATTGAAGGGAAGAAAACCATTGATATTATATAAAAAAAATCACTAAATATTCTTACAACTTACGTTACTTTTTAAAGCTATTATATTATATACCAGTTCTTGATGGTATATAATTGTATACATATATATATATATATATATATATATATATATATATATATATATATATATATATATATATATATATATATATATATATATATATATATATATATACATATATATATATATATAATATATAATATAATATATATAAAATAAAATAATATAATATAATATAATATAATATAATATAATATGATACGATACGATACGATACGATACGATACGATACGATACGATACGATACGATACGATACGATACGATACGATACGATACGATACGATACGATATAATATAATATAATATAATATAATATAATATAATATAATATAATATAATATAATATAATATAATATAATATAATATAATATAATATAATATAATATATTATTAAATTCGTGCGTCAGAATTTTTATAACACGATAAATTACACATTATTATAGAGTAAAAACCATAACTCACAAATTATTTAGGACGTACACGAGCCGCAGTTAAAGGAAGAAGTTGAGAAATATATTTAAAATAAACTCCAAACTAGGAACTAGGTCTGGGTTCTGCTAGACATTTTAGTTTATCAGAGTAAAACAAGCAATTATGATTAAACGTGTTTTATTAATTCTAAAATAAGTATATTTAAATTAAAACCCTCAATTTATTATATTAAGAGGCCGTTTTACTCTCTATACGCTGCCTGCTTGCTGCCCATTCAAATCAATGTAATCGTACTTCCAAGATTTCTCCGCAACTAATACACCTAGAGATGCCAAATTTTTAACACATTATTACAAATATATTATCTAGACCTCACTGAGCCGATTTTCGATATCTTTTTTTGTTCTGTTTTTAACCAATTAAAAAGTTGCTATTGGGTTTATAAAAAAAGCGCTCTTTGAATGCCTTCGTTTTTTTAATAGCTTTTCAATGGTTTAAATATAATTTATATCCGATGCTTAATTAATTAATTAAATTGGAATTACGATGTTATATTTATTGTACTAGGGAAATGCGCCACTGTGGACACTTATAGAAGTATGTTCTATTTTGCTTTTAGTCGAGTATTTTTCAATATTTTCTATCATCACGATATATACTTTTACTATTGCTAAGAAAGTGTACGAAGGTCAGCTTAGTAAACTCCCCAAACAGCGGATGTTATGTAAAATATTATCTCGTCTAATATCAGAGTAGTTTATAGGTGAATGAGAAAAAAAAATGACTATGCGAGTTGCTGGCTAGACATAATCAAGCTAACATTCAATAATGTGTATAATGTTGGGACCTTATAAAATTATTAAAAATGTCATGATTGCGATTTAGTTATGGTCATCGCAGGTCAAGCATTGCTTTCATCTTAAAGAAAATATATTTAAAGTTATTTACCCCATAATTAGAAGAAAAAAAAAAATGAAGAAGAGAAGTAAGAAAAAAAATTTTGATCAAAAGGATTAAGATTGTGGTAACTACAGGCTTATTAATTAATATTGAACTATCATATTATAATTAAATAAAACAATTTTTGAAAAAAAGAAGGGGAAAAAAAAGCTTAAAAAAATACACACGATATTTTTAGATTTATATACGTGCAATATATATAATGATAAAAAAATAAAATTATAAAAGTACAATATTATACTAAAACAACAATTTGGAAGAAAATAAATTGATATTATCGGCACACTAAGAAAATGGATATATTATTAATAAATTAAAATATTTGGACAATATCACTTATTTTTATTTTAATGTAAATATATTATATTGCTTGCAAATAATTTATATAATTATACACCTTTCTGATGAACTGTCACGATTTGGAGATCAACGGCAATTTATTTTCATCTTCAAATTTGTGTTTTCGTTTATATAATATTATTACTTATTATTTATATTGTATCATTTGCACGTAGACTTTTAAAAGTTAATATATTTTTATTGTAATATGCATTATCATATTTGCATGGAAGAAGCAAATTGCATATTTCTATGATTTTATTTTTTCCTTTTACAATATTATACAAAAAATAAATAAATGCGTTATATTATAATATTATAAGAATGTTTGCTGTCTATAGATTCAATATTATGTAAAAAAATACTCTCTTCGTTCTTTGCAAGGCTCGAGCTTGATTTGAAACCTGTTATCACTGCCTTACATACCAATCTATTGTATTCGTTTCCTGTGATTATTGGTCACTCTGATGACGTATGACCACTCGATTTCAGTCATTTAAGTTTCCTGCCTTATCTTAGATTTTGATCTTTTAGACAGTTTGTTTACATTTATATTTTCCAGAGAGTAAAACGGCCTCTTAAAACCTATAACAGGTTTGATTTATCTTAAAACTATCAATGACACTGGCCAGAGTTCTACCTTATGACCCTCGCTTATGAAAATAATGTTTATATAAAAATGTATATAACAGTTCAATTATTTGCAGCAATAAATTATCAACCTACACTTATTTTTACTTAAAGCAAAAGACCACTTAAAACAACATGTCTTTTTAAATAAATAAAAACGAAAGGGGTTCTATAAAGCTGGTTACAGTTTTTACTAGAATTATAATGTAGCCCAATAAGAAAGCGTTAAAATAAAAAAAGTTATAAAAAAAGTAAAATACTGATTTTGCGTGACTATTTATGTTAATGGCGTCAAATAAAAAGCAATAATTGTTATGCAGGTTGCATAAATTAAAAGCTGTGTGATCACTGCCATGGAGCTATAAATGAAATTTAAGACAAACTTACACTTGTCTCAAAACGCCTGAGTTACCTGCCATTTGACTTTTTATGTTATCGCTTAGCCGCCCTCCAGTGAAATGCACGCAAGAAAATGGTTTATTTATTAGTGGTAAAATGATAAATCGCATCATGTTTTTTACTTCAAGAATAAGTTATTTATGTAATTCTAATCAAGTTTTTTGTAATATAAATGCTTACATATTTTAATTAAATACTTAAAATTTTGATATCAATAATAACGTGGAACCAGTTGGTGTCCCTATATCTTGTCATGTGTTGTTTTTTAATTACTTTTGCAATTAGTGATGCTCCCATTACTTTTACTGTCTTTTGTGATTGATAATTGAGTTACAAACATTATTAGATCGATTTTTAACAAGACTTTGTTATACTGTATGCTATACACACGTAAAAACCTGCACTATAAAAATTGTTAAGTTAAATAGATGTAACTCTTCAGTACAAATAATCGTGGAAACAACTTTAAATAATAACTTATTGTAAGAACAAGGAAAAAAATAACTACGCAATAATTAAGCTATCTCATTTTTAACATTAGTTGTTTAATAATACAGCATAATAAAAAAATTATATCTTAAGCATTAATATATTATATTTAACAGCTGCATAATTTATATTTATGTTGTTCTACTTTAGCAATATTTATGCTAAAATGACAGAAATGCAGCATAAATTACGTAATTTATTATTTCTTGTATATAAACGTAATTTCTTCAGCTCTTTTTCACATTTTAAAATTTTTGAAAATATCCAAGATGTATATTTTAGAAGTTGCTGCAGTTTTTTTAGGTAAAACTGGTATGAAACACGATAAACTAAATAAAAAAATGCATACAACGTATTTAAATCAAAACAAGATGGGAAATTATTGCGCTGAAAGAGGGGGCAATTTTGTGTCCCTCCACTACTTCCAGGTACATAATGTATTGTACCTAACGTAGGTCTGTTTCCAGTTACATTTTATGACGTCATGATGTCAAAATTACAAGTTTTGCAATTGGAACCGAGTTCTCACGACCGATAAAAGGTGAATTATACAACCTTATATAATAAACTTATATCTTAAAATTTAATTACAAAGTATGTCTAATTAGTAACTTTTAAGATAATTTTTTTGTCTGTGAATATTTTTAATCTCCGCTTTACTACCCATGCAAGAACACATAGCGCGGCATGACTACGCCTAGATTGCACTTAGCGGTGATCAAGTGTATTTGATATAATTGCAAAATCTTGCAATGTAAGATAATTTTCTAATTAACCACTTGACAAATGAGGTAATAAATAACGTGAGACACAAGGAAATGATCAATCAACCATGAAGAACCTTCTCGCCGTGTTCACCGCCGTGTGTCTGATAGGAGTAAGTTTATCGTTTGTTTGTTTCTCTTTTTATACATAATATTCTAAGGCTTGAAATACTAGAAAAATTTTCAGCATTAAAACCGTAGACAACATGGCACAATGAAAAAACATGAAATGAGATATTCAAAACTGTTTACAATTTTAACCAGAATGTGGGTTGCAACAATTGAATATTTTGGTCACTGCTATGGAGCTACAGATGGGTTTTGAGACTAACTAAAGTTATTTATCTACATGCATTTAGTGTTTTGTGATATAAAAATGTTTATTTTTTTCTCTTGTCTCATCTTTTAAAGGTTGTATTCAGATGGATCGTATCTTAAGATTAAAAAACAAAACTTGCAAACTTAATGATGAAATTCAGAAGCTGCAATGTTAGCTACCTATGGAAAAATGTGAGAACTCATAACTAGCAGATAAAAGAGAAAATATCTATTGAAATAAAATTTGCTTTTAAGAACTAACATTTCCAAATATTATAATTTAATATCTTGAATGGTGACCCTCCCAAAATTTGTACATTTTTAAGATACCCTCTCATAATTAATCACTTGGATAAATGTAAGAATTTTCTCTCTTTTCAACTTTTTAGTCAATTCCCGTTGTACTTGATCTTCTAGCTGCCTTAAATCATAATAAAAATATCATAATAAATAAATAAATAAATAAATATAAATATCATAATAAAAATTTAGTTGATCATTAAAATATAAGGCAAGGCTTTGCAAGATCAATATTTGAGTCTTTTTATATTTATATATATATCTATATATTTATATATATCATATATCATATATATATATATAATTATATATATATATATATATATATATACATATATATATATATATATATATATATATATATATATATATATATATATATATATATATATATATATATATATATATATATATATATACTTAAGATAACTTGCAAAAAAGATATTAAAAAATAAGCATTGGAATACAAATTTACTATTTTTCCAGATTGTTGTTGTTCCATCATTGAGCCATCAAGGTAATAATTTTCATCTTCATCTATGATAAGGCCTTTCATACAATAAGTTAGTTTTTAAGTTACAAACATAATTTAAAATATTGTTATACTAAATTGGAGCAGCTAGAAACAAATTAACTAATACATAATTGTTCTTTTACCGCAGCACTTATATTTTTGGAAATATATTACATAATACAGACAAAAAATAGTAGCAATGAAGATTTAAAATAAAATTGGTATATAGAAAGAAATACGTAAATCCTTTGAGTTTCTAGTTAAAAAACAACGGGTTGTTCATCAGGTTATTTTAAGAATTGGTCACAAATTATTTTACCTGAGCATTAATACGACTTGATGCATAACGATAAGAGAGATGTTTACTGCTGCACTGCTCCTTTTGTCACTTGACATCAATCATGTTGTGATGATCAAATTAGTTAAGAAAAGAACTGTCGTGAGTAATCATCATGCAAACAAGAGAGAAGGAAGATTGGCTAGGCAAGCATATTATAATTTGTTTTGATAATAGTCATATATAAGTATAAGGTGGAGAAATTCCTATTTCCTATTTTATACATCAACTCGACGTATTAGTGCGGCAAAAATTCTTAAAAAACTTTTTTTCTTATTATAAAAATAACTTTGCTATAGTGAAGAAGTTTTTTATGACGTAAACAGTTTGTTAACTATTACACTTACTTTTCAGCACCTGACCTGGCATCACCTGAGGTACGAGAGCTTGTCAACATCAGCGGACATTGGTACTACATCAGTCAGATATCGGTATTGCATTCTTATTTATATTTTAAATTTAAATTTTGAATTTTGATATTCGTCATACATGAATAATTTGAACAGTCCAACGAGGTCTCTCTGATACAATGCATTGTTACGTGGTCCTGGTAAGGGAGGAGAGACAAATAATTTACCCTCTTTGGTGCTTCAAATTTCCGCTCAAGTTTTAATTAACTTTGTATAACGTTTCATATACCATATGCTAAATAGGCAAATCACACCACCTATTATAATATACACATTGGCCTAGATCTCGATTATTTTAAAGGCGTAGAACACCTTGAACAAAAAACTTGCCTAATATCCTAACATACCCAAATATCAACATTATTTTGGCCGGAGTCATTGGTTTCTAATTTATTTTCCATTTACAAAATGTCAGTTGCGGGTTTACTACGTCACAGCTCGCCTGGTCCACGCGCACGGAAACAAGTGAGCTGTGACGTAGTAAACCCGCAACTGACATTTTGTAAATGGAAAATAAATTAGAAATCAATGACTCCGGCCAAAATAATGTTGATATTTGGGTATGTTAGGATATTAGGCAAGTTTTTTGTTCAAGGTGTTCTACGCCTTTAAGTTTAAGATGTCAAATTTGAAAGTTTAAAATAAAACTAAAATTGTAAAATAAAATTGTATGTTTGAGGTTACTATTGCTGAGGCTGTGACTGTGTGCAATGACCTTGGCATGAAGCTTGTCTCTATACAAACTGCAGAGAAACAACAAGCAATCGCAGAATACCTCGATAACAATGGTAAGGTCACATAATTTAGAGGGGAATATTTTTGAAATATACAGAAATAATAAATCACATGATTAATCCACTTCAGTGTCAGTAAACAATAAATTCAACTTCAGATAATTTAATAAAAAATTGAAAAATTAAACAATTTTGATATCGGTAAAAATTTGAAAGTTTACCGAGAAAAACATTCTAAATTTACGTAATTTTAAAGCTTTTTTGATCAGTTTAGAGTGAGAAAAGGGTCTTTAAAAGCATCAAAATCTTTTTTAAAAAAAGGTATATTTTTGTAATTGTGTGAACTGCACAAAAATTGTTTTAAAAATAATAATAAATATTAGAAAGGGAATAATAATTTTTCTCTAAACTTCCATTTCTTATGGGAATATTGTGGTTACTTAAGATTGCTATTTGAACTATTATGATAAGGCTGACTAAAGAGTGTAATTGATTTATATAATTAGATAACTAAAAACGTGAACAGATATAGCAACTTGAAAATGTTGTGGTCAGGTGACGACCAGACCTCAAAACATGTGGAGCAGTATTAGTAGTTTTAGTTTTAGCTGCCAATCGCTTAAAGGAATAGACCAGAGAAAAACATAAGCTTTTATATCACAAAACACTTGATGGGATTTACATAAATAACTTTAGTTTGTCTCAAAACCCAACTGTAGCTACGTAGCAGTGATTAGAAAATTCGATTTATGCAACCTGCACAACATTTTCATACTAATTTTTGCATGTTTTTGACGTCATAAACATGAATATTCACGCAAATTGCATACTTTACAGTATTTTCACGCTCTTTCGTGGGGCTACATTAACATTCTGGTAAAAATTGTCACCCGTTTTGAAGATCCCATTTCGTGTTTATTCATTAAAAAGCACATGTTGTTTTATGTGGTCTATGGCTTTAAGTACTTTTAGTGGATTTTTCTAAAGCGATGTACCAAAAACATGATATTGTCACTTCTCTGATCTAAAAGTAAAAAGAAAAAATGTAATGGACATAAATATTTGTTTTGTTTGCAGGTTACGAGACAGCCAGGTTGTGGACCAGTGGTGTCAGACTTAGTGATAACATATTTCTGTGGTCAGGCACTGGAGAGATGTTTAACTACACAAACTGGCGCGATGACCAACCTAATGAAACTGAGGAATGCTATGACGTTTGTGTTTATGTAACTAACAGCGTATCGGAAAGAAAATGGCTGGATATTTCTTGTGTATTCGAAGTTGAATTTATATGTGAAGAATCGTCAGTAGCTTGTAAACAGTAACAGGCATTCATATTTTGGTGTGATTGTACAACAAAATATTCTACGTTCACAAAATGGACTTTTCTTAAGTGAAAACGATAATTTTTTCAAATTAAGAAAAAAGTTTGATTTCCACATAAGAAATTTTTTTCTTCATTTTTTACGTAGAACTTTCACTTAACAAATTTTTTTTCCTTAATTTTTCTTAAGTAGCTATAATTAGAAGAATTGTTTGAATTTACGTAAGAATCAACAATGGTTTGATTCTTACGTAAATTTGAATAATTCTTCTAATTAGCTACTTAAGAAAAATTAAGAAAAAAAATTGTTAAGTGAAATTAATTAAGAAAATTCTTAAGTGCAACAATAGTTTCATTGTGAACACCAATCGTTCTTAAGTGGAAAAAATTAGCATTTTCACTTAAGAAAACTTAGAAAAGGTCCATTGTGAACGAAGCTTAATAATAAATTCATATTTTTGCAATTCCGTAAGTTATTTTGAATTTATAAATATGATGTTACTAAAAATTTATACTTATAAGCTATAAAAACTTTACAAAATTAAAAAAAAGTTAATTTGCAACGGGTAAGTGAACAATTAATTTTAATTTAGTAGGTCACCGACTAATATTTTGCAAATTAGTCACTTTCTTCTTACATTAGTAAAGCTAAGTAAAACATAAAATTAAACTTCAAACTTTAGTTACGTCCAACATGGAAAACACGATCAAATATTTTAAAATTTCTTTTAGAAGGTAACATAAAAATGTCAAATAATAAATTTAAGCTTTGTATTTTAGTGAAATTAAAATTGTTTAATTTTTAGGAAAATATAGCTATTTTTTTTTTTTTTAGCAATTTTCATTCCAAGTGATTCGATTTAGTAAATATCTTTATTAATATATTTATTATTTCCTGTATTATCATATGCAGATGTATCAAATGTTTTCATTTCTAGTGATGTTGTATCTGAAGATGCCAAAATATACTTATACTTAAGCACTTTCAAACTGTACATTTAATTTTTATACATTTTGTTTTAGAGAGTTTTTAAATAATTATTCTTATATAAATAAAATAATTTTTATTGAAATTTTACATTTATTTATTTTTCCTTTTTGAACTAAGAAAAAACGCTATATCTTAGGTAAGAATGAGGAAGTCTACACAAAGTTAGCCCCTATGTTTGAATACGTCATTTGAAAGAGAAAAAGTAGTAGATTAACTTAGCATAGGCAATTACTTAGAAAATTGGTGTTTAATTTAATAAAAGAAGAAATAAAAAAATTCAATTCCCAACCCTTTGCCGACTGTGACATCTTTTGTTTACATCCGATTTTCAATTGTCTTCTGGATTTCATGCAACTGCTACAAATTCAAAAAAATTAACGGCCAACGGCCGCCTTTCAACAATGGGATCGTTTGAAATCCAGAAGACAATTGAAAATCGGATGTAAACAAATGATGTCACAGTCGGCAAAGGGTTGGGAATTGAATTTTTTTATTTCTTCTTTTATTAAATTAAACACCAATTTTCTAAGTAATTGCCTATGCTAAGTTAATCTACTACTTTTTCTCTTTCTAATGACGTATTCAAACATAGGGGTTAACTTCGTGTAGACTTCCTCATTGCGAGGTATTTTATTAGTAAAAACTCTATATATAGAAATATTGACATAACACTTTTTCTAAGTACATCAATTAATGTAATAATTAAAAAAAAAACTCATTTTTTGGATAGCATATAGTTCTGAAGTAAGCATTTTAATAAAAAATATAGTTTCTTTTAAATATACGATGCATTAAAAAAATTTAATAATTCAATAATATTGCATCTGAATTGAATCTATAGTATATTTTGAACCAAATTAGCAAGCACTGACTACATATATATAAACATTATGTTTTTGTTAGAAATAAAAGACTGATAAATAATAAAAGTTTATTCGATATAGATTTAATAATAAACCCCGGTATTGCTTTTGTTTTTCTCCTTGTATAATACCTATTCTATTAAAAAAAAAAAGAGCATAGCTGAACTATATAGTACTGTTTGTAAACCCTGTTCTCTGCTCCTAAAATGACGATCGCCTATGGTTATGCAAATGGAATGCGCATTTTTTGGTGCAAGAGAACAGGGTTTACGTCATGATCAGTTCGTTACGTCATGATCAGGTATTTTAAATAAAAGAAATAAATCAAAATTTAAATTTTAAAATAATTTATTTTCAGAAAGTTAAAACAGCCTATAGACCGGTTGCAAACATTTTTAAAGGCCACCATTTAATTAGTTAGGAGTATACATAGGCCAGCATAGGAAAAACTTTATTTTTTTTTTTTTTATAATAGGAAAAAAAGGCCAAAGAAAATAACAAAAATTGGTACATTTAATAAAAATAATTTTCATGTGAAAAACTAGAAGAAATGATGTTCCCCACAATGCATTAGGCACCACAAACATGGCGTGAAGCACAAAGATGTGCAATGGATCTATAGGTTGTTTCTACAGCAATGGCATTATAAATAAATTATATATATATATATGATAAGAAATTTTCTCGGTGAAATAGAATTATTGTCTTACCCTCTGTGAAGACACTGGGCTTTACACTCGCTGCTATCACTATTTTAAATAACAATGAAAAAATAATAGTCACTTTGTACATAATTATAAAAACACTCAATTCACAGTCTTTTTAAAAATTACATAGCTGTGTTATTTACACACAATGTTTAACGTTTTCGGAGACTATATATCACAAATGATACATACTGTCTGTCTCCTTCCTCAGAACTGAAAACTAAACTCTCACTCTCTGCCGTGCTGACCTCCTGAGGGGAGGAGAGGGCGTACGCGCCTCGTCAGGTGCAAGCGAAACGTTGACTTTATTTTTAGTATGATTACATGGTACTTTCTTATCAAATGGTTTCAAAAGGGGGATCCAAATGCGTGGCAATTCAAAACTTGGTTGACTGATAATTGTTTCATTTTTCCTTCTTGCCATTTCTATTGCTTCTAAAAAAATTCTCTTTTTATAATGACTTTCTCTACCTATAATTTAAGCTTCTTCCCATTGAATTTTGTGATTATTATCCAGAGCATGGTCCACAAGTTTTGAATATCCTGTATCTCTTTTTTCTGTTTTCTGCTTGTGCTCTTTTACCCTAATATCTAAAGGGCGACCAGTTTCACCGATGTATTCCATTTCACAATCACTAACATGAAAAAAAATATGAATAAAAATGTTGTATACTCAATACCCTGTGATTGTGAAATGGAATACATCGGTGAAACTGGTCGCCCTTTAGATATTAGGGTAAAAGAGCACAAGCAAAAAACAGAAAAAAGAGATACAGGATATTCAAAACTTGTGGACCATGCTCTGGATAATAATCACAAAATTCAATGGGAAGAAGCTAAAATTATAGGTAGAGAAAGTCATTATAAAAAGAGAAAAATTTTAGAAGCAATAGAAATGGCAAGAAGGAAAAATGAAACAATTATCAGTCAACCAAGTTTTGAATTGCCACGCATTTGGATCCCCCTTTTGAAACCATTTGATAAGAAAGTACCATGTAATCGTACTAAAAATAAAGTCAACGTTTCGCTTGCACCTGACGAGGCGCGTACGCCCTCTCCTCCCCTCAGGAGGTCAGCACGGCAGAGAGTGAGAGTTTAGTTTTCAGTTCTGAGGAAGGAAACAGACAGTATGTATCATTTGTGATATATAGTCTCCGAAAACGTTAAACATTGTGTGTAAATAACACAGCTATGTAATTTTTAAAAAGACTGTGAATTGAGTGTTTTTATAATTATGTACAAAGTGACTATTATTTTTTCATTGTTATTTAAAATAGTGATAGCAGCGAGTGTAAAGCCCAGTGTCTTCACAGAAGGTAAGACAATAATTCTATTTCACCGAGAAAATTTCTTATCATCATGCAACCTCGCTCGAAATTCAACATTCGAAACATATATATATATATATATATATATATATATATATATATATATATATATATATATATATATATATATATATATATATATATATATATTATATATATTATATATATATATATATATATATATATATATATATATATATATATATATATATATATATATATATATATATATATACACACCCACAATAATGTTTTTATTTTATTTCTTGTTTCTGCAAGTTACTCAAGATCTAAAGCCTGAAAAAATAAATAATTTGAAATCTTGTTATATTAAAAAAAAATGACATGAACATCTGAACAAACAGTAATTCGTGTCTATCGCAACAAAATGTTTCAAGTGAAATTATCACGAGCAAGCCAAACCTTCCATCTGTCACAGTAAACCTTATGTAGATGGAACATTTGAAAATCTCGGGATAATTTTACTTGAAACAATTTGCTGCGATAGATACGAATTGTATTAATATAATAATTTCATAGACAACATGAAAAAAGCATTAACATGACAAAACACTCGATTGGACTTACATTAAATGGCCTCAAACCCAACCGTAGCGCCGTAGCAGTGATATCAGAAATTATCAATTTATGCAATCCTTACAACATTTTAATACTAGTTTTTGCACGTTTCTGAAGTCATAAACAGAAATATTTAAGCAAATTGCATATTGTACTTTCACGCTCTCGTGGGGCTATATTGATATTCTGGTAAAAATTATCTTTAGTTTTGTAGATCCCATTTTTTATTTAATGATTCAATGTTTCATGTTTTCTATGCTGCTAATATATATATATTTTTTTTAAATATACAGTTATATTAGTATCATGACGCCGTATTCTTTTTCGGGGTAGGCCACGTCTAATCCTTTCTAGTAATAGGGGTTGCATTGATCTGTAGCTTACCAAACCTTAGGCTCTACCCTTTAACACCACACTCCTCTGGGATCCTAATACCAGACTTGTGCAGCTCGGACCACTAAATCTTACGACGGTAGCACTCGTCACTATGGACGAGAGGTGGTCAAACTGCCTGGTCAACCTAAGTATTACAGCGGCAATATGTACACATTGGAACACACTGAAACTTGACCGTTCTAACCACCGCTCTTACAAGCTTTCCTTTCCAGGCCAACCCGGCTTGGTATCGAACGGCAAACGTCCAGCATGGCAAACGAGCACGCTAACCACTACACACCAGACACGCAGGTTATAAATCTTTATCTAGTGTAAATAAATAAAAGTTTTGTGACAAACCTCACAAAACATATTTGCAGAAGAAATTCCCATGACATCGACGTATCCACCTGGAGTTTTATCATATTTAAATAAAGTAAGCGCTGCAAATGCTTCCATGCCGTTTACATTATCAGGCTGTCCATGCAACCATAGATGTCTTGGTATTTCAGTATAATCCAAACATGATCTAAATTTAGCATTGATCATGATGTCACTATAGCCACTTAAAAACATTGTATCTGTGGACAAAAATGTTTGGATTAGCAATAGACTATACTTACAAGCATCGAACTATTTAAAGTATAATCTTTAAAGTAAATAGGGTGGTTTCATTCATGTTAAAGTCGACTTCATAAGTGAGTACTAAATAACATTGGCCCGCGGTATAGGAAAATTGCATATTTTGCCAGTTTAAAAATACTTCGCGATTTTTTTGAGAGCATTGATGTTGTTAGCAGGTTGAATTAGTACTTCAAGTATGCAAGAAAAATAATAATGACAAAAAAATAGCTAATTTTCCAAAGAAAATAGCCAAAAACTACGTTTGTCCTATGCTGAGCAATGCTATTCATTGCTCAAGATGAGCATCGAAAAGCACTCAGAATGACGTCATGCGCACACACTCTATAAGTTGGGAGCATAAATCCCTGCTGATTTCAATCTTGATTTTCTGCTGAACCTTTTGTGCGATTTTCTTTCTGTTCAGCTTTTCAAAAAGCTAAACTATGCTATGATGGTCATGATATGCTTAAGGCGCAGAACAACTTGAACACAAAACTTGCGTAATATCCTAACAAACAATTTACAAAATGACAGCTGCGGGTTTGACAATAAATGATTTTTGTGTACCTGGTTTTGCAAATAACGCTGCATATTTCTGAAATTTGCTACGTAAACATTTGAGCGTGTCTGTGGAGTTGATGGTCGCTGGTACAGCTCCAATCTTGCAGCATTCCTCATAAATTGTCATTGATACGGACTGCAAGAATATTTGTGTACACACTAAAAATAAGCGTTGAAAAGCTTGTACACAGTTTTGCAGTGCTTTAAGTATTGTGGAATCAACAGTTATGACGTCACTAAACGTTGATATTTTAACAATAAAAACTTAAGTGACGTCACAAGAGTTGGGATTAATTAGAAAAAATGATAGATTTTAAAAGCGCCCAATTAACCGTTTAAAATATTGTGATTATAACGCTTGTGACGTCACTGATGTTGTTATCGTTTCATTTTATCAACGTTTAGTGACGTTAAAATATATGTCACAATATTTAAGGCATTGCAAAACTGTTTACAAACTTTTCAACGCTTTTTATAAAGTGAAATTATCACGAGATCGCCAACGTTCCATCTACATACTGTGTCAGATGGAACGTTTGGCGCACTCGGGATAATTTCACTTGAAACGTTTTGACGCAATAGAGACGATATATATATAATTATATACACTCACACAATCTGACTATCAGACTTTCTCGCGCTTTTACTGTGAAAAATATAGTTATAATTATAATGAAAAAAAAAAAAAAAAAAAAAACTAAACGTGGATCTTTTAAATTTTTTAATTTAAATGTCATTGAAAACAATTATAATGCGTAATTATAATAATAATATAATATCATATTTCTTGAAAATTGAAAACTTGATTTTTATACGGATGAAATATAAATGATTATGATATTTTATAAATGATTTACATTTTATCTTCCTATAATGTTGTTATTATTTAAACTTTTTTTTTTAAATTAGAGTTGTTTTTGTTTTCTAAAAAATGCTATCTTAATAAAATAAAAAATTACAATTTGAAAATTCTAGACACTAAAGATTTAATATTGCCGAAATTATTTTTAATTAACTTTTTAAATATTTGTGCTCTCTAATTGATAAATATTAAATAAATAATGTAAAATAGTTTTGTATATACCTACAACGACATTATTAGTTAATAACGTAGTATTTTTACATAAACAAGACAAAAAAACTCCAACTTCTCTTTCAGTCAAAGAGGGCACAGTCAAAAATATAAATATAAGAGGTAATAGTACAAAGTCTAATATCTCTATTTTATAAGCAAGATAAGCGTTTCATTCAGTTGAGGTCTGTTCATCAGTCAGTGCAGTTCTAGTGAAGCTATATTCTTTTAGCTTAAATGTTTTTAATACAAGTTTTACATTAAATTAAATTCTGTGGCATATGCTTGTTAATTAATAATATAATAATAAAGAATAAAATCAAAAATACATATTAACAATTGATTGTGTTATTTAATGTAACTTGTGAACTAAGTGTTAAAAAATATAAAATTATTAATTAACTGCTACTATTTACATAAGTTATCAAACAACATTATTCGTGACCTTCATGGGGTAAGTTATCATAAAACTTTCTGATACGTAGTCACTTTGTGCGTGAATGTCTGATAGTCACTTTGTGTAAAACGACATAGTCAGATTGTGCGAACGGCGAGAAAGTCTGATAATCAGATTGTGCGAATCGCGAGAAAGTCTGATTGTCAGATTGTGTGAATCGCGAGAAAGTCTAATAATCAGATTGTGTGTGCGCGCGAGATGTTCTGATGATCACATTAGCCGCTTAGCTGTCGATATATATATATATATATATATATATATATATATATATATATATATATATATGATTGAAGAAATGTTGGTCTTACCTTTTTAAGACCCTGGGCTTTTCACTCGCTGAAGTTTGTCTTGAATTTTAACAAATTAAAATTACGTCACAATACAATGTACATATTAAAAACTCAATTCACTATAGTCTTTAAAATTTACATAGCTATGTTAAAATTACACTACACAAACATGAACGTTTTCGGAAAACTGCATATATAAAAATATATGTGTGTCGGTTTTCCTTACTCCTATGTCACTGAACTATGAAATGTTGGTTCGTTTCTCTATGCGAGCCGACCGTCGCAGAGGGAGGGGAAGTTTGTTGCTATTTTGCACGTGATTCTTCTCCTTATCTATACGGTCAGGTTGTATAGCTTTCTTATATGGAGGTAAGAGTGATGTCCAAATGGGGGGTAAATCATAACTTGGTTGACTTGGTTGAGGAGTAAGGAAAACCGACACACATATATTTTTATATATGCAGTTTTCCGAAAACGTTCATGTTTGTGTAGTGTAATTTTAACATAGCTATGTAAATTTTAAAGACTATAGTGAATTGAGTTTTTAATATGTACATTGTATTGTGACGTAATTTTAATTTGTTAAAATTCAAGACAAACTTCAGCGAGTGAAAAGCCCAGGGTCTTAAAAAGGTAAGACCAACATTTCTTCAATCATCATGTTACCTCGCTCGAAATTCAATTGTTACAACATATATATATATATATATATATATATATATATATATATATATTGATTAAGGAACTTAAAATTGCTTACCAAGCTGACGTAATCTCGACCAAGTAAATAAATTTTATTTCCACAACCTCGGATAGTAATAAATTTACCGGAAGGTACTGGAAATTATAGAAGAAGAAAATCAACATTAGTGAATACAGTAAAAAACATCAGATCTATAGCGTTGCTAAATAAACTAAACTATCATAATCACAACTTATTATTTGCAAGAGTAATTTTAGCATTGCAATCTCGTTCAATCAAAATCTCGAACTCATTTTTTTTTTCATGTGAAGCGCAATGTGTATTTCGATGAGCATTTTAAAACACGTTTTTTTATTTAAGGCCGGAAATCAGCTACTGCGGGATTTGAATAAAAAGTTGTAAAGACAGAAAAATCTGAAATTTTGCACAGTGATACATTAGTATTAGGTATCTGTTAAAAAGCATGAACCACGCTTCCGTGACCATGAAACTAACCACAATCATGCTACACGAAGACGTGAACTAAACATAACTCCTAAATATTGTAGACTGGAAATGTATCGTAACGGCCCATTCATGTCATGTGTTAGAATATATAACAACTTACCCTCTGAACTCAAATCTATTAGCTGTATTAAATTATTCAATCATAAACTGAAAAACTACCTCATGAATAAATGTTTTTACAGCCTTGATGAGTTCTATGATAATGACACAAATTAATTTATATACATTTCATGTTGTATTTCTATTATACGGATGTTTATGTATTGTGTATATATATAATATGTACCATGTATTATTATTATTAATTTCTCTTTTGTTTACTTTTACATTGACTAATGGGGGAGCAGGCATCTCGGGACTGGCTTTGGGTTGCTTCGGTCACACCCGCCTCCGTTTCGACAACCTACGTAAGCGTAGTAGTTGAATGCGGAGGCGGGTGTGGACGATATCACTTGGAGTCGGCCTAGAGATGAATTGACCCTTTATTGGTCAGTATACAACATAGTAAGTAAGTTGACAATTCCATATCATGTATTATTATTTTCTATCTTTTTGTTTTCTTTTATATTGACTTATGGGGGAGCAGGCGTCTCGGGGCTAGCTTTAGGCTGCTTCGGTCACACCCGCCTCCATTTCGACAACCTACGTATGCGTAGTAATCGAATACGGAGGCGGGTGTGGACGATATTGCTTGGAGCCGGCCTCGAGATGACTTGCCCCTTTATAGGTCAATTAGTATGTAACATAGTAAGTAAGTTGACAATTCCATGTAAAACCTTATACAAATGTAATTTATTATGTTTGATTGTAGGAGAGTGGAAATAAAGAATTTTTGAATTTGAATTTTGAATTTGAATCTTCAAAAATGTAAAAATTTTGGGGGGTCACCATGCTAGCTTTTTAATTATGATTTTTTGAAATTTTAGTCCCATAAGAGCCCATGTTAATTTCAATAATTAATTTCTCTCTTATCTTATGGCGGTCAGGCGCAATAATTATGACGTCATTCGAGGAATACCTATAGGGTATATATTTAACAAATTAATCGTAAGACAGGAAGTAACAAACGACAAAACAGTTCTCGTTCTATGTGAAGTCATTTTACTTCATTAAAAACAAACAAATTATAGTGCGTGATTTTTTACTTCAAAGATAATATCAGACCCCTTGTACATCCTTGCGCTTTGTCGCCATGTTTGTGGTGCCTAATGCATTATGCAGCATAGAAGAAACATCATTTCTACTAAGTTTTAACATTAATAAAAGTTTATTTCAACTGAACAAATTTTCTCCTATTCTTCGAGCTTATTAGAAGATAGAAATTAGGCTTTGATTAAGAGTTTGAAGCTTATTTTGCTATTAAAAAAATAAATAGGAAGTTTTTCCTATGCTGGCCTGTGTATTCCTGACCAACAAAATGGTGGCTATTTAATATGCAACCTGTTTTTACAACATTAAGATAATATTGAATGCTTTGAATGTAAAAAAAGGCTTATATACCTATAATTTTTTTCTTTTATGCTTTTTTGCATAAAGACGATTATTTATTAATTGACTTATTTATTTTTATTTGTTCGCCTATTTATTTATTTTTTATGTTTAATACATTAATAATAATTCATCAATAAATACATACGTTTTCCATAGTCAAATTTTCGCTTCTCTTTCTAACATAAAAAAGAAGAATAATGAATATTATACAAAAATGTAGTACATAAAAAAAAAAGGTTGCAAATTTACATACAGTCAGGCATGAACTAGATATAGATTGACATCTCTCTACCAATCGTTTTGTTCCGTACGTTGAAACAAAATATGTTTTAGCAACAAAATTATATTTTCCGGGATTGTAAGCTTGGGTTGTTGTTGGCTCTGTGGTTTGCATCCTCTGTTGGAATAATATTTTAAATTTAATATATCTTTTAAAAATATTATTTAATATAAATATTCACTTCTCCCAATACTATAGTTCAAGCGGATACAGTGTAATTAACATTGTAAAGTCAACTGTGATTGGCTAGTTGGTTTATATAAGACGCTCTCTGATTGGTTTAGCACCGCGGATACAGCTTTTGGCGGGAACGACCTTGTTTTGGCCAGGTTGTATGTATTTATGTATAAATAACATTAATTTATTGATTATATTTTTATATGGCATAAACGATGCTAATTTTAAAAAAGTTTAATTTTTACCAAATTTTGAGAAAGCGAAGTTGAAATAGTTGCTGATGTAATTGTTATGGTTGTTGTCAGGTGCGTAATGTCGAGGGTTGGAACTGTAGAGCTTGATATTGATACTTGTTGTATCTTGTCTTCAAGGTTTAATTCTAAATAACGAAGAAAAAATATTGCAATACAAATTAGATACAATATTAATAATGAGTAAAAAAAAAAATGAAAAAATGAAAAGCTAGACCGATTTAAGAGGCCGTTTTACTCTCTGGAAAATATAAATGTAAACAAACTGTCTAAAAGATCAAAATCTAAGATAAGGCAGGAAACTTAAATGACTGAAATCGAGTGGTCATACGACATCAGAGTGACCAATAATCACAGGAAACGAATACAATAGATTGGTATGTAAGGCAGTGATAACAGGTTTCAAACCAAGCTAGAGCCTTGCAAAGAACGAAGAGAGTATTTTGTTGATAATAATATTTAATCTATAGACAGCAAAAATTCTTATAATATAATATAACGCATTTATATATTTTTTGTATAATATTGTAAAAGGAAAAACTCACATATATAATATAATCATAGAAATATGCAATTTGCTTCTTCCATGCAAAAATGATAAAAAGCATATTACAATAAAAATATATTAACTTTTAAATGTCTACGTGCAAATGATACAATATAAATAATAAGTAATAATATTATATGAACGAAAACACAAATTTGATGAAGAAAATAAATTGCCGTTGATCTCCAAATTGTGACAGTTCATCAGAAAGGTGTATAATATAAATTATTTGCAAGCAATATAATATATTTACATTTACATTAAAATAAAAATAAGTGATATAGTCCAAATATTTTAATTAATTATTAATATATCCATTTTCTTATAGTGTGCCGATAATATCAGTTTATTTTCTTCCAAATTGTTGTTTTAGTATAATATTGTACTTTTTTAATTATTTTATTTTATCATTATATATATAATAATAATATATATATATATATATATATATATATATATATATATATATATATATATATATATATATATATATATATATATATATATATAATATATATATATTATATAAATATATTATATATATAATATTGCACGTAAATCTAAAAATATCGTGTGTATTTTTTTCCGCGTTATTATTATTATTTTTTTCTTTCTTTCTTTTTCTTTTTTTTTTTCCCCCTTCTTTTTTTTCAAAAATTGTTTTATTTAATTATAATATGATGGTTCAATATGAATTAATAAACCTGTAGTTACCACAATCTTGATCCTTTTGATCAATTCTTTTTTTTTCTCTCTCTCTTCTTCCTTCTCTTCTTCATTTTTTTTCTTCTAATTATGGGGTAAATAACTTTAAATATATTTTCTTTAAGATGAAAGCAATGCTTGACCTGCAATGACCACAACTATATCGCAATCATGACATATTTATAATAATTTTATAAGGTCCCAACATTATACGGATTATTGAATGTTAGCTTGATTATGTCTAGCCAGCAACTCGCATAGTCATTTTTTTTTCTCATTCACCTATAAACTACTCTGATATTAGACGAGATAATATTTTACATAACATCCGCTGTTTTGGGAGTTTACTAAGCTGACCTTCGTACACTTTCTTAGCAATAGTAAAAGTATATATCGTGATGATAGAAAATATTGAAAAATACTCGACTAAAAGCAAAATAGAACATACTTCTATAACTGTCCACAGTGGCGCATTTCCCTAGTACAATAAATATAACATCGTAATTCCAATTTATTTAATTAATTAAGCATCGAATAGAAATTATTTTTAAACCATTGAAAAGCTATTAAAAAAACGAAGGCATTCAAGGAGCGCTTTTTTTATAAACTCAATAGCAACATTTTAATTGGTTAAAAACAGAACAAAAAAAGATATCGAAAATCGGCTCCTTGAAGGTCTAGATAATATATTTGTAATAATGTGTTAAAAATTTGGCATCTCTAGGTGTATTAGTTGCGGAGAAATCTTGGAAGTACGATTACATTGATTTGAATGGGCAGCAAGCAGGCAGCGTATAGAGAGTAAAACGGCCTCTTAAATAAGGAAGGTTAATTTTTTACAATATATTGAAGTATAAAACTAAATTATAAAAATTGGTTATAAATCTCTATCCTCTTATTTAGTCCCAATATTCAATGAGTTGTACATAAAAAAACTTCAATGTTTAATTCTAAATAAGTAAGAAAAAATATTGCAATAGAAATTATATACAACATTTATAATGAGTAAAAAAAATGAAAAGCTAGACCGATTTAAATAAGGAAGGTTAATTTTTTACAATATATTGAAGTATAAAACTAAATTATAAAAATTTGTTATAAATCTTTATCCTCTTATTTAGTCCCAATATACAATGAGTTGTACATCAAAAAAACTGACAAAAAATCTTTAAACCATCGAAAAAAAATAGAAAAAATAGAGATAAAAATATGAAAATTGTGCCAGAAAAAAGCCAGTAAAATTTTTTAGAGCTATTTTGAGCAATGAAGAGTGGGTAGGGGATTCGTGAAATTAAGAAAAAGCAAAAAAAAAAAAAAAAAAAAAAAAAATCATATTTTTGTAATTCTGATAGCCGCACAAAAACGTGGTTAAATTTTACGACATTGAAATATTGTTTAGAAGTGTCTGGCACTGAAGAGAATACAACGTTAAGTATTGTTGTTAAAACTTACTGTTTTGTTGCACTTGTTGTAAAACGTGCTTTAATTCATATAGAGATGTTGAAAAATGTCTCATATGATGCAAAACTCGTTTCAAGCTTTTTAATGTATCTTGCAGATATTTAGACTTTATTTCTCTAGCTTCAGCTTTCACCTTGTTTACATTAAATTAAATTTATAGATTTAAAAAAAATTGCAAACCAATTTGTTCAATAAAATAAATTGAAAATACATTGGTATGTTTGTTAGGTACTTTATGGACCATCTTTGAGCTAAATTTACGTTTCTTGAAAAAATTTGCAAATATAATTGTTAAGTCATGACCTTTAACCTTGAAAATTGAAAAAAAGGTCAAATGTGTAAAAACTGTTTTAAGTAAGTATTAAAGAGTACCTTAATTTCAAATTTCATTGTGCTACCTTTTTGGGTTCTCTTGGGATTTACAATTATATAATATCACTTCGGTGAAACACGGGAATTTTGAAATTCCGGTATTTCTGGGAATTTAGATTTTTTTTTAAAAATCCTCCGACACAGGTCGGCTTATTTCTAAAACATTTTTAACAAATTTGAAAAATATTCATCACTTGTTGGTAGATAACCATCAACGCTACCCGCGAATTCCCTCATATATATATATATATATATATATATATATATATATATATATATATATATATAAAATTTATAGCCAATATAATAAAGTGTAAATAAAAAAGTGATACAATAAAAAAAAAACTTACCGTGCAAATAAAAAAAATAAAAATAAAATATCGAAACATCATATTTCTGGTAACACATCGAAATAATAAAACTTTAAATTTTTAAAATATAATTTATATTTATTATTTGATTGTTATTTTATCTATAATTTTATTGTATATTGTAATATGAAAATGCAAAATTAATTTCCTTTCAAATTAGTTTTTAAATTAATTTCCTTTATTAAATTAAAAATATAAAATATATTTACAAATCTTAAATCTCTTTTTTTTTCAAAGTGGCTTATTTGTATGTATGTGTTGAAATTATATTTGCGCTAATTACAACTTACAAAGAAAGCAGAATGATGCAACTCCAGCGCAGCAAGTTCAGAGCTAACAGCAGTGTAAAATTCATGTTAAATAAAAAATTTAATACGGGATACAAACTCAAAAAAAGTCAATATGCAAAAAAATGTAGACTTGTAGAGTGAAATGTAAATATATATGTATAAGTACACCATTGGTGTTTAATAAATGAAATAAATAAAAAAATTTTTAAAAGGAAAATTATTACATTTTTGTTATAGAAGCTTACATTTAACTTAAATGTTTAAGGTCAAAAATTCCATATCAATACATTCTTGGCATAACAATTTGTCAATTGCAATGTTAAGTGTACTTTGATATATTTATTGTAACGACTTACAAGTTTATTTACAAGAACTTGTCATTATTGATAACAGAGAGCATATTTACCAGAAAGTTAAAAGTAGAAATGAATTGTAAGAGTTTTTCAAATTTTACAAAAAATCAAAATTAAATCATTAAAAATATAATATTGTAATTTTCATGGATTTAAAAAAAAAATCTAAAAAATAAATTATATTATTTTAATAATAATTGAGTAAGTAGACTGTTTTGAACAAATAAATTTCAAAAAAAGGCTAAACCTTATCCGTTTAAATAAAAAAAAATAATAGTCATTAGTAGTATTAGTAAGAGGGTTTTAATTAAAGTAGTACTGCAGTGTAGATAATTAATACAATTATTTTTTTGGAATTTATTATTATAAATATGCATGATATATCATTATTGATATATCAAGTACAGAGTTATTGTTTAAATCATGCAGAATTTTTTTTCTTACAACCCCCCCCTCCCCCCCTGCGATGTTGTTTTATTTTCTCATAAACATGAATTGTATCAAGTAATAATATTCGTGACTGTATAACAATGCAGGCTTATAATTTATATTATGCCTTTTTTCACATAAAAAAACTGTTCTAAGATGCTAAAATATTCTTATAATTTAGAATGTGTAGATAATTTATAATATTTGATTAAAACACTGGACAATTTCTTAACATTTCATGTCCATATTAAAATGAAAGTGTATTGTAAATAATTGGCCAATTTTTAATATGATTATTGCTGCATAAATAATTTAGGCTTCTACAAGAGTTACTAATTGTTTTTAATTCATTCTTCAGTAATCCATTAGTGTGCTTACGTCAAACTGAAAATAAAATTAAAAATTACAAAGAAATTAAATTGAAGTAGTGCCTTTAAAATATAAATAAAACTATAAATGTTCTAAAGTTCTTTTGAAATTTACTATTGTTTGTGTGCATATTTTATTGAACTAAACTAAACAACAGCTTTATAAGACAAAATTTTGCCTTATTTAATAATAAATTTAATTGTTTAGCAGCAAAGACCAAAGAAGATGAAAAATATGTGTAAAACAATCTGTTATTTTATTTGTTTTAAATGTTCATATAATTTTTATTCCTTCAATTAAAAAAAATATATAGTTATCAATTATTATTAAATGTCAAGTTCTTAAAATGTAAAAAAAAAAATCATAAGTATTGGGGCCGAACATTATTTTATAGACGTTTTCAAACTGAACACTAAAAATTCTTTCAAAAATGCTCCAAACACAAATATTTTGAATCTTTTGTAAAGTTTAAAACTGTTTAATCGAAGTTTCATGTGTCAAATACGTAAATTAAATAAATATTATTAACCTCGCTAATTTTTATTTATAGATTATACTTTTTTTTTTAATTATTTTTGGAATGGATTTAAATTTGTTTAATTAACATAAACACCCTTTTTTTTTTAGTTATTAAATATTTTAATTAAAAGTGCTACAATTTTTTGACCTTATTATTTAAATTAGAGTTTAAAATGTAAAACGCGCAGCAGTCAATACAACTAAATTAAAACTAAATTAATATGAACTGTTAGAAATTATGTACTACTGTTACAAAAATATTCAAAATCATATTCGATCTCCTCAAAATTGATAATTTTAAATACGTTACTTTTATTTTTAGATTTAAGTATCCGATGTAGGTAACTGAAATATTTTATTGCAATTTTAAGCTGAATTTATTAAAATACACGGAAAAAAATTATCTAAATTGTTACTAATTAGACTTTTCTATAATCATGCAATTGGTTAGGTACATACTAAATTGGATGGAATTGAAATTAAATTACCGAAATAAAAATAATTAAATTATAATAATATTAATAATATTATTAATAATTAAATTATTATTAATTATTTACCGAGCTAGTATGGCCGAGTGGTAAAGGCAGCTGACTCGCAACTCTGTACTCCTCACCGAGTATAGGTTCGAGCCACTGCTGGGTGCGTACGTCAAGTGTGAGAGCACAACACGTTGCACGATGTATGTTTACATGCATTCCATGACGACGCACAGTATTCGGGAGGTGTATGATTGATGTGATTGCACTGACCAGCCTGCCTAGATGTTTCCACGGTTTCTCTAGGCTGTCATGGCGAATGCCGGGCTGTGTACTTAGGCCGTGGCCGGCCCGTGTGTTCTTTTCCATTAATTGGAAAGTCCTTACCTGTCGATAAGACAATGTCTTGACTGGGACTGGGATTGGTGTATAGCACGATAACACAATATGGCAAGCAAAAAAAAAAAAAAAAAAAAAAAAAAAAAAAAAAAAAAAAAGTTTACTATGTACTGTACCACTAAATCAATTACGTTGATACTAGCAGATTATTTTTTAATCTTTCTTTGAAAACGTTGTGCTGTGTACACTTAAGTTACTTATATTTTCCAATAATGTCCTAAATTAATGTTTCCTTTGCAGGTTTTTAATTGATAATTAAAAACCTTAAAATGCTTACCTCGCAAATTGTCTGCAGTATCAATATAAAAGTGTTATCATCATAACCAGGTGATATTTTAGGGTTACTTGACAATACTAGATTTGCAACTGGTTGGGCGCCCTCTCTATTGTCCGGCTCTCCAGGTAGCCACATATTACTGGACAACTTGGCATCTGTGTAGCAGGAAACAAACTCGTGGTTTAACATTAGGTCAGCATAAGAAGTGGCGAAGGAAGTTACTTTATATTTGTTACCTGAAATTTACCTACGTTATTATTTTAGACTTGATTATGTACAGTAAAATTTTTATAAAATGGGACAAAAGGATTTTGCCGAATATGCCGCGCGAATGAAATCGCTAGAAAATAATTGTCACAACAGTAAGGTGTGTCTACTGCTGCATTTTTATGCCTTCTTATATCACTCGCATGTGCGAGCACCAAAAAAAAAAAATGTGGCTGGTAACAAAACCCGCAACCTCTTGCATGCAAATTAGCTTTGTAAACCATTAAACCATGAATATGTTTTTTTCTTTTGGGTTAAAATATTTAAATACTCGCCTTCTGCCCTGGCTGCTTTTGTGAAATATTTATTAACGCAATTGATATCTTCAGTTGTATTTAGAGTGGTAAGTACCATATTTCTGGCGCAACAAAACGTGACTTTCATAGTTATATGCACCTGAAGTATAGAGTCACAAATTTAAAAATAATTTAATAAGTTAGTAATTGACTGACTAATACTGATATCTCAAAAACTGTTTGGTTGCACATTGTTATATTAACACAAAAAAAGATGCAACGTTACTTAAAAGTTTAGCTTTGTAAAACTTTTAAAAAGCCGATAAATTAGTAAAGTTATTTTAATTTAAAGATTTAATGTTAATTTGGAATTTTAAATTTTGCGGCAAATCTTAGTCAAATAAAAAAAAATTTAAAATGAAAAATATTAATTACTAAAAGTTCTTTTCGAAACAATTTTTTTTTTTTTAATTTACTTGATTTTGTTTTCAAATTATGATGTTTATTTTGCTGCATATGAAAAATGTACAAACAATTATTGTTAAAATATATTTCTACTTCTAACGATTTCTGTTCCGAATTGATTACTCTCTTTGATAATATATATTTAACATGCAGAAGAACAAACATCTGATTTAAACAATTGTAAACAAAGAGATGAAACAATAAATTTTATTCAGGGCAAACCATTCAAATATTATATTTTTCGATAATATTTGAAATAAATCAAATAAATCAAAAGTAAGAATATGCAAGTTGGGCCACATATAGGTTCTTCATAGCACACATAGGGTGGAAATTGCATTCACATAAAATTACATAGACCTAACTACTAACTACAAAATTTAAAGCATAAATGGTGTAGAAATTTCAACTAGGGGTTTAAATATGAAAGAAAAACGATATTGAAAAAACTAGCTTGAAAGAATTTTTTCATGCTGGGAAGTGTAAATGATTCAACATGTCACTTCATATAGTGCATTTTTCTCTTTTATTTTTATGCAGATTCCTAATGAATTATTTTGATAAGTATTTTAAATTTTTATTTGCTAATACCTTACCGCTCTTTTAGGTAGAAAGTAGTGTTTTTTGCCGCATTCTTTTATCATTATTCCAAGATATTCTGGGACTAAAAAATTTGCTTAATTATTTGGACACTTAAAAAAGAATATCCTAAACAATTTTTTTTTTAATTTTAATAATACTTTAATAAAAATGTTGCAAAAGTTAAAAATCCTATATTTGAGTTAAACACTTCTGAGTTATTATGGGAAGCTAAAATAATGCAATTAAGTTAATTATTAACGAAAGATAATTTTACTTAAAATAGCCAAAAAATGCTAAAAACATCTTAATTTAGCTATTGTTAATAAATTGCTAAAATGCATTATTTTAGCCGCTCAAAACGACCCAAAAGTGTTAAATTATCTCAAATATGTTAGGATTCGTAACTAAAGTAATGTAAACTTTTTTAAAAAGTATATAAATAATCAATACTTGATGAATTATATTTTATAATTTGTTAAATAAAAATAAAATAAGTGCGACAAACCATGCATTCGTCCATCGTAGTAAAAATTTTCTCGGTTTGATGGTTGCTAATAAAAATAAGATAAATAATAATTCAGAAAAATAGCTGAAACAGAAATATATATAAAAAAAGATGCTCCACAAACCGCATCTTCCATTTCTATCAAAAGTCAGATACCACCTGGCAGCGATACGAAACTCAGCTATATTGAAAATGGAAGAAGCATATTTTAAACTAAAAGACACAGATTTTAGAGGCGTACACAACAATATTAAAATTACGTAATTTGTGCTGCATTTAGGTCGCTTTGGCATAAAGACGTAAAAAACTTAAAATGTAATTCTAACATAATTATAACTTAATGTTGATATAGCTTATTGATTTCCTATTTCATATATTTACAAAAAAAAAACTCTTCAGTCTTCGACTTTCTCACATATATTATTTCACTATCTTAAATTTCTATGTAACTTTATGAAAAATGACAAGCGAAAATGAAATATATATTTATTTGTTACAAATTTGATCTGTCTTTTGCCGAACCTCTACCTATACTCAGTATACTCACACTAACATTAAAAACAATGTTTTTTCAATGGCATTTTCTAGTCCACATATTGTAATTTTTTTTTTATGAGTAATTATCTAATGTCCAGTATATTGTATACTGCCACTGAAGAAGCTATGAGGTTTAATGATGCTACATTTCACTTGTCTCATGCATGTTTGGATTAGAAAGTTGTGACATCATTCATCACATCTACTTTTTGTGTAATATATAATACGAATTAAATTAAAAATCAATGATATCAGCCAATTCAACGTTTATTTTTTATTTTATTATTATATTAAATAAGTTTTTTCCATCAACGAGCTTAACAGTTTCGACAGTTACAAAAACAATGACTTTGTAATGTTAGGTATTAAGAAGAACTGTTCATTAACTCACATATGCTGACCCAAAACCCTTCCGAAATCCCATGGTAATATAACAAACTCGCACTAATCCTGTGAGATATACAACCTGCTACAAATTTCTATAGTAAAACCGTATAACTATGACGTAAGAGATATTGGATGATTCACGAGCTTGCGAGGCTACGGAAGGTCTTTGAGTCATATGTGAGTTTAAAAACACTTCTTTTCATTATCTAACATTGAAGAGGACAGCTTGTAAACCCTAAACTTTATCATATTTTAAAAAGTGAAACGACTACAAAAGTGTATAAAATGATTTCATTCAAAATAATAAAGTAGACTTACAATACTTTTGCACATAAACTGTTTACATCTTTCCTTCTTAGTTCGTCCCTCGCCCACAAACGCTTTGAAAGGAATAATTATAGTTGGATTGTATGCGCGTCGTCGTGATAGTCGTGGAGTACCAGACTGGACATGTAAATTATTTAGGATATTAGTAAGTGAGGGAAGGTGAGAGTTGATGAATGAATGAATGAATGAATGAATGAATGAATGAATGAATGAATGAATGAATGAATGAATGAATGAATGAATGAATGAATGAATGAATGAATGAATGAATGAATGAATGAATGAATGAATGAATGAATGAATGAATGAATGAATGAATGAATGAATGAATGAATGAATGAATGAATGAATGAATGAATGAATGAATGAATGAATGAATGAATGAATGAATGAATGAATGAATGAATGAATGAATGAATGAATGAATGAATGAATGAATGAATGAATGAATGAATGAATGAATGAATGAATGAATGAATGAATGAATGAATGAATGAATGAATGAATGAATGAATGAATGAATGAATGAATGAATGAATGAATGAATGAATGAATGAATGAATGAATGAATGAATGAATGAATGAATGAATGAATGAATGAATGAATGAATGATGAATCATCCAATCAAATAATAAATCAATCAATCCACTGTCCAATGAATCAACCAATAACTATATTGATAACATTCACAAAGCAAATAAATTGATTATACATTGACATTACCTTGAAGGTCTTTAGAGCATTTTTGTTGTATTTTGTCGTAGTTTTCTCTTGCTCGTCTTCAGAAACTGAAGGATCAAACTGGGACAAAGTTGGCCACTGTAAAAATATATAAGATATTAGTAACAAGTAATAATGTTACAGAATATGTTTGCTTAAATAGAAACAAATCACTGTTTACATCACGTCTCTTGCAATGTTACGTAATAGAAGTACTCTACATAGTTTACATCTGGCAACCCTAGTTGAAATAATAAGACTAATTCATTGCAATACTTTCGCTATAAGGAGCGGTGAAGAAAATTTCCGTAGCGACTCGTTCTTCAATTCTTATTGCAGGTGGCAAAATAGGGCAGAATTGTGGGAGCTGTAAGGCTGGTAAAATATATAAATCCACCCAGGCAGTTAAATTGTTGAAAAGAAGGCAGCATATAGGAGTTGATTGGCTTAGAGGTAGCTCAGGAAGAACCAGTGGAGGTAAACAGTGGCTGGATTGACAATTTTGACAGTCCTGATTTTGTTGAGCATCGTGCAACATTGCAATTTGCCACCTTCGATTTTCTTCCAGCTGACTGATAAATTGATCAGCCTGAACGAGAAATACCAAACCTTATTATCCATGATTCACTACACGTTGATTTTTTTCTTTTTTTTTTACAGTTATTTCACACATCTAACGTCACAATGTACCACCGCCAATCACTGCTCGGTCACGTGATAAATTTAGTCCCTTCCTCAAGTTCTCCGCTCGTTATTACGACCCCATAAGGTACATTGTGACGTCAGATGAGTGAAATATTCGTTAAAATTAACACAAACAAATACAAAATCAAGGTGGTGGTTTCTGTAGCATGTATAATGAGTAATGATAGTAGTCAATCTTGTATTCTAAATGATAACGCAAGTAAGTTGGCAAGGGCTATAGAGGCCACTACAAATCAACTATAATAAAATAGCTGTACCTGTTGTGGCTGTTTGATTGTCGGGTTCTTGGGTGCTGTGACGATGGTTGGATTAAGATGACCACAAACACACGTCGGCTTCTCTGAATATTTACCATTAGGCTGGTTTATAGTAAGAACTGCGCCTGGAATTTCTTTCATCGCATTTTCATTTTTCTTAAATTTAGAGAATTAAAAAAATTATTTAATAATTTTATTAAAGCCAAAGACCACATAAAACAACATGTGCTTTTTAATGAATAAACACGAAATGGGATCTTCAAAACTGATGACAATTTTTACCAGAATGTTAATGTAGCCCCACGAGAGAGCGTGAAAAAACTGCACCATACGGCACCAGCTTAAATAATAGCTTTATTCTAGCCAATATCCATTGTATACTAAATACCAAAACTTTTGATTGACTTAACTGTTTAACTTGGATTTTTTTACATTTTACGTCATTTTCATTTAAAAATAATTTTCAATGTCAGCTAGACATTGGCTAACATATAGAACAGCAAAGTCGATAGTTCGATGATTCCGCAAAAGCCCGAACTATCTGAACTCTCCGCTCTCCTCAAATTTAGAGCATTTACGCACTCTACCTCACCTGAAATTTAAGCATCTGTAATGGTGAACTGATAAATTAATCCCTGGTCAGCTTACTTTTTAATAGTTAAGATTACTAGAATTATAATTAACACAACTAATATATCCATGAGATATACACCACCACGTCGATTTTGTTTTTATTTTCATTCAAGTTCTTTTATTTTTATTTTAACGGTTATTTCACGCATCTAACGTCACTATGTACTTATGCCAATCACAGTCACAGCTCTGGTCACGTGATATATTTAAGTCTAGCTCTAAAGTTTTTTGCACGCCATTATGGCCCAATCATTACGTTGCGACGTCAGATGCGTGAAATAATCGTCAAATTTAAAATAAACACAACAAAAATGTGTTGGTGTCTAATATATGAATATTAAGGTAAGGTAATTATCAATCTGGTATTCTAAAAGATCAAAAAGTAAGATGACAAGGGATTTAAGAGATTCTTCAATTAAGGCAGAGGCGAAAAGTGCAGATGTTTTAAATTTTAGGCGCGAGGAGGCTACAGATGGTTTGATATTCCACGTAACTACAGACATTAATAAAAAATAAACTTTGTACTTTGTACAAAAAGTCTCCTCTTACCTCTATATTTATTGTTGTGAAAGATTCAGCAACTTCTGGAACCTCTGAGAAATTTCAATAATTTATAAGTGCTTTTAATATTAAGTATTTAGGATAATGTGTATGTTAGAAATTTTGCTTATTGTGTGTTGTGTGTGTGTGTGTGTGTGTACTGTGCATAAATGTATACATATATATATATATATAAATTTATATATATATATATATATATATATATATATATATATATATATATGTGTGTGTGTGTGTACGAGTGATAATAAATATTTTCTAACATTTTAATACATTTACCTTGCAAAATCTATTATTATATTTTATGAGTTGAATACTATTGTAATAATCACCACCCAAGCAAGTACTGACTACTCATAATACAAGACAACAGCTTCTAGAGCCGCTTGTTTTACCAAAGCTAAAAAAAATACTGTGAGAGGACACTAATTGTTCAATTACTGATAATTTGTAATGCTATTCAAAAATATATTATTTGAAGGTTAAAAAAAATTAAAAGATAAGCTAAGAAATTCTTATTAAAAGAAGAAAAAAGGGGAATGTGCTGATTTTGTATAATAATTATGCTATTGTCAAATTTTTTTGCTTCTTTATATTGTATATTATGTTTATAAAGCACTCAATGATAAGACTTTATTGTGTTAATAATAATAATAATTATAATAAATAATAATAATTAACGGTTTTTATTGGGCGAAATCAGGCATAACAACCTCTCAATTTAACCCAACTGTTTTACAGTACTGTCAGTTACAATAGATATTAGTAATGTTTGACATATAATGTTAGATATATTTTATAATTAAATTTATTCAAATTTTAACTATAATTAGTGTTAAATTGGGTTAAATTGTTAAATTGTGTTAGTAGGACTTATGTACGGTACGTATTCATTTTGATACCAATAAAAAAAATCGGTTAAAATTAAATCGGAACAAATTCCAATTTTAACCATTTCCCTTTATTATCAATTCAGATGTACCCCTGTGGCCAATAGAAGAAGAGAAACTGTAGTAATAGGCAACTTCACGTAATCATCACTTATCATTGGCTAAGGTCATCAGGTGGATCACCGAAAAGTCATCATTAATTTTATGTTAATTCTGGCCATGTTTAGGACTTCCCATGTTAAATTAAGATTTTTGATTTTTGTATTTTTCGCTTCAGAATTATTAAAACACATTAAATTACACAGTTGGCGGATCCAGGAATTTTGTTTGGAGAGAGGGGTTTCGATCTTACATACAAATAAACATAAAAGACTGGGGGGGTGAAACGCGCCCGATATTTATTTTGCCAAACCCCTTTTTTAAAAAATTGAAAAATTAGTATGCTCATGGAAAAATAGCCTTGAAATGCGAAATTTTTTAATTGGTAGTTTTTAACGTTTTTTATATAAGCAATAAAAGAAGTAAAGGTTAGAAAAAATGTTTTTGTAAAATACTTTCTATTGAACTCTTTGTAAAATTAATTAATTTTATTTGATTGAAAAAAAAATATTGAAAAAAAGGTAAAAATTTAAATAAATTATTAATATTGAGTATTATTATTATCTTTTTTTTTCTGTAAACCAAATTACTGACAGTTGTTTTGCACTTTTTAAAACTTTTTTAAAATTGTAAAACATAATTTATATTGAGATGGAAAATTTGAGAAAACAAATATAAAATTTACATGAAAGTGTTTTTTTAGTTCTAATCGCAAGCAAAATATTTCGAGGATGTCTTAGCATAACAGATCTGTATTTCTGATTTATTACCCTGATGACATTACAACTAAGGGAGGTTAAAAATATTATTTTTTGTTATTTTCAGGATTCAAATTCTTGTTTAGTGCCGTAGGCGCAAAATTTTTTTATGTACTAAGTTTTTCCTAATTTTCCCCCATTTTTTTCCATTCAATTGGGCCGTTTAGGGGTAGGGGCAGTTTCCTTCACCATCCCCTTTGGATCTGCCCCTGAATTACACATTATCATTAAGTAAAAAGAACAATTCAAAAAGTATTTAGGACCAGTAGCCCCAGTAAAAGTCACTAGGTGAAAATATGCTCCAAATTCAGGTCTGCATGGGATACCAGTTTTTGGATTCCACATGTAAATCAAAAATAATAATTTAATTAAAAAAATATGAACCCAAGAAATAAAAAAAAAATTATAAAATAAACGGCCAACATCCACTTTTCAACAATCTGACCTTCTAAAATACAGAAGACGATTGAAATTCAGTTGTAAGCTATAGGTTGAGAATTGATTTTTTTTTTTAAATTTCTACTCTGAATAAATAAAACGTCTTCATTGATTGCGCCTTGGTACTATTCAACATAGAGTAACTTTGGACCTGTGAAAAATCAATACTTTTACTGAAACTGAGCACTATGCCTTCTTAAAATTTCAAGACTCATTATCTAGTGTATATCCAAATGTGATACTTTACTCAACTTTAGATTTATTTCGTCAGGCTAAAATTTTGCTCTTTCAAAAATTTTATTTTATGTTTTTTTTAATAAAGACAATTATTAAATTAATAATCTAATTATTTATTTATTTACTTATTTATATGTAAGTTTATTTATTTATTTATTTATTTATTTATTTATTTATTTATTTATTTATTTATTTATTTATTTATTTATTTATTTATTTATTTATTTATTTATTTATTTATTTATTTATTTATTATAAATTATATATTAAATTTATTTATGTGTGTGTGTATTTGTATTGTGTGTGTATGTGCTTGTGTGTTCTGTGTGTGTATGTATGTGTACATTTATATCAATGCTATATGCGCAAGGCACTGATATAATATTTGACATTTTCGGGTCATGATGAAGCTACTACACTTGCCAAATTTCCATTGCATGAACAAACTATAATTTACAAATTCGTGGCTACATGGAGTTACTGCTATATAAAACAGGTTTCTGAAGTTTAAGGTAGCCGCAAATTTGTAAAGTGCATAGATTGGTCAATTTTAGAAAATTTGCAAAGTGAAGAAACTTCATCTTTGCGAAAATAACAAACAGGCATCAAGATCTTGCAAGATCATGGACAAGACCTTGCAAGATCTTGATGAAAAGTCTTGTAATAATCTTGAAATCTGGCCAAGTCTCGGCCAAGAACTTTGAGCAGGTCAGGACAAAATGATCCTTACTTGAGAGTTTTATTTCATTGAGAACTTCCTCCAAATTTCTAAGATGTGTCACAAGGCTCTTCATGTTCACCAAAGTATTTCTTAAAAGTCGAATTGAAAATTGCAAACTATTTCGTGTTTTTTGTGCTTCGATCTTCTGAAAATAACATAAAAATCTGCAATTATTGTAATATTTTATTTAAAGCACAAAAAAAAAAAAAAAAATACAAAAAAATTATGCAACATGTTATCTTAATCATTAACCATAACGTTAGAACTAATGATAAAAACCAGAATGTAAATGTGGCCCCACAAGAGAGCGTAAAAAATCTGTAAAGTTTCAATTTGCATGAATATTTCTGTTTATGACGTCAGAAACATGCAAAAACTAGAATGAAATTAATGTGCGGGTTGCATAAATTTAATTTTTCTGATTCCTGCTACGGCGTTACAGTTGGGTCTTGAGACCAATCAATGTTATTTATGTAAATCCCATCAAGTGTTTTGTGATAAAAATGCTTTTTTTCTTCTTTTTTTTTCTTGCCATATTATGTTATCTTGCTACAAAAAAACCATCCCAGTCCCAGTCAAGACATTGTCTTATCGACATGAGGTAATAACTTTCCAATTAATGAAAAAGCACACACGGGCTGGCCAAGACCTAAATACACAACCCGGCATTCGCCATGACAATCTAGACCCGTGGAAACATCTAGGCAGGCTGGTCGGTGCAATCACATCAATCATGCATCTCCACGAATACTGTGCGTCGTCATAGAATGTACACGAAATCATTTTGCCAGTTTAAAATTCCTGTACAATAATTTTTAGAGCATTGATGCTGTAAATATGTTGAACTAATATCTCAAGTATGTAAAAAAAAAATAACAATAACCAAAAAAAAAATAAAATCTGTTTTCTCAAAGCAAATTGGCTTAAATGAAGTTTGTCCTATGCTGAGCAATGTTATTGACTACTCCAATATGGCCTCCAAGCGCATTAAAGTATGACGTCACGCGGATACGCCATATTGTTTAGTTAAAGGCTGAGGCAAGAAGAAAACAGAAATTTATATAAAAAACACTTTATGGGATTTATATATGTAGATAGCCTTAATTATCTTTGTTTAAAACACAACTATAGTGACTGCCCTAACAGAGTGATCACAAAATTTCAACTTATGCCCCCCACATAACATGTTTTACCAAATTTTGCCTGTTTCTGACGTCATAAACAGAATTACTAACACAAATTCCATACTTTGGAGTATTTACGACAATTTTATTGTGGTGGAGTCAAATTTATATTCTGGTAAAAATTGTCATCAGGTTTTTTAAAATAAATTTTATGTTTATAATATATATAAAAATAAAACGTGTTATTTCATTTTGTCTATGGCCTTTATATGTAAATTGAGAAAGCCATTCCAAGGTTTATGACTAAGTATTAGCCTCTTCAGTTCCAGAATACAATACAGTGCACATTAGATAATTACATGAAAAATATAACAAAATCGAACAAATTGAGATTTTAATACAAAATTAGAACAGTAAATGTACTTGAATAAAAGCAATTTTTTGCCCATTTTTCAGCATTCTGGAGTAGTTAAGGGTCCGCAAAACAAAGAAAACGTTTTTTAAAAAAAAGCCATATTTTTGTAATTCTGAGAGCCGCACAAAAACGTGCGACATTGACTTAAATTTTAAAAAAGGTTGGGACTGAAAAGTGTAATAATTTTAAAAAAACTCACCATGTTGAAAACAATTAGAAGTATTAAAATATATAGAAGTGACCTCATTTCTCATCATTTAAATATGAATGATAACTTCAAATAATAACAATAAGTCGTACCTTTGTTTTCGTTTCCTTTCAGAATCATTCATGTTAACCTTTTAGCTTTGAAATGTATTTCCGGTTTTATTTCAATTTTTTTTAAAATTGTTTAGAAATCATTTATATCGTTGTTTCCACGGAAAACTGAACTATCTGTACTGTAGTCTCCGCGCGCTTTAAGTTTGAAACATCTGCATTTTCCAACTCTGCTGTGTATATTAATCAACTAAGAAGGATATTCATAGATTTAAAAACAACATCTGATTTGTTTAGGCATGCCGTGATATGATTTTTATGTTCTGACAATTCGTATTAATAATAAAGATAATATTATTGGTGCTGTGATTTATTAAAGTGACCCTTTTAACGTGGGTTTAGATAGGACGGTGTGAAGCAAAAAACCGCTGTTGGTGTACTACCTCTTTAGTTACTCTAGCTCGAACCTATGCTCGGTGAGGAGAACATAATCACCAGTCAACTGGCTTCACCACTCGGCTATACCAGCTCGGCATATTCGACAAAATCTATGCTCAGTGGGGAGAACATAATTACCAGTCAACTGGCTTCACCACTCGGCTATACCAGCTCGGCATATTCGACAAAATCTATGCTCGGTGAGGAGAACATATATAATTACCAGTCAACTGGCTTCACCACTCGGCTATACCAGCTCGGCATATTCGACAAAATCTATTATTCATATTTACTACAATATACCATAAATGATGTTATGGCTAAATGTTGCTGCAATAAGGTTCTATAATTATGAAATAATTATTAAAAGTGTAAACTATTTTCTCTATTTTTTATAATAATCTTCACTTTTTATTAAAATAATGTTATAACATTTTTATTATAAAAGTTAGATTTTAACATATATCAATCGTGTTTTTATGAATGTTCTGCGTTTCTTCATTCAAGTTCATACTGAAAGTAAAAAAGAAAAAAAATTACTATATTTTAAGATTTGGTTCAAAATTTAATAACTTTGAATTGCGTTAAAGGAGCATAGACACTAAAGTTTTGAAAGTTGCGTTTAATACAATATATAGTACGACTATTTACCTCACAGAGAGGGTAAACAGAGACCATCATGCTGACGTCTTCATAACCTGACATTTGACCAGGAGCTCGGCTCAGTTTCAAAGCACCACAAAATTCAGACTCGTCTTTATTGTCGGGTTCACCTGGCAACCACATGTTTTCAGGTAGAACTTCATCGTGGGCGCAGGAGTAGAACAAGTTATCTAGCATTAGGTCGCCGTACATTGTGCCGAATATCTCGGAGTCTTTCCGCTCTGTAAGTTTAATAACAATTTACATGATTGTCTGTCTGTCTGTCTGTCTGTCTGTCTGTCTGTCTGTCTGTCTGTCTGTCTGTCTGTCTGTCTGTCTGTCTGTCTGTCTGTCTGTCTGTCTGTCTGTCTGTCTGTCTGTCTGTCTTTCTGTCTGTCTTTCTGTCTGTCTGTCTATCTATCTATCTATCTATCTATCTATCTATCTATCTATCTATCTATCTATCTATCTATCTATCTATCTATCTATCTATCTATCTATCTATCTATCTATCTATCTATCTATCTATCTATCTATCTATCTATCTATCTATCTATCTATCTATCTATCTATCTATCTATCTATCTATCTATCTATCTATCTATTACGTAGAATAAAAATAATGAATATATTTTTTCTTTATCATACTGCTATTTTATTTTATATTTTTCAAATTTCTATACTCCTGTATCCTTTTATATTATATCTTTCAAATAGCAAGCAAGTTAACCTTTTGCAGTTTTGAAGAACTTGATCAGACAGTTTAGTTCAAATGTGTTGTTGACGTGAGCGGGTACAAGTCCTCGCATACAGCAATGTTTCCAAGTGTTTTGTGCTGGGCTCTGAAATATACGCAGCATCAGTCGAAGTAAATATCAGTTCATAGCTTCTTCAATGTTAGATAATGAGAATAACTGGTCATAAACTCCTATATGATGACCCTTCTCGACTCAAGATGAAACTTCTACAATTTACAAATTTACATCAAATGTCCGGTTAAAATTTACAAATTTGCAGCTACCTGGCAAATTTACACCTAGATTTTTTATATAGAAGTTTCAGGTAGCCGCAACATTGTATCTGCTCAAATACTGAAACAAAAAATACTTTATTTTCCTACTTGTCCATAACCTTAAGTATTTTATTTTTAAGTTCTTAAGCTCCTTTAAAATACCGCTATTTTTATATTATGTTTTAATGTTTATATAATTATGCAAGATTTGAAATCAGAATAAAATTTTAAGTAGATTTTATGATCACCTTTTGTTTCGAAAGAAAGTAATGTTTATTGGAATTTCCACAGTTTTTTACCATCAATCCTTCGGAACTTGGAACTGAAAGTATAATATATCATATATTTGTATATATATATATATATATATATATATATATATATATATATATATATATATATATATATATATATATATATATATATAATAATAATAATATATATATATAATAATATATATATAAAGAAAGGAAATGATAGGAATGAAAGGAGGAAAGGAAAGGAAAGGAAAGGAAAGGAAAGGAAAGGAAAGGAAAGGAAAGGAAAGGAAAGGAAAGGAAAGGAAAGGAAAGGAAAGGAAAGGAAAGGAAAGGAAAGGAAAGGAAAGGAAAGGAAAGGAAAGGAAAGGAAAGGAAAGGAAAGGAAAGGAAAGGAAAGGAAAGGAAAGGAAAGGAAAGGAAAGGAAAGGAAAGGAAAGGAAAGGAAAGGAAAGGAAAGGAAAGGAAAGGAAAGGAAAGGAAAGGAAAGGAAAGGAAAGGAAAGGAAAGGAAAGGAAAGGAAAGGAAAGGAAAGGAAAGGAAAGGAAAGGAAAGGAAAGGAAAGGAAAGGAAAGGAAAGGAAAGGAAAGGAAAGGAAAGGAAAGGAAAGGAAAGGAAAGGAAAGGAAAGGAAAGGAAAGGAAAGGAAAGGAAAGGAAAGGAAAGGAAAAGAAACATTAAAGTTCAAACCACTTCCCTTGCTTTATTCACATTACCTTGCATTTCCCCATCATATTTGAACACAGGTTTTGTGTCTGCTAGCTGCAAAATATTACTATATATAGTGAATTATATTCAAGTAAACTTAACATTTAATATATCCTAGAGCTGAAAAAATAATCTAAGAAATATAACGTACAACGTGACTGACCGGAACCGGAAGGAAACTAACCAAAATATATGGAACTATATTTGCAAAATAATTTTTTGTAATATATTATATAAAATGTAAGATATATAATATATATATATATATATTATATATTATACACATATTTCAATTAATTTTAAGTAAATTAAAAAAAAAATATTTGTTCCGAAAAAATAAGACCATCCTGACAAAGACAGACAGACAGACAGACAGACAGACAGACAGACAGACAGACAGACAGACAGACAGACAGACAGACAGACAGACAGACAGACAGACAGACAGACAGACAGACAGACAGACAGACAGACAGACAGACAGACAGACAGACAGACAGACAGACAGACAGACAGACAGACAGACAGAAAATTAATTTTTCTACTTACAATGGCTCTACAATTGTAAAATATTTCGCATCTTTTATCTCGCTGAGTATATTTTCCAAACTTTGATTTTGATCCCATGTGAATTAAGGGTGAATAAGGTTTTCTAGTCTTGCTGCTTTTGACTTTCTTAACATCTTCCTGTAAGAAAAAAATACTTTTCCTAATTTGTACATTCAGAAAACATTTTGTTATTATTCACAACACGCAAACATTTAAAAAGTACACTCATTTGTTACTAAATCTACCAATCCAAGTGTTACTTATTTCTTTGTGTAATAATCGGTTAATCATCTGGCCCGTCAGGGCCGTATTAATCAATTTTAAGATATATGTTCAATATTTTGAGACTATCTTCTTCAGTCCCAATCCCAATATGCAATGAGTTATACATCAATAAAAGTGACAAAAAATCTTTAAACCATCGAAAAAAATAGAATAAATAGATATAAAAATATGAAAATTGGGAAATCGGTTGATTTTTTGTTATTTTTTATTTTTCTCACATACTTGAGATACTAATTCAACATATTTACAACATCAATGCTCCCAAAAATATTGCATAATAATAATAATTAATAATTAACGGTTTTTTATTGGGCGAAATCAGGCGTACAACCTCTCAATTTAACCCAACTGTTTTACAGTACAGTCAGTTACAATATATAATAAGTAATACGTGTTACACATTTAATGTTAATAAAAAATGAATTAAAAATATTTTGGTGACAAGATTTCACTAAAATTAGTTTATTTATAAACAAAATATTTCATGCATATTGGTTTTAAATTGGCAAAATGATTTTATTTCCTATGCCACCCATGTTATCGAGTTATCCAACATGGCGTCGACTTTAACATGAATGCATAGACCCTATATTGTGTGTTGATTGAAAGAAATGAATAAAAAAAAGTTTGAAATTTGAAAAGTAAAACAAAATTAGTTAGGAAAGGTTAAAACCATTTTAACCGTTAAAAAATAAAATCATTTACCTTTGTTATGGTTTTTATATTTTTATTGTTGCACGAAGAGTTTGGAGAACATGGTTCTTCGCTTTGCTTGACGAGTTGGTTGGGAGCAGATTTTGATTGATATGGTACAATTTTCTAAGGGTAAAACAATGTCATGATAATATGAAACACACATAAATAAATACGTAATATATGCTAGCCCATTTTCAATACATTAAAATCTATATGCTATGCTGCATTAAACCTATGTGTTAAGATAGCATAATTATTATATTGTACAGTACGTTGTGTTTAAATTGAGAATTAAGGATTTAGTTTAATATGCCGCGCTTATGAAATGTCTGGCAGGTAATTGTCACAACAACAGCACGGTGTGTCTGCTGTTGCGTCTTGTATCACTTGTATGTGCATAGGCCGGGCGTCATAACACGTCTCTCTCTTTCTCTCTCTCTCTCTCTCTCTCTGAGTGCGTATGTTTACTCAAAATACGGAATAGGAAGTGCCGGAAAAGGAAACCATGTGACGGTAAAAGTGGGAGAAAAGTTGATGCCATGCAGCAGCAAGCTAACCTTGAGCTACCTCCCACTTTTACGATCACGTGGTTTCCTCTTCCGGCCACTTCCTTTTCCGTATTTTGAGTAAACAGACGCAGTCAAACATACGCACTCATTATCATCTTTATTTCTCTATTTTTCTCAAGAGAGAGAGAGAGATGTGCATTTAAAGATCGCGATATTTGGAGACTTTATAACATATATACGATGATCACTATTAGAAATGGCATCGTTGACTAACACTTTCAGTAAAAATTACATATATATATATATATATATATATATATATATATATATATATATATATATATATATATATATATATATATATATATATATATATATAACTTTTTTTTTTCTACAATAATAAAATTATTTCATAACACTTATCACGTACCTCTGTTTTTGCAGATTTTGTTTCTGAAAAATAACACAACATTTTATTTCAATACTTTAAATGAGTTAATGCTACTACAAATAAATGATTTTTTATTAATAAAAAATATCATTTTTTGTACGCCCGAATCTCTAATGATGTTTATTGGTAACATATAATTATGTTTTAAAGTGGAAAATAATAACTTTTTTAAAATTTTATAATAACAGCTTTTTTTTTATATAATGTATTATTTCCTTTTTTTTTTTTTTTTTTTTTTTTTTGTTTGGCATTGAAGTATTTTACAAGCGGAAGTTGTGAATTAAAAACACATGAAATAATTACTCTATAATGTTTTTATTGGATGACAATTATGATCATAATTTGATGTTGAAGTTGCTAGGCGACCGCCTGATATCTCGCCAACTAGGACGGTCGCTAATTATAATATTAACACAAAGTAAAGGAGAAATGTTGCCTCAAAGTTTAGATATCACGTGAAAACACGATCAAATATTTCAGTAATTATACTGTATAATTCAATATACAGTAATATTATATTGTAATGTATATATATTATACTGTAGATTTAATGTTCCTTACATGTCTTCCGACTCCCTGTATAAATTTGTGTAGACATGCATGATTCAAGCTTTTACACTATAGCACCGCGATAGAGGTTATCGGTTTAGCGCGCGGGGAAAGCTATAAGGGTCCCCTAATTTAACATTACGCTTATGGAGAAAAACACGTTTTTTGCGATTTTTGAGAAAACTACTCCACCGATATCGGAGAAATTTAAATGAGAAATACTAGACATACTTTTACGTGTTTTAAGCCATTGTCATTTTTGAGCATTTTTTTTAAACCGATAACCTCCATTGGCAGGCAAAACTACCATTACTAATACTGCTTCACATGGTTTGTCACCTGAGTGCAAGAATTCCGAGTGTTTATGTCTGTTTAAGTCATACATTATATCGTTGCTGACCTTTAGTCCGCAGCCTTATCATAATAGTGCAAATAGCCACCAAACATATCGCAGTGTTCCCTAGAGAGGGAACTGTAAAACAGCGTGTCTAAAAAATCAGCCGAGAGTCGGAAGACATGTAAGTGACATTGCTGTAGATTACGTGTAATATGGAAATTTAAATTTTTGCCGCAAATTTTAGTCAAATATGAACCTTTTTTTAAATTAAAAAAAAAATTTAAATTGTTTTATTAATTTTTTTTTAAATAAAGTTCAATTGAAAATTATAGAGTAATTGTTAATTAAAGAGCAATACTCACTGTTTAATTTAATTTCTTCTAAAATTTGATTTAAATTACGAATTGCTCTTTTAAATTCTTTAATATGAACCAAAACCTTTTGCAGATTTTGCAAAGAATGTTTTATATTGTTTTGTGCAGAAATCTGTTCTATCTGAAAATAGTATTAAATGAATGAATGAATGAATGAATGAATGAATGAATGAATGAATGAATGAATGAATGAATGAATGAATGAATGAATGAATGAATGAATGAATGAATGAATGAATGAATGAATGAATGAATGAATGAATGAATGAATGAATGAATGAATGAATGAATGAATGAATGAATGAATGAATGAATGAATGAATGAATGAATGAATGAATGAATGAATGAATGAATGAATGAATGAATGAATGAATGAATGAATGAATGAATGAATGAATGAATGAATGAATGAATGAATGAATGAATGAATGAATGAATGAATGAATGAATGAATGAATGAATGAATGAATGAATGAATGAATGAATGAATGAATGAATGAATGAATCAATGAATGAATCAATCAATCAATCAATAAATCAATGAATCAATCAATAAATCAATCAATAAATCAATGAATGAAAGAATAAGCTGTTTAAAACATTGTTAAAAATTATAAGCTCATAATAATAACTTTTATCCTTCAAAAACTATATTTTCAAAATGAAACACGAATTTTTTTCTTCAAAGGCTCAAAAGTCGGCTCAAATATCGAGATTTCCGAGCCTGGGCCTTTTTTTTCTAATTTTATCTTGATTTGAAGCAAACCATGGGTTTCAAGTCAATTCTGGCTAAAATAAATTAAGCTCAGGCTAAAATAATTCCAGTTTTTTTACAGCTTATATAAAAAGTGCATATGGTAGGAGTGCACCATATTATGTAGAGTGTATATGGAGAGGGGTTAGTTCAGGGGTTACAGCATGGCTTCTTCAATGTAAGATAATGAGGACAAATGTTCATAAACTAACATCACTCTGAAAAATACATATTTATATAGATTTGGAAAGCTAGTACACAGTTTTGAAATGCTTTAAGTAGTGTGGAATCAACGGTTATGACGTCACTAAATATTTACAATCTAACGATAAAAGCTTACATGACGTCACAAGCGTTAAACTTGGCCGTTACAAATCTACGATTTTTCTAATTAATCCCAACGCTTGTGACATCACTAAAGTTTTAATTATTGAAGTATCAACGTTTAGTGACGTCATAACCGTTGATTACACAATACTTAAAGTTTTGCAAAACTGTGTACAAACTTTTCAACGATTATATTTTTAGTGTGATATTCTGATCCAGAGCTCTTCCGTATCCTAGAAACTAGTGATCACTTTTCGAGACATGCAAATTTTACGTATCTTTTACGTTATAGTTATAGCTTTATTATAGAAAATGTTGCTTTGAAAAAAAAAAGGCTTTGGGTCATCATATGTGAATCAATGATCAGTTCTTGTCATATATTATCTTACATTGAAGAAGCTATGTTGTAAACCTTGAACTTACTCTTTAAAACTTCAAATAATGTATGATATAAGAAAGAGAGAAGAAAGAAATAAGAGAGAGAGAGAGAGAGAGAGAGAGAGAGAGAGAGAGAGAGAGAGAGAGAGAGAGAGAGAGAATAAAATTAAAAAAAATTAAAAGAGGTCCGTCCTTAAGAGACTTGAAATGTATATTATAATATACTTATTAAAGTTTAAAAAATTATTTTATGTTTTTCTTACTGTTAAATATTATACATTTTTCTTAGCTATCATATAAAATGTTTTCGTATATAAGTATAATATTTTGTTTTGAATACATTTTATATTATATATATAAGTTGTAAGCATGTTCAGTTTGAATCTTATTTGTTTATGTTTTATGTACAATAAACTTTTATGAAAAGTTAAAAAATTCTCTTAAAGTTGTGTGATATTATTAATCAACTATGTTTTAATTTATGTTGAAAATGTCATGCTTATGTAAATTTGTTTATTATAATTATAGTCAAGGTTTTGTAAAATATGGCTTTCAAGCCCCCACAATGCCTTAATAAAGTTATTATCTATATATCTAAAATATTTATAACTGAAGTTTTAAGTAGATAATGTAATACTTACCGAGAGTGCAACAATAAGTAGCACAACAATGCAAGTAAACTTCATCTCTTGCGCCTGTCAATTAACAACAAACAAGCCTGTCAAATTCACAATTAATCACAATAAGGTATAATTATACACAAACCCACATGTGTTTCCTGTTAATTATATGCATCCGCGTCATAATTTGCAAAAACTAAAAAAAATTAAAAAGGAACAACAGTTTTTTTTTTTTTTTTTTTTCAAAATGTAAACATTAATGTAAATATAATTGACACTTTGGCTGTTTAGGCTACGTTATGTACTATAAATTATGTTGAAATACATTCTATTCAAATTATTTCCGGTTTCCAAAACATTTTCTGGTTGTTGTTTTTTTGTAATAATAATTTGTAGTAGATAAATAAATAAAAAAATAAAAAATAAATAAATATGAAATAAATATGTACAGCTTTATTACATTTTAAAAGTCACATAAATATATTGAAATAAACATCTTACTTGTGAGCTTCTTTTTACTTTTTTTTCCAAGCTTATTTTTAAAAACAAGAGATTAAAAAATGAAGATTGCATTATTTAAAGTTTTATTTAAATATGATAAAATAAACATAATATGTAACCTGGTTACTTTAATAAGGCATCAAACTGGTCTAAAATACTAAAATACCTTTATCATCATGTAAGAGACATCCTCATTTATATACATAAGAAACAATAAATTTAAAAAATTAAACTTCTATTTACTATAATCTACCTTGTACAAATATTTACAGAAAACTGATAATAACTCTACCTATTTTTCTAAAGCCAACTATATTAAGCAAAAATCTTAGCAACGGATCAACAACGAAAAGGTTTTTTATGAACCTTTATCCATAACAACATATGGAATTTTGACGTTTTTAACGGATTTTTTATAACAATGGAAAAAACTTCGTCGATCTTACTTGTAGGAGAAGCCGTAAATATAATATGCTTTAGAGTTCATAGTACATAGTACATAGTACATAGTACATAGTACATAGTACATAGTACATAGTACATAGTACATAGTACATAGTACATAGTACATAGTACATAGTACATAGTACATAGAGTACGTAAATATAGTACGCTTTATATATTTCTAACTAATAACTCTTGCCAATGACAATTGGTATGTAGATTTGCTAATACGATATAAACACTAATAAGATGGTTATGATACTTAACACTCGGATGTGGTCAAATGAAGAGTGTTACAGTTCACTACCGTCTTGTATGGCAAGTGTCATATCCCCCGGTCAATGTTCATATGTACAACCTGTCGTGTGTTGTAGTACGGGAGAAGAGTAAACTTCTGAGGATGAAGGTATGCCTATGCCAATATCCGTATATATCGTTCCTGTTAAATCCTGAGACGAGGTATAGTATATAAATTACTGTATGCTCGTTTGAATGGATTGCGAATTCGGTAGAAATATCCGCTTTGACGAAGGACGAGATTCTGGTACGTGTGACCAGAGGATCGAAATTTGTAGCGGGTGGTGGCATTCTGTTGGGCACATACTGATACTATTTGGTCATGTATCGTCCATTCAAGCGGCGACGAAAAAACTGCGTCTAGCGATTCAAATTGACTGATCGAACGTATGTTTACCGTCTTAGAGAGTGTCTGGTTTGCTATTCATATTTTTGTTACACATATGGTATTCCTATGCGGCCTAAAATGATTAAAAACATTAAATTTTAAATTTATACTTATTTTTAATTCATCAAAGGAGCAAGTCCAGATACACATACAGTAATATTGGCAGCCTTGCGGCTATCGTCTCTATCGCAGCAAATCGTTACAAGTGAAATTATCACGAGTGCGCCAAGCGCTCCATCTGACACAGCAAATCCTATGCAGATGGAACGTTTGGCGATCTCATGATAATTTCACTTGATACATTTTAACGCGATACAGACGACGTATCTACAAATCTCGCTGCGACATACAAAATAGTTATCAACTAATTTTCCCAAGACACACAAAATAGGTACAGGTAACACAGTAGATACCTACTTTGTGTAGCACGGCGAGATTTGTAGATACGTATTTTGTGTGACCAGGCGACATTTGTAGATACGTATTTTGTGTGACCATGCAAGTTTTGCAGATATTTATATTTGCCGCAAGTCATTTGATAAAGTAATTTTAAATGTATACAAGAAGACAACCTCTCACCTATATGAGATAAACTAACTAACTTCACATTGTAGAAATCCAATAAATAGTTTAATTGGTGTCATTTCATTAGGTAAACCAAAAGTTTAATCATTACAATTATATGACAATTTATTGAAGTCACAATCAGCTAGGTTTTGATTTGCTTCATCTTCTTTTTTAATCATAATACCCTAAAATTACCTCGCTTTATCTTAAATAAGTAATTATATTTGATTTTCTTAAAAACAAATCAGAAATCAATAATAATACCATCTTCCTCTAATGCTTCGATTGTTTAATTTAAATTTTAGATCTTTTTTTGTTTTACCATTTTTTTATCACAATTTTATGCAAATTAGTTGTTCAATGTTTTAAAAAAGGTTTTATAACATTATTTTTAAAAAAATGGTAAAACTTAGATTTTTTTTTTTTTTTAATGCTAGATATAAATGGCTTTTAAACGAGTTAAAAAACTTTTTTTCAACAAATATTTTATGTAAATTTGTTATAATTGTTATGATCCTGCATGATTGCTTTCGTGAGGCTTCTACTTCCCAAAAATATATTCCTGAGACCATTCTGACTTTCTGATTAAGATTTGAACTAGAACTGTCAAATTTTAAATTAATTTATGGAGGCAGCAAAGTCTAATTTAATCAATCGTATTTTTTTGAACTACAACATATCATTATGAACATCATTATGTTTATTACATAGATATTATGTCACACTCTAGAAAACAGCGTTGAAAAACTTGTGCACAGTTTTGCAATGCTTGAAGTATTGCGAATCAACGGTTATGACGTCACTAAACGCCAATAGTAAAAACAATATTGACTTCACAAGCATTAAGAGTATATGAGTAGCATATTGTAATAAGTCATTACTTTTCAAAACGTGTAACGTAACGAGTAACGTAACGTCATTACTTCTTCTTAGAGAAATGAGTAACATAGCGAAGTAACAAAAACATCAGTAAAATGGCCAAGTCTGCAAAGACCTAATAAGAATCACGGTATTTGTAAGACGAGTTCATTTTAATCTCTTGTATTTGTGATGAAATATAAAAAAACAGATACTGACCAGAAGTCACTTGTTTTACAGGTTCCATCAGCGTTTGCTTGCCACCAAGAGTCTGCAAATAAATATAATTGCGTTAGTTTTGACAATACTACTGACATATTGACAATATACTACAAAATTGCATGCAAATTATTTCCGTTGTAATAATTATGTTTACATTTACCAGCATGAGAAAACAAGCAAAATTGTATCTTGTCAGTAAATATAGGCAAATAAATATGGCAACGCAGCATATGAAAAATTGTTGATGAAATTTTTGCTTCTTTGTTTGTTTGCTTTCAGTAACTTGCAACCTTTTTACTTTCATATTTATTAAATTTTTTTTTAACTTCTAAGCAAAATGCGATGAAATGCCTTATATTAATTACTTTTTTAAAACACTAATTATGAATTTAAAATTCTAAACCTTAGTGTAAATATCGATCTTGTTGCGAAAAAAGGCCTATCTCGTTTTTTGTCAGTGGAAGCAAAAGGCCTATCTCGAGCGCTATCGCCATAACGTTCGGGAACGAGATAGGCCTTTTGCTTCCACTGATAAAATACGAGATACGCCTTTTGCTTCCACTGACAAAAAACGAGATAGGCCTTTTTTTCGCAATAAGACCGATATGTAAAATATGGAAAAAAAAAACAAAAAACTTTCAAAAAGTTTTAAAAATTTTCAATAAATTTTGACCAACCTGTTATTATTAAAAGCTAAACTCACCACACTTAGAGCAGAATATATCACGAGGAAAATCAAGGAAAGTTTTAACATCTTTGTAGCAAGGAACGTTGCACTGTAAAATAGGAAAATGGTGAGAAAGATATTTGTAAAGAAGTGGTTTATCGGAAATTAGCGCAGTATAGCTTCATATAATGAAAATAAACGACAAATGTGCACTTATGATATATATCTTACGCTTTATAGTTATGCATGCTTTATTATTCTACAAGTTACCACCATAAAAAAATAGTATTATTTATAAAACGGTATATTAGTTTATATTTGATTCATAAACTTAAAAACAAAATTAAATAATTTAATATAAGGTATATTATAATGTTCTACATTTTGAAAGAATATATATATATATATATATATATATATATATATATATATATATATATATATATATATATATATATATATATATATATATATATATATATATATTTGTGTGTTTGCATTCAGTTTAAGTTATAAAATCAAATTTTAAACATATTTATTTAAATAATACATGAATAAATTAAAGAGTTAGAAAAAGATTACCTGCTCGTTGAAAATTGACTTCACAAAAGCAAAAAGTATATTGCTAAAAAATTTGCTTAAAATATATTTGTAATCTTTGATTTGAGTTATCTATTTCATTGGACAATTTTTATCATGGTACAACTTTTAGCCAATACTTAAAATATCTTATCTGACAATTAAATTCTATTTATCAAGTGAAATCATTGCGAAACGAGAAAAGCAAAAAATCACTTTTCTTTAAAAAAAACTTTGAACACAAACAATCTAAATGTAAATAAGTGCAGAATCTTTTTCCTTTTTATCTGAGTTTTTCAGCTCTTTACCTGTTCATTTTTATAATAACGTTTTTTTTTTATTATTATTATTTATATCACAAAACACTTGATGGGACTTACATAAATAACATTAATTTGTCTCAAAATCATATTGTAGCGCCTTAGCAGTATAAACAGAAAGTATTTATTAGTATATCCTTTATCATACTTTTATGCCTATTTCTGACGTCATAAACACAAATATTCACACAAATTGCATACTTTAAAATTTTTATCACATTTTTATTGCGGGGCCGCATTTACATTCTGGTAAAAATTATCATTAGTTTTGTAGATATAATTTTGTGTTTTATGATTCAAAGAATTTGTAGTTTTATGTTTTCCATTCCTTAAAGAGATATTAAATTTAACCACAATTATTAATTAATATTTTTTAATTTATTTTTGGGAAAATATTTCTGCTTGAAATTGAAAATGAAAAACATTTAAAGATAAAAATGTTAATCCTATATATACCAGTACTTGAACTTTTTAAACTAATAAAAATACAAGACTTTGATATAAAATTCTAAATATGTACAGCTTTATTACATTTTAAAAGTCACATAAATATTTTGAAATATTGAATATTGAAATATTGAAATATTGAAATATTGAAAATATTGAAATATTGAAATATTGAAAATATTGAAATATAAATATTGAAATAAACATCTTACTTGTGAGCTTCTTTTTACACTTTTTTCCAAGCTTATTTTTAAAAACAAGAGATTAAAAAATGAATATTGCATTTAAAGTTTTATTTAAATATGATAAAATAAACATAATATGTAACCTTGTTACTTTAATAAGGCATCAAACTGGTCTAAAATACTAAAATACCTTTATCATCATGTAAGAGACATCCTCATTTATATACATAAGAAACAATAAATTTAAAAAATTAAACTTCTATTTACTATAATCTACCTTGTACAAATATTTACAGAAAACTGATAGTAACTCTGCCTATTTTTCTAAAGCCAACTATATTAAGCAAAAATCTTAGCAACGGATCAACAACGAAAAGGTTTTTTATGAACCTTTATCCATAACAACATATGGAATTTTGACGTTTTTAACGGATTTTTTATAACAATGGAAAAAACTTCGTCGATCTTACTTGTAGGAGAAGCCGTAAATATAATATGCTTTAGAGTTCATAGTACATAGTACATAGTACATAGTACATAGTACATAGTACATAGTACATAGTACATAGTACATAGTACATAGTACATAGTACATAGTACATAGTACATAGTACATAGTACATAGTACATAGAGTACGTAAATATAGTATGCTTTAGAGTACATAGTACATAGTACATAGTACATAGTACATAGTACATAGTACATAGTACATAGAGTACGTAAATATAGTATGCTTTAGAGTACATAGTACATAGTAACATAGTACATAGTACATAGTACATAGTACATAGTACATAGTACATAGTACATAGAGTACGTAAATATAGTATGCTTTATATATTTCTAACTAATAACTCTTGCCAATGACAATTGGTATGTAGATTTGCTAATACGATATAAACACTAATAAGATGGTTATGATACTTAACACTCGGATGTGGTCAAATGAAGAGTGTTACAGTTCACTACCGTCTTGTATGGCAAGTGTCATATCCCCCGGTCAATGTTCATATGTACAACCTGTCGTGTGTGTTGTAGTACGGGAGAAGAGTAAACTTCTGAGGATGAAGGTATGCCTATGCCAATATCCGTATATATCGTTCCTGTTAAATCCTGAGACGAGGTATAGTATATAAATTACTGTATGCTCGTTTGAATGGATTGCGAATTCGGTAGAAATATCCGCTTTGACGAAGGACGAGATTCTGGTACGTGTGACCAGAGGATCGAAATTTGTAGCGGGTGGTGGCATTCTGTTGGGCACATACTGATACTATTTGGTCATGTATCGTCCATTCAAGCGGCGACGAAAAAACTGCGTCTAGCGATTCAAATTGACTGATCGTACGTAGGTTTACCGTCTTAGAGAGTGTCTGGTTTGCTATTCATATTTTTGTTACACATATGTTATTCCTATGCGGCCTAAAATGATTAAAAACATTAAATTTTAAATTTATACTTATTTTTAATTCATCAAAGGCGCAAGTCCAGATACACATACAGTAATATTGGCAGCCTTGCGGCTATCGTCTCTATCGCAGCAAATCGTTACAAGTGAAATTATCACGAGTGCGCCAAACGTTCCATCTGACACAGCAAATCCTATGTAGATGGAACCTTTGGCGATCTCATGATAATTTCACTTGATACATTTTAACGCGATACAGACGACGTATCTACAAATCTTGCTGCGACATACAAAATAGTTATCAACTAATTTTCCCAAGACACACAAAATAAGTACAGGTAAAACAGTAGATACCTACTTTGTGTAGCACGGCGAGATTTGTAGATACGTATTTTGTGTGACCAGGCGACATTTGTAGATACGTATTTTGTGTGACCATGCAAGTTTTGCAGATATTTATATTTGCCGCAAGTCATTTGATAAAGTAATTTTAAATGTATACAAGAAGACAAACCTCACCTATATGAGATATAACTAACTAACTTCACATTGTAGAAATCCAATAAATAGTTTAATTGGTGTCATTTCATTAGGTAAACCAAAAGTTTAATCATTACAATTATATGACAATTTATTGAAGTCACAATCAGCTAGGTTGTGATTTGCTTCATTTTCTTTTTTAATCATAATACCCTAAAATTACCTCGCTTTATCTTAAACATGTAATTATATTGGATTTTCTTAAAAACAAATCAGAAATCAATAATAATACCATCTTCCTCTAATGCTTCGATTGTTGAAGTTAAATTTTAGATATTTTTTTGTTTTACCATTTTTTTATCACAATTTTATGCAAATTAGTTGTTCAATGTTTTAAAAAAGGTTTTACAACATTATTTTTAAAAAAATGGTAAAACTTTGATTTTTTTTTTCGTTAATGCTAGATATAGATGGCTTTTAAACGAGTTAAAAAACTTTTTTTTAACAAATTTTGTATGTAAATTTGTTATAATTGTTATGATCCTGCATGATTGCTTTCGTGAGGCTTCTACTTCCCAAAAATATATTCCTGAGACCATTCTGACGTTCTCATCAAGATTTGAACTAGAACTGTCAAATTTTAAATTAATTTATGGAGGCAGCAAAGTCTAATTTAATCAATCGTATTTTTTTTTACTACTACATACCATTACGAACATTTTAAAAATTTACATATACATAACTCTTTAGTACTAAACAATAACTCTCTTGCAAAAATAAATTTAAAAAATTAAACTTCTATTTACTATAATCTACCTTGTACAAATATTTACAGAAAACTGATAGGAACTCTACCTATTTTTATAAAGCAAACTATATTAAGGGTCGTTTCTAATACAAGCAAGATCGACCCATAAGCAAAAATCTTAGCAACGGATCAACAACGAAAAAGGTTTTTTGGAACCTATATCCATAACAACACATGCAATTTTGACGTTTTTAACGGATTTTTTATAACAATGGAAAAAAATTCGTCGATCTTGCTTGTAGGAGAAGCCGTAAATATAAGCTCGTTCTGCAAAGTCAGACTTCCGGCGCAACTTTTGTGTCGATAAATGTTCCTTTGTTATAACAGCTGATTATGACTTCGTTACCTGTTTACTACGTTTATACATATGGTCGATCATTGCTATTTCTTCGTTTAGAACTTTGAACTTGATAAGAATAAAAACACAAAAAAGTTCCATGCTCTTCATGTGACTCAATTTTTGTCAAATTTGTTAGCTCAAAAAACAAGATCAACCAATGAATGTGTCGTATTTTGTTGGTCAGCCAATCACTGTTGTTGAGATTCACTTTACTTTACAGAACAAGCTATAGTATGCTTTAGAGTACATAGTACATAGTACATAGTACATAGTACATAGTACATAGTACATAGTACATAGTACATAGTACATAGTACATAGTAAATAGAGTACGTAAATATAGTATGCTTTAGAGTACATAGTACATAGTACATAGCACATAGTACATAGTACATAGTACATAGTACATAGTACATAGAGTACGTAAATATAGTATGCTTTAGAGTACATAGTACATAGTACATAGCACATAGTACATATATAGTACATAGTACATAGTACATAGTACATAGTACATAGTACATAGTACATAGAGTACGTAAATATAGTATGCTTTAGAGTACATAGTACATAGTACATAGCACATAGTACATAGTACATAGTACATAGTACATAGTACATAGTACATAGTACATAGCACATAGTACATAGTACATAGTACATAGAGTACGTAAATATATTATGCTTTAGAGTACATAGTACATAGCACATAGCACATAGTACATAGAGTACGTAAATATAGTATGCTTTAGAGTACATAGTACATAGTACATAGCACATAGTACATAGTACATAGTACATAGTACATAGTACATAGTACATAGTACATAGTACATAGTACATAGAGTACGTAAATATATTATGCTTTAGAGTACATAGTACATAGCACATAGCACATAGTACATAGAGTACGTAAATATAGTATGCTTTAGAGTACATAGTACATAGTACATAGTACATAGTACATAGTACATAGTACATAGTACATAGTACATAGTACATAGTACATAGTACATAGTACATAGTACATAGTACATAGTACATAGAGTACGTAAATATAGTATGCTTTAGAGTACATAGTACATAGTACATAGAGTACGTAAATATAGTATGCTTTAGAGTACATAGTACATAGTACATAGTACATAGTACATAGTACATAGTACATAGTACATAGTACATAGTACATAGTACATAGCACATAGTACATAGTACATAGTACATAGAGTACGTAAATATAGTATGCTTTAGAGTACATAGTACATAGTACATAGTACATAGTACAAAGTACATAGTACATAGTACATAGTACATAGTACATAGTACATAGAGTACGTAAATATAGTATGCTTTAGAGTACATAGTACATAGTACATAGCACATAGTACATAGTACATAGTACATAGTACATAGTACATAGTACATAGTACATAGTACATAGTACATAGTACATAGTACATAGTACATAGAGTACGTAAATACACCCAAGAACATTTTAGTTTGCATGATCGCCCATAGATATCGCCCATTTCAAATGACAGTTTTTGGTTAAATAAACGATTATTTAAGAAATATCGAACATCCTTACGTGGCGTGGACTTTATAGTATGCTTTAGAGTACATAGTACATAGTACATAGTACATAGTACATAGTACATAGTACATAGTACATAGTACATAGTACATAGTACATAGTACATAGTACATAGTACATAGAGTACGTAAATATAGTGCGCTTTATATATTTCTAACTAATAACTCTTGCCAATGACAATTGGTATGTAGATTTGCTAATACGATATAAACACTAATAAGATGGTTATGATACTTAACACTCGGATGTGGTCAAATGAAGAGTGTTACAGTTCACTACCGTCTTGTATGGCAAGTGTCATATCCCCCGGTCAATGTTCATATGTACAACCTGTCGTGTGTTGTAGTACGGGAGAAGAGTAAACTTCTGAGGATGAAGGTATGCCTATGCCAATATCCGTATATATCGTTCCTGTTAAATCCTGAGACGAGGTATAGTATATAAATTATTGTATGCTCGTTTGAATGGATTGCGAATTCGGTAGAAATATCCGCTTTGACGAAGGACGAGATTCTGGTACGTGTGACCAGAGGATCGAAATTTGTAGCGGGTGGTGGCATTCTGTTGGGCACATACTGATACTATTTGGTCATGTATCGTCCATTCAAGCGGCGACGAAAAAACTGCGTCTAGCGATTCAAATTGACTGGTCGTACGTACGTTTAGCGTCTTAGAGAGTGTCTGGTTTGCTATTCATATTTTTGTTACACATATATGGTATTCCTATGCGGCCTAAAATGATTAAAAACATTAAATTTTAAATTTATACTTATTTTTAATTCATCAAAGGCGCAAGTCCAGATACACATACAGTAATATTGGCAGCCTTGCGGCTATCGTCTCTATTGCAGGAAATCGTTACAAGTGAAATTATCACGAGTGCGCCAAGCGTTCCATCTGACACAGCAAATCCTATGCAGATGGAACGTTTGGCGATCTCATGATAATTTCACTTGATACATTTTAACGCGATACAGACGACGTATCTACAAATCTTGCTGCGACATACAAAATAGTTATCAACTAATTTTCCCAAGACACACAAAATAAGTACAGGTAAAACAGTAGATACCTACTTTGTGTAGCACGGCGAGATTTGTAGATACGTATTTTGTGTGACCATGCAAGTTTTGCAGATATTTATATTTGCCGCAAGTTCTTTGATAAAGTAATTTTAAATGTATACAGGAAGACAAACCTCACCTATATGAGATATAACTAACTAACTTCACATTGTAGAAATCCAATAAATAGTTTAATTGGTGTCATTTCATTAGGTAAACCAAAAGTTTAAGCATTACAATTATATGTCAATTTAATGAAGTCACAATCAGCTAGGTTGTGATTTGCTTCATCTTCTTTTTTAATCATAATACCCTAAAATTACCTCGCTTTATCTTAAACATGTTATTATATTTGATTTTCTTAAAAACAAATCAGAAATCAATAATAATACCATCTTCATCTAATGCTTCGATTGTTTAAGTTAAGATTTAAGATTTAAATTTAAGATTAAGATTTAAGATTTAAGATTTCACGCGTCTGACGTCACAATGTACCTCCGCCAATCACAGTTATCAGTGGTTACTACTCTGGTCACGTGATAATTTAAGCACCTCCCTCTAGTTCTTTGCCCCTATCACGGCCTCATCGGTACATTGTGACGTCAGATGCGTGAAATAACCGTTAAAATGAAAATATATGAAAATAAATACAAAATCAACGTGTTGGTGTCTATTCCATGGATAATAAGGTATGGTAAATATCAATCTAGTATTCTAAATGATAAAAAAGTAAGTTGACAAGGGCTTGAATGTATTGCTTAACTATACGGACAATTTTATTAATTGATTACAGGGACTTTGTCAGGGACATTGCGTTAGTTAACTGGAATATATTGTTAATATAATAAAAGAACAATTCATTGGAATTTCGATCTTTTTACTATGTAAAATGGTATACAAGAAGGTTTAATTTCATTGAAATTTTTTTTGGGGGGGGGGGGGGGGGGGGGCATTTGCAACAAATTTATTTTGACAAGATGATTGGTTTTAAAAACTTGATTTATAATTATTAAACTTTATTTATTTTAAAGAAGCTTAAGCTGTGAATTTAGTCAACGTTGAGTTGTCTAAAAGAAGCATCCAGTCCGAACAATTCCTCGTACGTTTTCGGTTGTCCCGGACGTTTGTTCTCGTCTACTCCGCTTGTCAAGTCTGTGGAGAACCACGGGGTGTAGGCTTCGAGTCGCTGCATGTACATATCTGGGGACATAACACAAAATATTTTAGACCAAGAGCGCTCACGTGAATAATGCTTAAAGCCGTAACTATGACGTAAAAGATATGAAACGCGTTCCATGTCCCTCAACATGATCCCAATCTTGCGGGCCTTCACACGAGCTTTGGGTCATCATATGTCAGTTTATGAACCGTTCTTCTTAGTATCTAACATTGAAGAAGCCATCTTGTAACCTCTGAACTTTCTCTTTAACAATAATAGTGTAATAAACGTGGACACAAATACATATCGATGAATCAACGTCAAAAGCGAGCATCTACATCCAGATTTTCTACAAAACGACTATCTACACTCTCCGCCGCCGAGCATCTGCAATGTTAAGCTTATAGCCGATAGCCGAGTTACAGCGCTGCACGGAAAGTGTAGATAGTCGTTTGTCGGAAATCTGGTAAGTGTAGATGCTCGCTTTTGACGCGGAGGTATCGATATATAATTATTAAGCTATCTCGTTTTCAGCACAATTTCTTCAATACAGCATAATGTATGCTGTACTGCATAATAGTTACGATAAATAGTATGCAGTACATAACTATTTATGTTGTATTAATTTAGCATTTCATTTATGCTATTATAACATAAATGCAGCATAAATAAAGTGATTTATTCTTGGCGTGTATTGTAGATAGAGTATATGCAGATGACGTCATGTTTACTGCGCTTGGAGGCCATACTTCAGTAGTGAATAACATTGCTCAGCAACGTTAATATGAGTGGAACAGTTTTATACCGTAGAACGATTTTATGTGAAGTTAACTATCTATACTCACCGACAATTTCTTGCGCAGTGCCTCCCTCTCCACCCAAATCAGTAGGTAAAATGCGACGAGGAACTTTCTTGTAGAGTGACTCTAGGTCACTGCCGTGAACAAAAAACTGAAAAAAGAATTAAAAAAGATAGATAGATAGATAGATAGATAGATAGATAGATAGATAGATAGATAGATAGATAGATAGATAGATAGATAGATAGATAGATAGATAGATAGATAGATAGATAGATAGATAGATAGATAGATAGATAGATAGATAGATAGATAGATAGATAGATAGATAGATAGATAGATAGATAGATAGATAGATAGATAGATAGATAGATAGATAGATAGATAGATAGATAGATAGATAGATAGATAGATAGATAGATAGATAGATAGATAGATAGATAGATAGATAGATAGATAGATAGATAGATAGATAGATAGATAGATAGATAGATAGATAGATAGATAGATAGATAGATAGATAGATAGATAGATAGATAGATAGATAGATAGATAGATAGATAGATAGATAGATAGATAGATAGATAGATAGATAGATAGATAGATAGATAGATAGATAGATAGATAGATAGATAGATAGATAGATAGATAGATAGATAGATAGATAGATAGATAGATAGATAGATAGATAGATAGATAGATAGATAGATAGATAGATAGATAGATAGATAGATAGATAGATAGATAGATAGATAGATAGATAGATAGATAGATAGATAGATAGATAGATAGATAGATAGATAGATAGATAGATAGATAGATAGATAGATAGATAGATAGATAGATAGATAGATAGATAGATAGATTTCTATTGGATTTGTTATTGATACATACACCAAAAATAAAAATTATTTTTGAATCACTACGGTTTATCGTCATGTTATTAGCAGAGAACAGGGTGGGTTTACGAACAGCACTTTGTTGCTAAAATATTTACCTTATCCTTGATGTTGTCATTAGCAAAAGATTTGAAAAGATGTAAAACAGTTTCAAGAATAGACGGAGTATGTAGGAAGTGAACTTCTTTTGGTACAAATGGATAAGCGTCCTGTAAGCAAGTAAATAGATTGTTAAGTAGATTTTAAAGGGGAAGGTCAGTGGTTAGAAGATGGCTTCTTCAATGTTAAATAATGAGATGAAGTGTTCATTGTCTCACAAATGATGACTCAAAGCCCTGCTGTAACCTCATGGTAGCCACGTAAACTTGCGCTCATCCTTCGAGATATGCAACTTGCTAAAACTTTTCTATAGTAAAGCCGTAACTAAGACGTCAAAGATACGGGAGTTGCATATCTCGCAGGATGTTGTTTTTTTGTATCTCGATGTATCTCGATTTTGTATGTATCTCGATTTTGTATGAATTTTAATTTTTGTAACATTGTTTGGCACTTTAATTTTCTGTCTATATTTTTACAAATTGGTTTGGTTTGATAATTAAAACCTATTAGGCATTTAATTTTAAACAACGGAAATTTTTAATTTGCATTTTCTTCATTTTAAAGTTGGTCCACATGGAAATCCACACATTTCATTTGGTTTTTGCTGAATTCATTAAAGACGTAGAACACCTCGAGCAAAAAACTTGCCGAATATCCTAACATACCCAAATATCAACATTATTTTGGCCGGAGTCATTGATTTCTAATTTATTTTCCATTTACAAAATGTCAGTTGTGGGTTTACTACGTCACAGCTCGCCCGCGCGCATGGACCAGGCGAGCTGTGACGTAGTAAACCCACAACTGACATTTTGTAAATGGAAAATAAATTAGAAATCAATGACTCCGGCCAAAATAATGTTGATATTTGGGTATGTTAGGATATTCGGCAAGTTTTTTGCTCGAGGTGTTCTACGCCTTTAATCCTTTGCATCTTGAATTTATTGAAGCCTTCATATTGATTTTTTTTAATGATTAAACCAAACATTACTTAGTTTTGAAAGAAAACTGTGAGTGCAAAGCCATTAGAGAGAAACTAAAAATTTCGTTAAATCAATAAAAAAAATTATCGAATTAGAGAAAATGTTGGCAAATTTAGCAATGTTTAACGCAAATGTTTTCACCTTAACCCTGATACCAATGTGGCCCCATCCTTCCATTTTTATCATAGAACATGTTTAAAGTGCTATAGGTATCTTATTTATGCCAACAGACTCCATTAATTGTCATTAAAGGATAGTTAAAAAAGCAAATTTCTGATCATTTTTGCAGAAAAAAAGACGTTTGTAAAAAAAGTAGCACATTTTTACACAAGTTACATAATATTTGATAAGATAAGAAAGAGGTTAGTGTATACCTGAGCACATCGCATCAGTTTCTTGAGATTGGCAGGTGACATCTGCGGCCCATGACTTGGGTTGACATTACCCATGTCCATGATGGCTACCATACCATTGACCATTAAGTCATCGTCTTCACGGATCATCCAGTCATACAGCATGAAGTTCAACTAAATTGTGAAAGTATTATATGTAATAACATCAATCGTGCATTATGTAGCGTGTTTATTAACATATTAGTTATTATATATTCTCTTCAGTACCAAACTTTTTAGAAATAATTTCAGTGTTGTATATTTTAACCAAGTTTTCTCTCACAATGACACAAATATTGACTTGTTTTAAACATGTCATTTTTATTATTATTATTATTTTTTTTTACTTGTACGGACCCCCTACCTGCTGTAGAGTGATCAAAATAGTTTTTAAAATCACGTAAATTGAGGGGCATTTTTTGGACCAATTTATGAATTTTTTATTTCAGCTATTATCCTTTTATAATTATATATATATACTGTATATATATATATGTATATATATATATATATATATATATATATATATATATATATATATATATATATATATATATATATATATATATATATATATATATATGTATATATATATATATATATATATATATATATATATATATATATATATATATATATATATATATATATATATATATATGTATATATGTATATAATATATGTATATATGTTTATATGTATATATATATATATATATATATATATATATATATATATATATATATATATATATATATATATATATATATATATATATATATATATATATAATATACACACGGAAAAAATTGTCTAAAGAGTTACTTTTTAGACTTTTTTCATAATAAATTCTTTAGATACATACTAAACTTTTTAGAATCTAAAGAGTTAACTATTTACCGCTAAAGAATTTACGTTTGTACTAACGAGTTACTTTTTAGACTTTTTGCAAGAGAGTTATTGTTTAGTACTAAAGAGTTATTGATATGTATCTGAATTATTTATTAAATTTCTGTTTTCCGTGCATATGTAATAGTAGAAATAAATAAATATACTGTACTTTGAACTGGTCATCAATGTTATCCTTGCTCGGGTCAGTGACGCCAGGTCTAATGATGAACACCCTACGACCTTCATCATCCACCCCAGGTAGAGGAAGGTACAACCTGAAATATACATACAACAGAAACATAATATATAGCTATGCACCTGACGTCATATTGATTACTGTGACGAGACAATTGGAGACTAACACCATATGTGACGATCTAATGTCTCAATCACGGTTATGACACGGTCAATTATAGACTGGGGTCACTTATTATTAAATCGACAATAGATAGATGACTGTAGTGGTTGTGGATAAGAGTATGTGATAGTGAATTATACACGTTGATTATATTAACACTATTTAATCACTGGAGGTATTATAAGTACAATATTGTGTAGAGGCTCTTGACTTAGTCCAAGCCAAGCCAAGATTCTCTTGAGCGCGCCGTGTAACGCACGACACGCACTCCTGAATAATGCATCGTATGCATTTCTACATAATGTAACACATAAGCATATAATCGATATGATATTTACTGACAGTGAGAGGGTTGTCACATTACGCTTCTACGCCATGCTGGAGCCATGAATGCTATTCGTAAGCCCTGCGTTTGCTTTCTGATTTTTATATGAAGATAAACTATACGAAAAATAATAAAGAGTTAATTCTTACAAGTTTGACCATTTTTTTTTATAATAAATTTAAAACACGGAAAAAATTATATAATTTATGCTTAAATTTTGCTACTATAGAATAAATAATGCTAAATAAAAACATAAATTTGTATGCTGCATAGCATAATATTTATGCTATTTTAACATAACAATAATGCAATGTATAGCACAAATTATGATCATATTTTTAACGAGAACATTTTCCATCATCGATATATATTATATATATATATATATATATATATATATATATATATATGCAAAAATCTATGTTTTTAGTTCATTTAGTAATTGTAAATTAATTCTTAATTAATCAATTAATTATTAATTTGTTAAGTCCTGAAAGGACGTCACGTTCAGTAACATTTCCTATGACCGTGACGTATTTTTTTTTATCATTGAATTCAAAAGAACAATCAATTAATCAATCTATTTTTAATCATGGTTTTAAGTAAAAAAAAAAACAAAAAAAAAAAAAAAAACTGTCTATCTTAAAACATGTAAAAGTGGGCTCAGAATTTCTCGTTTTAATTTTTCTGAAATTAGTGGTAGTTATCTCAAAATTTGCAAAAAAACAAAAAATTGCCCAAAAAAAAAAAAAGAAAAAGAAAAGCGCAATGTTAAATCAGAGGACCCTTGGGTTTCCCTGCGGCAAAAAGCTCCATTTTGCTCTTTGTTTGATCGAAATCTCACCCCAGTTGCAAAAGATGGTTCATAGTTTGGTTGTTGACATCTCTGGCTCCGAAGTACTGAGGCAGTGCGCTCTTCATCGTGAAGTACAAGTCCAGCTTGTCCTTGGTGCGATCTAGGTCAAATCTACAGCCGCGGAGGAATGCAATCAAAGTCTGAAATATGTATATCATCTTTTAAATATTGGAACAAAAGTAATTATAGAAATTTGCAACAAAAATATCAGCTTTTTTTTTTATTGTATTTATGTTTTAAGCCTTATAAAAGTGTGTCTATAGGGTGTATGCGGATGACGTCATATTTATTGCGCTTGGAGGCCATACTGGAGAAGTGCATAACATTGCTCAGCATAGGACAAACTTCATTTAAGACCATTTTCTTTGGGAAATCGGTTAATTTTTTGTTCATGTTATTTTTCTCACGTACCTGAGATATTAATTCAACATATTTACAGCATCAATGCTCTCAAAAATATTGCATAGTGATTTTAAACTGCCAAAATGATTTTTTTTTCTATGCCACCAACATTTACCAACGCGCTAAACCAATAAACTATATTTATTGTTATTATTATTGTTATTATTATTGTTATTAAATAATGTAATAAAAATAATATAAATAAATATTTTATATAAATAAATATTTTATATAAATAAAAACAAATTTAAATCATTAATGTTTACAGAAAAATAATTAGCCATAATTAATGCTACATTTGCCATTATAAAATAAATCTTGCCAAATTTGAAAATAAAATATAATTATGCTGTACACGGACACAAATACATGCGTAATAATTATGCTATCTCATATTCAGCATAATTTTGTAAATACAGCATAATTTATGCTATACTACATAACAACTATATAGAGCATAAATATTATGCAATGCAGCATAATTATTTACATTGGTATGTTATTTATGCTATTATCACATAACTGCAATATAAAATATGGAAATTTATTCCGTAAAATGAATGTAATATGATGTAGGATAAATTAAATCATACACATATATACATAATAAATATGCTTACTCAAGTATAGCATCTTTTAAACATAACAACATATTATATGCTATATTGTACAGTGATTATACTACATAACACAATAGTTAACATGTTCAGCATAATTACTTATGTTATTACAAAATAACAACATTTGTGCTCTACAATATAGCAAGTGTTCAATGTAGCAACATAATGTATGCTATATTGTACAGTGATTATACTACATAACACAATAGTTAACATGTTCAGCATAATTACTTATGTTATTACAAAATAACAACATTTGTGCTCTACAATATAGCAAGTGTTCAATGTAGCAACATAATGTATGCTATATTGTACAGTGATTATACTACATAACACAATAGTTAACATGTTCAGCATAATTACTTATGTTATTACAAAATAACAACATTTGTGCTCTACAATATAGCAAGTGTTCAATGTAGCAACATAATGTATGCTATATTGTACAGTGATTATACTACATAACATAATAGTTAACATGTTCAGCATAATTACTTATGTTATTACAAAATAACAACATTTGTGCTCTACAATATAGCAAGTGTTCAATGTAGCAACATAATGTATGCTATATTGTACAGTGATTATACTACATAACACAATAGTTAACATGTTCAGCATAATTACTTATGTTATTACAAAATAACAACATTTGTGCTCTACAATAAAGCAAGTGTTCAATGTAGCAACATAATGTATGCTATATTGTACAGTGATTATACTACATAACATAATAGTTAACATGTTCAGCATAATTACTTATGTTATTACAAAATAACAACATTTGTGCTCTACAATAAAGCAAGTGTTCAATGTAGCAACATAATGTATGCTATATTGTACAGTGATTATACTACATAACATAATAGTTAACATGTTCAGCATAATTACTTATGTTATTACAAAATAACAACATTTGTGCTCTACAATATAGCAAGTGTTCAATGTAGCAACATAATGTATGCTATATTGTACAGTGATTATACTACATAACATAATAGTTAACATGTTCAGCATAATTACTTATGTTATTACAAAATAACAACATTTGTGCTCTACAATATAGCAAGTGTTCAATGTAGCAACATAATGTATGCTATATTGTACAGTGATTATACTACATAACATAATAGTTAACATGTTCAGCATAATTACTTATGTTATTACAAAATAACAACATTTGTGCTCTACAATATAGCAAGTGTTCAATGTAGCAACATAATGTATGCTATATTGTACAGTGATTATACTACATAACATAATAGTTAACATGTTCAGCATAATTACTTATGTTATTACAAAATAACAACATTTGTGCTCTACAATATAGCAAGTGTTCAAAAGATCAGAAATTATATTTTAAATTGATTTATTCTAAATAAAAAAATAATAATGTAAAATTAGTTAATAAATTTAAAATAATTTTTAAGTTTATTAAAAATGTATTTCTAATTAGTAATGATTAATTAAAATGTAGTTATTTTTAGTTACCTGATCATCAGGGTTGTTAGCATTGATATGTGGCTGACTTTGCAACCAGTCTCTGATGTGTGCCACGTCAGCGTCACGTCTCGAGAGATCCTCGTGCAGCTCGTGCTCTGCCTTTGCCTGCAGTGCAGGGGCCAGTGCTCGAATATTTGCCATCGTAACTGTAAGCAAGAGAATGTAAGTCACGAATATTTGCCACGTCAGGGTTTCACGTCAGCGTCATAGCAATGTCAAATCCTCGTGTAGCTCGTGCCCTGCCCTTGCCTGCAGTGCAGGGGAAATGTACAAAAAAATGCCTGGTCCACGCGCTCGTAAACCGAGCGAGCTGTGACGTCACTGACCGGCAGCGGCATTTTGTGAATGGAAAATAAAATAGAAATCAATGACTCCGGCCAAATCAACGTTGATTTTCATGTTTGTTAGGATATTACGCAACTTTTTTGTTCAAGGTGTTCTACGCCTTTAAGAATATTGGTGCTGTTAAAAGGTGGAATTAGGTGGGTATATGCAAAATTGTAAGTACTATAGAAAAAAAAGGAAAAAAAAAAAATAAAAAAATAAATAAAATAAAATAAATGAATAAAAAGTAAAAAAAAAGAAAATAAAAAAAAATAAAAAAGGAAAAAAGTAATAAGAAAGAAAAAAATAATTTGCTATTATGAACAAAGTTAAAATCTATTAAAATATTCATCCATAAAAAAGATATTTTAGTTAGTAATATCTAATACAGACTACAAATAAATGATACTTACTCTGCCGTGCGGCTGCCAGCTACTGCGAGCACCTCGCTACATCATCACCCCACCTGAGAGTGACCTGACCACAATGTAACCGCGAGCGTGGGTGTCACCTTCTCACACTGCTAGGGTTACAGTCGCCGGCCGTGTTTTCTAATCAACCTTATACCTACCTGTGACGTTTTACATTGAGTTTTTGTATTTTACTTCCTGGAGTAATCAATAGTTAGCAATATATATTGGATATCTTATTTATCTTTTTTATGTTATTATGTTTTTTCTATACTCAATATTTTCATTCGTTCGTTCGTTCGTTCATTCGTTCGTTCGTTCGTTCGTTCGTTCTTTCGTTCGTTCGTTCATTCATTCGTTCATTCATTCATTCATTCATTCATTCATTCATTCATTCATTCATTCATTCATTCATTCATTCATTCATTCATTCATTCATTCATTCATTCATTCATTCATTCATTCATTCATTCATTCATTCATTCATTCATTCATTCATTCATTCATTCATTCATTCATTCATTCATTCATTCATTCATTCATTCATTCATTCATTCATTCATTCATTCATTCATTCATTCATTCATTCATTCATTCATTCATTCATTCATTCATTCATTCATTCATTCATTCATTCATTCATTCATTCATTCAGTCATTCAGTCATTATATATAATAGCAAAATTGATCATTAATAATATTTGTTTTCATACATTCTATATAATTTAAATATTTTTTATATATTCCTATTTTGTGTTATTATTTTTATTATTAATTTTTCAAATAACCATGTACACTACCATTTTTATAAAATGGGACAAAAGGATTTTGCCGAATATGCCGAATACTCCTAGTGAAATATATATATATATATATATATATATATATATATATATATATATATATATATATATATATATATATAAAAATCATAAAAATAAAATACTTAAAAGGTACATAACCTTGTAATGTAAAAAATCTGTGCTGAACATGCTGGTATTTACTGTGGCACCAAAGTGCATGCACGCCTTGTCATGCACGCCTCGTCCACGTGTGTGCTTCACAACACATGTCAAGTGGAACTTTTAAAATTATTATTATATTTTAAAGACACCTTTTTTTTAAAAAAACGGTAAAAAAATAAAAAAAGGTGCTATTCCCGTTAAAAAAAACAATAATAATAATTTAAAAAAATATTATATTTTATAAATTTTAATGGACCACTTGCAATTAAATGTTTTTTAATTGTTGCAATGTCCAAGTATAAACGATTTTTCCACTAGAAATATATTAATTTATTTTATATAGTTGGTTTATTGGAAATGGTCCAATACAGTTTTTTTTATATATAAATTTAATATCAATCACTAGTCCACATTGAGTTGTCTAAAAGATCCCTCCAGACCAAAGAGGTCCTGTTGTGTTTTAGGTTTGCCAGGACGTTTGTTCTCGTCTACCCCTGTGTTGAGGTCTTTGAGGAACCAATCATAGTAAGTCTCCATCTTTTTGATCCAGGCGTCTGAAATATCAACTTTTAATATTAGGAAATGTTTGGTTTAGTATTTATTTATTTATTTAATCACATCACTCACTCACTCACTCACTCACACTCACTCACTCACTCACTCACTCACTCACTCACTCACTCACTCACTCACTCACTCACTCACTCACTCACTCACTCACTCACTCACTCACTCACTCACTCACTCACTCACTCACTCACTCACTCACTCACTCACTCACTCACTCACTCACTCACTCACTCACTCACTCACTCACTCACTCACTCACTCACTCACTCACTCACTCACTCACTCACTCACTCACTCACTCACTCACTCACTCACTCACTCACTCACTCACTCACTCACTCACTCACTCACTCACTCACTCACTCACTCACTCACTCACTCACTCACTCACTCACTCACTCACTCACTCACTCACTCACTCACTCACTCACTCACTCACTCACTCACTCACTCACTCACTCACTCACTCACTCACTCACTCACTCACTCACTCACTCACTCACTCACTCACTCACTCACTCACTCACTCACTCACTCACTCACTCACTCACTCACTCACTCACTCACTCACTCACTCACTCACTCACTCACTCACTCACTCACTCACTCACTCACTCACTCACTCACTCACTCACTGACCGTTCAGTTCCTTGATGGTACCGGCTTGACCTCCGTACTCCGCAGGCAGCAGACGTTGAGGGACATTCTTGTAGAGAGACTCGAAGTCCTTGCCGTGAACATGTAGCTGCAGGAAAATATTTAAATGATATGCATTAAGGTTGGGCTGACGTCAGAAACATGCAAAAATTAGTAATAAAAAAAAATTGTGAGGGTTGAAAGAATTGAAATTTTTCTGATCACTGCTACTGCATGTTGAGTTTTGAGACAAACTCAAGCTATTTATGTAAGTACCATCAATTGTTTTGTGATATTAATATGGTAATGATTTCTTCTTATCTATTGTTATAAGGAATCAAAACTTCGCGCTAGCAGCAAGCTAGGTGTGAGCTCCTTCCACTTTAAACATTACGTTTTCTGTTCCGGCACTTCCTCTTTTGTTTTACTCAAAATGCAGAAAAAGAAGTGGCCGTAAAAGGAAACCACGTGACGGTAAAAGTGGAAGAAAAGTGTCAGCAGCAAGCTAGGCCTCAGCTATTTCTCACTTGTACCGTCACGTGGCAAACTTTTTTGTCAGTTCCTTTTCCGTTTTTTACAGTAAACATAAGTGGCCAATATAACATTGACTTACTCTTTTCCGGATCTTCTCCTTGGAAAAAGAGCTGAAGAGATTAAACATGGCATCAAACATTGGCGGAGTGTGGATGAAGTTCAAGCCTTTAGGACGAATTGGAAATCCTTCCTGTGGACATTTTGAGGTGAAATATGAGAAATTTTACTATTTAAATTATAACGTCGTACACATTATGTAAGTTTTATTATTATTTTTGTTTAAGTAATATGTAAAGCGTTTTTGTAAAATATTCTTTTCTTGTTTCTACTGTTTTACATGTGAAATCACGTAAATCTTTTATTATTTATTTATTTTTAAATTTATTTCTTTATTTATAAATCTATCTATCTATCTATCTATCTATCTATCTATCTATCTATCTATCTATCTATCTATCTATCTATCTATCTATCTATCTATCTATCTATCTATCTATCTATCTATCTATCTATCTATCTATCTATCTATCTATCTATCTATCTATCTATCTATCTATCTATCTATCTATCTATCTATCTATCTATCTATCTATCTATCTATCTATCTATCTATCTATCTATCTATCTATCTATCTATCTATCTATCTATCTATCTATCTATCTATCTATCTATCTATCTATCTATCTATCTATCTATCTATCTATCTATCTATCTATCTATCTATCTATCTATCTATCTATCTATCTATCTATCTATCTATCTATCTATCTATCTATCTATCTATCTATCTATCTATCTATCTATCTATCTATCTATCTATCTATCTATCTATCTATCTATCTATCTATCTATCTATCTATCTATCTATCTATCTATCTATCTATCTATCTATCTATCTATCTATCTATCTATCTATCTATCTATCTATCTATCTATCTATCTATCTATCTATCTATCTATCTATCTATCTATCTATCTATCTATCTATCTATCTATCTATCTATCTATCTATCTATCTATCTATCTATCTATCTATCTATCTATCTATCTATCTATCTATCTATCTATCTATCTATCTATCTATCTATCTATCTATCTATCTATCTATCTATCTATCTATCTATCTATCTATCTATCTATCTATCTATCTATCTATCTATCTATCTATCTATCTATCTATCTATCTATCTATCTATCTATCTATCTATCTATCTATCTATCTATCTATCTATCTATCTATCTATCTATCTATCTATCTATCTATCTATCTATCTATCTATCTATCTATCTATCTATCTATCTATCTATCTATCTATCTATCTATCTATCTATCTATCTATCTATCTATCTATCTATCTATCTATCTATCTATCTATCTATCTATCTATCTATCTATCTATCTATCTATCTATCTATCTATCTATCTATCTATCTATCTATCTATCTATCTATCTATCTATCTATCTATCTATCTATCTATCTATCTATCTATCTATCTATCTATCTATCTATCTATCTATCTATCTATCTATCTATCTATCTATCTATCTATCTATCTATCTATCTATCTATCTATCTATCTATCTATCTATCTATCTATCTATCTATCTATCTATCTATCTATCTATCTATCTATCTATCTATCTATCTATCTATCTATCTATCTATCTATCTATCTATCTATCTATCTATCTATCTATCTATCTATCTATCTATCTATCTATCTATCTATCTATCTATCTATCTATCTATCTATCTATCTATCTATCTATCTATCTATCTATCTATCTATCTATCTATCTATCTATCTATCTATCTATCTATCTATCTATCTATCTATCTATCTATCTATCTATCTATCTATCTATCTATCTATCTATCTATCTATCTATCTATCTATCTATCTATCTATCTATCTATCTATCTATCTATCTATCTATCTATCTATCTATCTATCTATCTATCTATCTATCTATCTATCTATCTATCTATCTATCTATCTATCTATCTATCTATCTATCTATCTATCTATCTATCTATCTATCTATCTATCTATCTATCTATCTATCTATCTATCTATCTATCTATCTATCTATCTATCTATCTATCTATCTATCTATCTATCTATCTATCTATCTATCTATCTATCTATCTATCTATCTATCTATCTATCTATCTATCTATCTATCTATCTATCTATCTATCTATCTATCTATCTATCTATCTATCTATCTATCTATCTATCTATCTTGATATCCTTACCTCTGAACACGTTGACACTTTCTTCACCAGACTTGGGTTCATGATTTGTGCTGCATGTGCTAACGTTATCGCTCCCATGTCCATGACATTGACGATGCCCTTGACAATAGCGCGGTCATCCTCACGGATCATCATGTCCATCATCATGAAGTTCACCTGTCAATTATAATTATATCACCTGGCATTCAGCTCAAGAAATTAACCTGACATCCACCTGAGTTTTTTATAACTGCTATCATCCTATAGACCGGTTGCATTCATATATTTAAGAGCCGCCATTTTGTTGGTCAGGAATACAGAGGCCAGCATAGGAAAAATGACATTTTTGTTCATTTTTTTTTAATAGCTTAAAACATCAATTAAAGCCTTTTTTTAGCTCCTTATAAGCTCGAAGAATATGAGAAAAATTCGTTCAGTTGAAATAAACTCGACCTTTTTATGTGAAAAATTAGGATAAATGATGTTTCCCTTATGCTGGACAATGTATTATGCACCACAAACATGGCGACAAAGCGCAAGGATATGCAAAAAGATTACATACCTTAAAAACTTCCTCCATTTTTATTTTGGATGCGTCTTGCAATCCAGCTCGTAATAAGAAAATACGTCTGCCCTGATCGTCACACTCCGGCAGTGGGAAATAAAATCTGACAACATTGGACATTGATTTAAAACATTCTGCTGAACTAATTTTACTTTCAAAATATGTTTTAAAGTAGGCAAGTTACTTACAAACTAAACGGTCCCGAAATATTAAATTATCGTCAAGTCACTGAAATGTTAGATATATGTCTACAAAATAAAATTAATTCCATCTTTAACTTCTAATATCAAATTTGAAATTTTATTTAAAATTTATAAATTTATTTCTTGTTATTAAATTTTTTTTTTTAATTTTATGTTTTTAAATTTCCACAATTATAGTTGAAAGGTATTGCATTTTGCCTTAAATAACGCAGAAAGAAATGTTGTGAAAAAAAAAAAAAATGCTCTTTTGATTATTTTAATCATTTTCTTCGTAACTGATAACAATTTTTACCAGAATGTTAATGTAGCCCCACGAGAGAGTGTGAAAATAATGTAAAGTATGCAATTTGCGTAAAAATTCATGTTTATGACGTCAGAAAAATGCAAAAATTAGTATGAAAATGTTGTGCGGGTTGCATAAATCGAATTTTCTGATCACTGCTACGGGGCTACTGTTGGGTTTTAAGACAAACTAAAGTTATTTATGTAAATCACATCAAGTGTTTTGTGATATAAATGCCTATGTTTTTCTCTGGTCTATTCCTTTAATTCATACTTAAAGTAGAAAAATCAATAAACAGCTATAAATGATGTTTTTACCCAAGTTCCATGAGCTCTCTGATAGTTTTATTTTTCTTCATATCTCTCTCACCAAAGAACTCAGGTAATGCGGACTTCATTGTGTAATACATGTCAAGTTTTTCTTTAGTTCGCTCTAAACTGAACTTGCAGCCGCGGAGAAATGTAACGATCGTCTGACAAAAGAGAAAAAAATGGATTAAAAATTTATCTTCAAAAATTATGTTTCTTTAAACACGTAAAAGTATTACTCATTATAGAGGCTGGATTAAATGTTTTCAACGTTTTTTTCCTATCATAATTAGGGCACATTTAATAGAAAATGATAGTTAATTGCATATTCGTCGCCAAAAAAACATTTAAAGTCGTTTAACGTAGAAAATGACCGACTTGGACCGGAAATCGCTAAATAAAGAACTATAATTATTTTTACAATACTTTTTTGGTAAATTATTAATTTCCACCATAACAATCACTATAATTTTCAAATAAAATCGAGTAAATTTTAATTTTTTTTCTTCCAAAAAAAGTTAATTTTAAACATAAGTTTTCAATTTGACTAAAATTTACTGCTAAAATATGAATTTTGACATTTAAATGTTTTCTTTAAAATGGAATAACTTAAATATTTGGTCTTGTTTTTATATGTTAACTAAAACTTCCCGTGTAAAATAGGCACGAAATTACATTCTCTCAATTTGGTTTAACTTATATAACAATTTCATAAATAAATAAATAAATAAATAAATAAATAAATAAATAAATAAATAAATAAATAAATAAATAAATAAATAAATAAATAAATAAATAAATAAATAAATAAATAAATAAATAAATAAATAAATAAATAAATAAATAAATAAATAAATAAATAAATAAATAAATAAATAAATAAATAAATAAATAAATAAATAAATAAATAAATAAATAAATAAATAAATAAATAAATAAATAAATAAATAAATAAATAAATAAATAAATAAATAAATAAATAAATAAATAAATAAATAAATAAATAAATAAATAAATAAATAAATAAATAAATAAATAAATAAATAAATAAATAAATAAATAAATAAATAAATAAATAAATAAATAAATAAATAAATAAATAAATAAATAAATAAATAAATAAATAAATAAATAAATAAATAAATAAATAAATAAATAAATAAATAAATAAATAAATAAATAAATAAATAAATAAATAAATAAATAAATAAATAAATAAATAAATAAATAAATAAATAAATAAATAAAAAAATAAATAAATAAATAAATAAATAAATAAATAAATAAATAAATAAATAATCGTCTTTATTCAAAAAAAATGCATAGAGAAAAAAAAATACAAATTTTTGAAAGGGCGAGTATTAAGCCTGACTCTGGCCCACTCTTACACCTAACCCCAACACAAAACATTTATGATAATCTTTGATTGCATACATAATTCTAATATGAGATTAGTAGTAATAATACTACATAGCAAGAGAGCGAAAGAAAAAGAAAAAGTTACAATATCTTAAAAAAAAAAATAATAATAAAAAAAAACTAGTAATGAAGAATAAAAAAAAATTATAATAAAAGGGGGGGGGGGAAAGTACTACAAGCGAAGCTGTTTGTCATTCAGATTTATGTTAAGACTGCAAGACCTTTGTTACTTATAGTTCCAAGATACCTGATCATCAGGCTGGGCCTTGATGTGCGGCTGTTTGTGGACCCAGTCTCTGATGTGCGCCACGTCAGCCTCACGTCTCTCAGGCACCTCGTGCAGCTCGTGCTTGGCTGCCTCCAGCAACTCGGGAGTTAGATCGCGAATCTTTAAACCCATTTCAGCCTGCGAAACAAATAAACAAATAATTTTTGAAGGCATAACAAACATACGTTTATAATAATTGAAATCCTAGTGTTTATTATATTTAATTATTACTATCAATGCACTTTGGACAGAAACTTGTTAGAGGAAAATATTAGAAAAATATATAATAATAAAAAAATATATATAATAATAGAAAAATATATATATTTTTAAAGGCCATAAATTAAAGGGAGAGAGAGATGGAGAGACAGACAGACAGACAGACAGACAGACAGACAGACAGACAGACAGACAGACAGACAGACAGACAGACAGACAGACAGACAGACAGACAGACAGACAGACAGACAGACAGACAGACAGACAGACAGACAGACAGACAGACAGACAGACAGACAGACAGACAGACAGACAGACAGACAGACAGACAGACAGACAGACAGACAGACAGACAGACAGACAGACAGACCAAGTGTTTGTTTTGGTTACAATAAAGAATGTACCAAGAATAATTGTGAAAATATAGAATAGTTTTTTTTAATAATGTACTGTCCAAGTTGGTCCAGCACTTGGTGAAGTATTTCTTATTGATTGGTTATTTGACACGTACAGTACTTACCTTGCTGAAGATGCCATGTAAGTGAAGAAGCTTTGCAATCAGGTGTTGACCCGGGCCGATAAAACCTGTGTCTGATAAGAATTAGCTTATCTATCTGGAATACAATAATATAATTATATAATGTGAAGTGTAGATCTTTAAGAATTAGCTATATATATATATATATTAGATCTGATAAGAATTAGCTTATCTATCTTGAATACAATGTGAAGTGTATCATCTTTAATATAAATAGGAACAATTGAATAAAAGTAGACCTCTTGCACATCCTTGCGCTTTGTCGCCATGTTTGTGGTGCCTAATGCTTTGTCCAGCATAGGGCAAACATCATTTCTCCTATATCTTCACATAAATAAAAGTTTATTTTAACTTTTATTTTAACTGAACGTATTTTCTGATATCCTTCGAGCTTTTTAGGAGCTACAAATAAGGCTTTGATTGAGGTTTGAAGCTTCTTTTGCTAATAAAAAATATATTTTTCCTATGCTGCTCTATATATTCCTGACCATCAAAATGGCGGATCAAAACATTTATGCTACATTGCACGAACAAAAATAATTATGTACGTAATAATTATGCTAGGAAATAGTTTCAGCATAATTTATTGCATACAACATAACTTATGCTATACTGCATACAACTATGGAACATAGCTTCAATATTATATTGTACAGTATAATTATTTATATTGTTCCAATTTATCATCATTTTAATACGCTATAATGACATAAATGCAGCATAAATTACGTAATTTATGCTTTCTCTGTGTAGTGATATTGCTCAGCACTATCGAGTTGTCTGAACTACTTGCATGTATATACAAATCACTTTTAACTTATAAATATAGGTATGGTGATTCAGCGTATAGTACGTCACCACTGAAAACAAGCATTAAATGACCATAATTATTAGTTAGATTATTATAATTATTATATAAATACGTGACATTATTTGTCTATCTGTCTGCTTTTCTGCCATGTCTCTGTGTAAGTTTCTCTCTCTCTCTCTCTCTCTCTCTCTCTCTCTCTCTCTCTCTCTCTCTCTCTCTCTCTCTCTCTCTCTCTCTCTCTCTCTCTCTCTCTCTCTCTCTCTCTCTCTCTCTCTCTCTCTCTCTCTCTCTCTCCCTCTCTCTCTCTCCTCTCTCTCTTTCACTTTCTGTATGTATGTATGCAAGTTTCTCTCTCTCTCTCTCTCTCTCTCTCTCTCTCTCTCTCTCTCTCTCTCTCTCTCTCTCGATGTATAATAAAAGTTATTTATAGTGTATATTGTGTATAGCACAGAAAAAAAACATAACTATTGTCGATGCATTTCAATTGATTTATTCTTGCAAAGAGGAAACAGTGCTGCAATGATAATATTTTCAATTGATATAAAACAAGTGCATGCTTCCCTTGAAAAGTAATATATACAAATAGTTTCAATAGATAGTTTCAAATAGAGGTTTAAACATTTCTATTGGTACAATGTGGATAAAATGTTTAATTTTAAATCTGTTAATGTATATGGTAAGAAATATCTTAGAATTCGAAAACAAATTGTTCATTAAAAATAATTTGTTTAAAAAAATGAAATTTTTTAGAAATTATTATTTTAAGGCTGTTGTACGGTCTATACGCTGCCTGCTTGTTGCCCATTTAACTCAATGTAATTTTTATGCCATGATTTCTCCGAGATGCTAAATTTTTAACACATCATTACAAAAAATATTATCTGGATCTTCACAGTGTCGATTTTTTACATATTATTTTGTTCTACGTTTAACCGATTAAAATGTTGGTATTGTGAAAGAAAAGAAAACTCGATGAATGCCTTCATTTATTGATTTGCTCTGCATTGTTGTAAAAATCATTTCAATCTGATGCTTAATTAATAACAATGGAATTACGATGTTATATTATGTTTTTATATTTATTTTACAAATACATGCGCCACTGTGAAAGAAGTACGTTCTGATTTTCTTTTAGTCGAGTATTTCTCAATATTTTCTCTTATTTTGATACTTTTGTTATTGCTAAGAAAGTGTATGAAGGTCAGCTTCGTGAACTCTCAAAACAGCGGATGTTACGTAAAATATTATCTCGTCTGATATCAGAGTAGTTTATACATGGAAAAAAAATACTTAATTTATGCTGCATTTATGTAAATCTAGCATAAATTATGCAAAATTAGAACAACATAAATAATTATGCTGTACATCTATCTATCTATCTATCTATCTATCTATCTATCTATCTATCTATCTATCTATCTATCTATCTATCTGTCTGTCTGTCTGTCTGTCTGTCTGTCTGTCTGTCTGTCTGTCTGTCTGTCTGTCTGTCTGTCTGTCTGTCTGTCTGTCTGTCTGTCTGTCTGTCTGTCTGTCTGTCTGTCTGTCTGTCTGTCTGTCTGTCTGTCTGTCTGTCTGTCTGTCTGTCTGTCTGTCTGTCTGTCTGTCTGTCTGTCTGTCTGTCTGTCTGTCTGTCTGTCTGTCTGTCTGTCTGTCTGTCTGTCTGTCTGTCTGTCTGTCTGTCTGTCTGTCTGTCTGTCTATCTATCTATCTATCTATCTATCTATCTATCTATCTATCTATCTATCTATCTATCTATCTATCTATCTATCTATGTAAAAAAAATATATTTAAGTGCTTCCTTGATTTTACCCATTAAATGTTACATCTAAATTTAATATTATTTCACATTTGCTAATGTCCAAATAATAATTAGATAATACAAGCTGACTCTCAAGAAATGCTTAAAAATCCTAAAACTTTGCAAGAGACTCTAAAAGATTTAAAGATAATTTTACGTCACGTGGCCAGTTTTACAAAATCTTTACGAGATCTGCAGCTTGTGTTGCAGCAAGTGAAACACAACAGTAAGATTTCGATTTTGGGTTTTTTAAAATTATTTAACACTTATTATTTTTAATTTATTTTTACTTGCCATATTATGTTATCGCACTACACCAATCCTAATCCTAGTCAAGATATTGTCTTATACACAAGAAATGATCATTGAAATAAAGGAAAAGTATACACGGGCCAGCCACGGCCTACAGTAAGTTTCATTAAAAATGTGGCACAAAGAATTTTCCGTATTTTTATCGCACCAATACGAGTCGATGGATTACAATAAGTTCACTGCTGCACGTCTCTACCTCTTACTTGACTTCTATCATTTCATGATTGAATTGATCATACAGGAGACGAGTTTTCTGACTGATTAGTAAAAATCACGCAAACTAGAGAGAAGAAACAATGTGTGGGCGAGCTATGGTTTACTTTGATAGTAAGAGGTGGAGAAGTGCTGCAGTGAACGTCTCTCTTAGTGTTATTGATTGACTCGTATTGGTGCTCAGGTGAAAGTACGTAAAATATTTTGTGTCCCATGTTTAATAAAACTTGCTGTACACAACCCTTCCTTCACCACGATAGCCCAGAGAAACCATGGAAACATCTAAGCAGGCTGGTCAGTGCAATTACATCAATCATGCACCTCCCGAATGCTGTGCATCGTCATGGAATGCATGTAAACATGCATCGTGCGACGTGTTGTGCTCTCACACTTGACGTACGCACCCAGCAGTAGCTTGAACCTATACTCGGTGAGGAGTACACAGTTACTAGTCAGCTGCCTTCACCACTCAGACATACCAGCTCGGTATATCGATGTATCCACGTCAAATAAGAGAATCTACACTTTCCTTTGCATCATTTCCTTTATGCTTGATTTGGCTACCTGACTCAGGGAAGGTACAAACGTAGACGTCTAAAGACATGCAAAGGAAAGACATCACCGATATGTACAGTATACACAAATTGATAGGTCCAGTTCTCAGTGCTCGATTATTTCAATTTTTACACAACTTGCTCTGGTCAGTGAAACCTACCATGTATTAGTTTTTGTGACAATAGCTGTATAATATGTGCATATATATATATATATATATATATATATATATATATATATATATATATATATATATATATATATGTATGTATATATATATATATATATATATATATATATATATATATATATGTATGTATATATATATATATATATATATATATATATATATATATATATATATGAATAAATATAGATAAAATAGATAGACCATTAAACAATGGATCTTAAAACATAAAAAGTTAATTTTTATTTTTATTTTCCTACAGATTTTCTTGCCAAACCACAAGAAACAAAAGACAAATTTAAATTGACAGTCAATAATTCTTCTTCAGTTACTAACAATGAAAGATCGGTAATATTGGTATTGTAATATAATATTGATCTAGATTGGTAATTACCATAACTTATTACCCATGATTTAGACATCAACATTGATTTTGTATATCTTGTATATGTAAAACACGGGCACGGTGCATGTCACGGTCTAAGTACACAGCCCGGCATTTGCCATGACAGCCTAGAGTTACCGTGGAAACTTCTAACAAGGCTGGTCGGTGCAATCACATTGATCATGCACCTCCCAAATTCTGAGCGTCGTCATAGAATGCATGTAAACATGCATCGTGCAACGTGTTGTGCTTTCACACTTCACGTACGCACCCAGTAGTGGCTCGAACTTTTATTCGGTGAGGAGTACAAAGTTACATGCAGCTGCCTTCAACACTCGGCCATACTAGCTCATTGCGGATCGATTTCATGTGCTGTTCGAAATCACACTCGAACACCCTAATACTGGTTATTAAAATAATCATAAATTGTCTCTTTGCTATATTGCTATTTATTTCAAGAAAATAATTAATAGTGTATATACATTTTCAGAACAACAAAGACAGTAAAGAAAACAAGAATATTTTTAAAATAAACTCAGGAAATTACTCTCGCAAGAATGAAGATTTAATATGAAGATTTAATATATCTAGAAAGCCTAAGTTCAAAAGTTGTAATAAATGAGCCAAAGACGTCCTTACCTGGTATTGTGAAACATCGTAGCCTGGTAACTAATATCATATTACAACAGCGATTTTGAAAGGCAGAGAAATAGAGACTGCTCTCTCAATTATAATCTTTGAAAAGCTGGCAAACAGTTTTGCCATGCTTTAAGCATATTGAGGAATTAACGGTAATTACGTTGATAATCCAACGTTAACAGCGTAAATGACGGCAGAAACGTTAGAACCACATTGAAATGAACAATAAACTCGGTCGTTGCATATTTACATTTTTTCTATTTATTCCCAACGATTAGTGACGTCATAATATAATAGTTGATTGTACAGTACTTAAAGCATTGAAAAACTGCGTTCACAAGTTTTCAACGCCTATTTTTTTAGTGTTAGACAGACAGACAGACAGACAGACAGACAGACAGACAGACAGACAGACAGACAGACAGACAGACAGACAGACAGACATAAAATTGACAAATGCTTATTAAAGTAAATTTGCATAATTATTGGTATTTATTTTTGCCCAAATAGAAAATAAGAGCCTATAATCAGATCACAACATTTGCACTTCGGAACGCTTGTGCTAAGAAAAGTTTTAAAGAATGTTGCGACAAGCAAACGAGGTGTATTGTAAGTAATTTAGTAAATAAACTAGTAATTAATTAATATATAAATAAACGACAAAAAAAATTTCAGTTAAAAATTCAAATCAAAGAAAAGTAATATAGTATATCATAATCAAAGAAAGTAGTAGTATATTATAATTGAAGCACATTATATTGAATTTCATATTGCGCAATAATATTTAAATAAAGTAAAAACACAAAAGGAGGGGCGACAAATTGCAAGCTAAATTACCGTGATTAGAGTAAAACCAACCAAACTTACCTGAATTACCACTATTTTCAAGGTAAATAAAGATTTTCACGCATTATAATTTTCAATATATCGTGCTTTAATTATAAAGTTTTAATAATTAATTATCATTGATTTGCATTATAAATAATTAAATGATTTATACCAAGGCAAAATAATTTCAAATAAGGCTGTCCAACAAATTTCTTTACTTAATAACAATAAAAATTAAAAGTAGTTTTAGATTTTCCAATAAACTCAAATATTGGAATCACAACTTACAAAAAACTTACATAGCTGTTTTCTTATTTTTATTACTTAAGTTTTATATAAGAAATTAAAAAATACTCAAATTTGGTTGTTGTTGTAACTCACACACATGCGGGTCTTGTATAGGGTCTATGCATTCATGTTAAAGTCGCCACCATGTTGGATAACTCAATAACATGGGTAACATAGGAAAATAAATCATTTTGCCAGTTTAAAACCACTATGCAATATTTTTGAGAGCATTAATGTTGTAAATATGTTGAATTAGTATCTCATATCTCAAGTATGTGAGAAAAATAGCAATAACAAAAAATTAAACAATTTCCCAAAGAAAATTGGCTTAAACGAAGTTTGTCCCATGCTGAGCAATGTTATGCACTACTCCAGTATGGTCTCCAGGCGCAATAAATATGACGTCATCCGCATACACCCTATACTGTAATTTTAGCAATATATTTAGCTGTATTTTTTTATATCAACTTTCTGTATCGCAAGAAAGACCCACCACTTAGGCTCCAAATCTTAAATCTGTGTAAGGTTGGACGAGTGCTCGTAAACGAGAAATCATCTTTCCGTTTTAAGGGTTGCTCATGTTGGCAGCATCCAATTAATGGAGCACAATCTTATTCATGCCATCATGTGAGAAAAGCTACGCTTCAGCACTTAAATGTGTACGAGCCTTTTTTACAGTGGGTCAGCCATCCAAGATTTGATCACGCTAGACGTAGCTTATAAGAATAAGAATAAGATTTCTTTATTGACCCGGGCAGTTCATAGTAACATTTGTGTTACAACAAGCGTTCGTCTTGTCACAAAAAATATTTACAATAAATTATAATTAAATATATATAATTATATAAAATTACTTTCATAAAATGTCAAAAAAAAAATATAATAATAATAAAGAAAACATAAAAAAAAGCAATACATTATATTTCAAGGGTACTGATTATTAAATGGAAACAAAATATTAAAACTATAGAAATTGAACGGTACATTAAGTAAATAATTGCAGTTTAGTCCGCAGTATAAAATTGTAGATTTGTATGTGTAGTATGCATAAGAACATCAATATCTTATGTTCGGTAATCTCATGGGAACCAGATCACTGGAATGCAATACTTATATTTGCAAGGGATTCATGTTTTAAATAGCAATGAAAAACCTAAGACAGCCTCTAATTTGCAATGTATATCTTATGGTGTAAACAATCTTAACGAAATACCAGCTGATGTCTTACAATGGGTGTACTGAATGATCTCTTTAAGTTACGCGGGTACAATTACAGCCTTGTTATATTGATTAAAGTTATTAAATAATTATTAGATGTTATTGTTCTATCTACGAAACATTCATTTATTGCTTGTACAGTTCAAATTTCTGACTCAAGAATTAAATTATTCTTACAATTATTCTAATTTTATTAACATATTATGTTTATTTAGAGAAAAAAGCAGACGTTTCGTACAAATCAAAGTAAGTATATTATATATACTTATATATATATATATATATATATATATATATATATATATATATATATATATATGATAAAAATTTCATTTTTGTCTTACCTTCTGTAAAACAACTGGGCTTTCACTCGCTGCTTAATTTGATGATAAAAATAACAGAATAACACTCAACACCAAAACTTGTCACTTTATAAGTTAATAAAATACTCAATTCAAAGTTTTTAAAAATATATATTATACATAGCTATGTTATAGTTACACAAAATTGTAACGTTTTCGAGGGCGTATATAAAACTATATACTTGTCTGCCTCTCTTCATCATATATATATATATATATATATATATATATATATATATATATTCCATCAGTGCGGCGAGAGAAGCATCTGCACTGTTTAGTAAATAGCCTATTTTTGTGGCATTTTAATAAAATAAATTATTATTATAGATATCGTGTTTTTTTTTATCAGTTGTATAACTGTGCGATACACATTGCTATTCTTTCTTTACCCTGTACATGTTCTAGAAAACCTCTCTCTCAACATCTCAAACTTTCTGAAACTCAAAAAAGCTTTTTTTTTTTCTCAAGGCACCTTATAATTACTATTCCTTAAATTGTAGAAATATATGGTGAAAGAGAGATAAACCATAAGGGAACGCGCTAGTGATATACGCGCGAGCAGCGGCTGCAGTTAGGCGAGCAGCGCAGTTGGGCGGGTGAGAGAGAGAGAGAGAGAGAGAGAGAGAGAGAGAGAGAGAGAGAGAGAGAGAGAGAACGCTATCACAAGCAAAAACTGTATTTTATCAATGGTAGTTACTGGCAAATGCTACTTTAGGCATACGTAGCACATCTTTAATGTTAAAACCTTTGTTTGTTTCTTGTTTCTTGATTAGCAACCAAATGCTATTTTTAATGTCCTTAGATTTTGAAGAATTTTTCATTCTTCATTTTTCATTTTTCTGTTTATGGCACTCTGGCTCTCTTGTATCTTTCCTTCACTTCTTCCTTGATTGGTATCTTGAACTTAAACTTGACTTTTTCTTAACTTTCTCAACATTTCTCTTAACCTCAGTCTAATGTAAATTACACATTGCTTGCGGCGGGGGGCGAGAGAAGTCCAATGTATTACTTCAAAAAAAAGCCACTTGCGTCACTTGTAAGCGTTGGTTATCTACGTTTGAAGCAAGATGAAACTGTGTACAACTTTTCAACGTGGATAATACACTATTTTTAAGTGTATATCTTATATTAACATATGTTTTAGTTTCAGAGAATCTTTTTGTTACAATAAGAGGATGCGGCAACAAAACTTACATGTTTGGAACATCTGCTACCACTATCAGAAATGTAAATGTCTTTATTTCTTCTTGAAGCATTTAACAAAATTAGTAACGAAAAAATATACACTTTTTGCCTGGTTATTTTTCACAAATACACACAAACAAATACCTATTCAATCCACGTCAAGTGAGAGTATCGGTACCTACTTCTTAGCATGGTGCGTGGAACAAAGGCTATTTACTAATCATTGTAGATGTTACAAAGCGGAAATTGCAGATGCTTCTCTCGCCGCACTGATGGAAAATACAGATACTCTCTTTTGACGCGAAAGTAGATATTATTTATATATATATATATATATATATATATATATATATATATATATATATATATATATATATATATATATATATATATATATATATATATATATTGAGGGCTACGCGGCAATTCGGAACTTGTGCAGTCTCCGCGCGTGCAAGATTGAAACATATGGATTCTCCACGCACCTACTTTTTGGCACATATGCAGCCTCCGCGGCCACTAATTTTGAAACATGTGTAATCTCCACGGACGCTACGAATGAAAAATGTGGACATTCCGCGAGTACGAAAAGTGACACATCTGAATAATTTGCAGAGTTTTGTGATTACAAATTTTCAGCACAAGTTTTTTAAATTTTTCTGATGCAAAACTTAACGCTTTAATGATGTAAATAAAATTTAAATAAGATAAAACAGATAATTTTACAATAATTAAAAATATATTACCATTACTTTTTTTTAAAAATAATATGCTAATAATGTTTTAAAAACAAAGTTTTTATTTGTTTTAAATGGAAAATACTTTTCAAAGCTCTGATTTTTTTGTATAATAGAATTTTCTTGTGATTCATTTTATGAATTTTAAAGCTAGCCTACCTCAAGTCAACTTATGAATGATCAGCTAGAGTATTTTCTTATCATCAAAGGTCAAAATTGTAAACATCCTGTCTAGTTGACTATTGCCGGTAAATGTTTCAGTTTTCATTCTGCTTGTGGAGAGTGTAGTTGTATTTTTAGTTATTCCGTATAAAATTTACGAGTGATTTTTTCAAAAAATTGAATTATTTAATATAATTAATAATAAGTGCAGTGAATAAAAAAAAGCAGAACATTTGTGAAGTGTGTAATTTGATAGTAGTGTTGATTAGATTATTATTTATTAAAAAAATTAAAGAAGAGTCTTAAAAATTTAAGGTAAGTTTCTTTATGTTTATTATTTTAGGTGATAGTTTAAATTTAAAATATCTTACTGAATCTTGTGTTTTCCACGATGAAAATGTTTTAGTTAGGATTAGAAACCAAAACTGCATCATACATGTCAATATCATGCGAGTTTGACGTTTCATTATATGTGTCTTCCTCCCCTTTTGAACATATGCATTTACTTTTCATTGCTTATTTATTTATTTATTCATTGATTCATTTACCTATTTATAAATAAATTTATGTATCTATTGATTTATTTATTTATATGATCATTTATTTATTAATTATCTGTCTATTTATAATTTATTTTTGTAATTAGCTTTTTTTTTTTTATTATTAAGCTATTAAATGTTTTTAAATAGAATATTAAATTTATTATCCAATTATATTATATCATCATCATGTACATTTTATCTGTTAATGCAATTCATATCGGTAGGTATACGTAGCTTTCTTTAGATATGCCAAACTATCATTCTTCAGATAGATGTGTCACTTTTCGTACGAGCGGAATGTCCACATGTTTCATTCGTAGCGTCCGCGGAGATTAAACATGTTTCAATATTAGCGGCCGCGGAGGCTGCATATGTGCCAAAAAGTAGGTGCGTGGAGAATCCATATGTTTCAATCTTGCACGCGCGGAGGCTGCACAAGTTCCGAATTGCCGCGTAGCCCTCGATATATATATATATATATATGTATATATATATGTATGTATATATATTATATATATATATATATATATATATATATATATATAAACTTAAACACACGCACACAATCAAACATACAAGTAATAAACAATTTCTCCATATAAAAGATCATACAATATGTATTATCAATTCCTTTATGTGTAAAAGGTTTCAGAAAGTTGGTCAAACTGCTGTGAGTACAATGCTATACCCGGCGCTGTTAATTCAACTGAAACTCTCAACTGTTTAATTACAAAGTTACGAAAAGTTCACAATTTTACAGGTCAGTTTATTATTAAAGTTGTAAAATTTACATCAAATGCAATTGGTTTTTTGTAATTTAATTTGCTAGAACAAAAGAAACGATTATCTAGATATATACAGCTATTAGATAGTAATATTTATATTGCATATATATATATATACATACATATATATTATATATATAATTATATAAATATATAAATATATATATATATATATATATATATATATATATATATATATATATATATATATATATATATATATAAATATGTAATTTTTTTTTTCTAGATTTATATTTTTTTACTGGTTATCAAGATATTTTTCTAAACCACAATTACCGCACCTGTGATGACAGTTCTTCATTACCTGCACATATGTGGCTAAGGGGTGAACCAGATAACCGGAAGGGTCATGAGCCTTATGTTATTCTAGAAGTAAGATTAAACTATCCTCAAGCAGGGTATGCGGATGTATCTGAGTTTGCAAAAGTTAACATGTTTTGTGAAGTAAGTATCAAAACTTAATGTAAATTTCTAATTATTTAAAAAATAACTTAATTTTTATTTCCTAATATAAATTATGTATTAAATATAAATTTAAAAATATTAAATATTAAATATTATTATTAATATTAATATTAATAATGAATATTAAATATTTTTAATTTTATTAAGTATTAAATATATTAAATAACTCATAATATAAAATAATATTTATTAACTTTGAATTTGTCTATAACTATTGCATATTACAACTTTTTGTAGTCGTTGTTATTTTTATAACTAATAAATAAATAAAATGTCTAAAAATCATACATATAAATTTATATTTTCGGATATTTAAATGTAAATTTACGTGAGATGGTGAATGGTGACGCCATAACGCCAAAATACAGTTTATATTTTTTTGGGGGGGTTTTAATTGATGAAATCTTTCTGACAAATTTGCAGCATTTTGGACAGTTTGTTTTTAAATACGTATTTTTTTCTGTAATATCACTAATAAATAATTTAAAAATTTGGAGAATAAACAAAATGTCCAGGAACTATAAACTCGTCAAAAAAGCTTGAATGTTAAAAAAAAAAAATGAAAAATGAAAAACTGTAAACCGCCTTTTAAAGAAACAGTCGTCGCCGTGCTTAAAATAACTTCTGGTCTTGGAAATTAATTCAAATAAGACGAAGAAGAAATATCTAAGAAGTTTTTTTGCACTTATATTATTTTTTTTTCTTTAATTATATTTTAAGACCATAAAAAATAGTCAATTTGCAAAAAGTCAATTAAACAGAAAGTGGAAGTAACTATGGTTACAATTTTTATTAATTTTCCAGGCTGCAGATTTATGATGCTTCTGGCTTTCCAAAACCTACACACTAACAATATTATTTTTAAATAATAATATTTAAAAACATGAAAATTTATAAGTGTATTTAAATCAATTTTTATAAAAAATAAAATGATTAATTTAATGAGAATAACGTTGTTGTTTTGGTTTCTTACATTTTCAAGTTCTAGACTAAACAGAATCTATCTAATTTTTATAATCTTAGAGTAATAAAATTAGCCTTCCATGAATCGTACTCGTTGCGTGCGTACTCGCGTGGGATGTAAAAAAACACAATTTAAATCTATGTGTTTTAACCCCAAACAGACCTAAAGGCCCTGAAATTTGTATTTTTTTTTAATATTTAATTTATACATCAATTTTAAAAATAACTTAAATTTGTATTACCTCCCCTTTTTCGTCTCCCATCTTTTTCTAACTTGTTTCTCATATATTAATTTTTTTCATTATTATATTTTATCTAATCCTAACAAATTTGTTTATTTCTCATTCTATTTAATATTTCATACTACAATAATTTAATACTTAATAACAAAAAATTCACCTTTTATATCATCTCCGTAAGTTATTCATCCCTTTTTTATTCTTCCAAACGTCCATTCTCTCTTCCAAGAACACAGCTAAAACAGCAGAAAATTGGGTACTTGTTTCTAATAATGGTTCCATATATAAACAAAATGATCCCTTTATCCCTCCCTACCTCAATTTCTTCTTTCCTTTCCTCTATCAATATGCGATAGACTTTATTTATCCAAAGTAATTTAAAAAGCATTAAAATTAATCTAATGTTTTAAAGCATTAAGAAATGATTCAAGATATTAAAAAAATGTATTCTATATTATGAGTAGGTCAAATACAAAATTAATGCAGCATCAATTATATTTAATTTTAGAAAAACAATAAAAATAATATCTTAGTTAGTTATATTTTTTTCAATATTGATTTTATACAACATTTCGGACACATACCAGGTGGCAGCTAGTCACTGAAATGTAATTAATTATTAAAGTTAAATATCGACTCCAATAAAATTTACTATTTATATTCTTGCTAAGAATATGCTCCAAACCAATCAAGTGTTAACATTATTGAAACTTCCTCATTATAAAAAAAATAATTCCGTCCCCAAAACATGATATTTCAATTAATCAAAGAATAGAAATCAGTGTAATATATTGACACCCATATAGATTGATGTACACGATTAAATAAAATAACAATAAAATAACCTAAAATATACAACAGTTTTCTAAAGCTCAATAGAGATAAGATTTATGTAATATAGATAAATATATTTAACAATGAAATATTAAATAAAACAACAATAAAATAACCTAAAATATACAACAGTTTTCTAAAGCTCAATAGAGATAAGATTTATGTAATAGATAAATATATTTAACAATGAAATATTAAATAACAATAAAATAACCTAAAATATACAACAGTTTTCTAAAGCTCAATAGAGATAAGATTTATGTAATAGATAAATATTTTTAACAATGAAATATTAAATACAATTTCTGTATGATATGACAAGAGGATTTCCGTTGACATTTCTCTGTAAAAGAGAAATATTTGTGAAAACAGTAGAAGGCTACATGTGACAATTCAAAAGTATATACAATTTTTTTGACATGCGATTGGAAATCATAATTATTTTAGCACTTGTTTCAAAGGTAATTTTTACATTAATATATTTCTTAATTTAAAAATACTTAACAGCTATTTTATGGTAGGAGGTGTCTTACTGATATCTCGCAAACAAGGCGGTCACTAAATTTAATGTTAAAGGCATAGACAACATGAAAACATAAGCATTTACATCAAAAAACATTTAAAAGTGACTTATATAAATAACTTTAGTTTGTCTCAAAACCCAACTGTAGCTCCGTAGCAATGATCAGAAAATTCTGTTTATGTACAAGCACAATTTTGTTTCTAATTTTTGCATGTTATTGAAGTCATAAATATAAAAAAATCAGGGAAATGGTGTTATCATAATAGGTTATAACAGTTATAATAGGTTATAGGTTATATAATAGGTTATAATAGGTTATAATGTTATATAATAGGTGTTATTTCAATGGTTAAAATAAGCGGTAATTTTTATTGTTTTAAATCTCAACTATTATAGTATTGAAAGCTCAAAACTTATTTTCAATTTCACTGTAGTTTAATTAGCGTTGAAAATTGAAACTTAGTTTTCAACGATATCGACATTGTTCTCGTACCTCCAGATCCCCCAAACTCCTTTGCGCGAGTAGAGAAACTGGACGACAGAATCATGTCACGGGTGGGCACCGCTCTCGTAAAAAAAAAAAAAAAAAAAAAAAATTGTAAAAAGTGTTTGCAATGGTTTAATTCATCAGAATGGCTCAAAATTGTTAACCGGTACATAAATACTTTTAGTATAAACCTGTGTTTGATGTTGATGATTTGGGAAACTATTATTCTTTGTATTGTATAAAGATGTGAGTAAAGAGAGAGAAAAAGTATAATATATTAGGAAGCGTACAAGCGATGGTCGCGAGTGCAGCGGCTGCATTGAGGCGAGCGATGGACGAGCGGCTCAGGCGTGTGTAAGAAAAACAACGCTAAAACAAACAATAATTTGATTTTATAAACGGTAAAGTCTAGAAAATGCTATTTTAGGTATGCGCAGTGGATTTTGAATAATAAAATGATAGTATAGTATAGTGCATACTGAACAAGGGTAATAGGTCCAATCTATTGATTAATAACAGCTACCACGTGGTTATAAATTTTTGTTCCGTCACATGAAATTGTCAAATATCTACTTTTAAAGCTTAACAAAACTATGTGAAAGTTTTTCAACGTAAACCACGTTGATAATACACATCTATTTCTTAGTGTGTTCTTTATAATATTTTTTCACACTCTCTCGTGGGACTACAATAACATTATGATCAAAGTTATTAACAGTTTTGAATATCCAATGTCGTGTTTAAACATTAAAAAGCACATCGAGGGCTACGCGGCAATTCGGAACTTGTGCAGCCTCCGCGCGCGCAAGATTGAAACATATGGATTCTCCGCGCACCTACTTTTTGGCACATATGCAGCCTCCGCGGCCGCTAATATTGAAACATGTGTAATCTCCGCGGACGCTGCGAATGAAACATATGTACATTCCGCGCGTACGAAAAGTGACACATCTGAATAATTTGCAGAGTTTTATGATTACAAATTTTAAGCACAAGTTTTTTAATTTCTCTGATGCAAATCTTAACGCTTTAATGATTTAATGATGTAAATAAAATTTAAATAAGATATAATAGATAATTTTACAATAAAAATATATTATATACCATTACTTTTTTTAAAATTAATATGCTAATAATGTTTTTAAAACGAAGTTTTTATTTATTTTAAATGGAAAATACTTTTCAAAGCTCTGATTTTTTTTATAATAGAATTTTCTTGTGATTCATTTTATGAATTTTAAAGCTACCCTACCTCAAGTCAACTTATGAATGATCAGCTAGAGTATTTTCTTATCATACATACACTTCAAAGGTCAAAATTGTAAACATCCTGTCTAGTTGACTATTGCCGGTAAATGTTTCAGTTTTCATTCTGCTTTGTGGAGAGTGTAGTTGTATTTTTAGTTATTCCGTATAAATTTTATGATTGATTTTTTCAAAAAATTAAATTATTTAATCTAAATTATAATAATTGCAGTGAATAAAAAAAAAGCAGAGCATTTGTGAAGTGTGTAATTTTATTGTAGTGTTGATAAGATTATTTTTTATTAAAAAAATTAAAGAAGAGTCTTAAAATTTTAAGGTAGGTTTCTTTATGTGTTATTTTAGGTGATAATTTAAATTCTTCAAGTTAGTAGAGATAGAGAAGGTGTTAAAATATTTTGATGAGGAAAACATTTCAAATTTTACTGTTAAAAGTATGATTTTATTTCTTTTGAACATATGCATTTACTTTTCATTGCTTGTTTATTTTTTTTTTATTTTTTATTTATTTATTTATTTATTTATTCATTGATTCATTTACCTATTTATAAATAAATTTATTTATCTATTGCTTCATTTATTTATATGATCATTTATTTATTAATTATCTGTCTATTTATAATTTAATTTTTAATTAGCTTTTTTTATTATTATTAACCTATTAATTTTTTTTAAATACAATTTTAAATTTATTATCCGATGATATTATATCATCCTCCATGTAAATTTTATCTGTAAATGCAATTCATATCGGTAGGTATAGCTTTCTTCAGATATGCCAAAATATAATTCTTCAGATGTGTCACTTTTCGTACGCGCGGAATGTACATATGTTTCATTCGTAGCGTCCGCGGAGATTACACATGTTTCAATATTAGCGGCCGCGGAGGCTGCATATGTGCCAAAAAGTAGGTGCGCGGAGAATCCATATGTTTCAATCTTGCGCGCGCGGAGGCTGCACAAGTTCCGAATTGCCGCGTAGCCCTCGACATGTTTTTTATGTGGTCCATAACTTTAAGTACAAACTCGCTTTTAATTTCTAATTATTAGAATGTTTTGTGTTTCTAGAAATATAGTTTATATTATATATATTATATATATATATAATTTTACTAACAAAAGTATATAAAAATTAAAGAAAATTTATTTAACAAAGGAATCTCAAGGAAACAATGAGGAGCTAAGATCTTCTTTTCGCAAATTGCAAAAAATTGTAAACCATTTGAAAGATCTGAAGTGGGAGCTTAAAGAATTGCAACTTATCTTGAGATTGGGAACATTTAGTACTAAAGGTAAGTTTTAGTGAACAGATTGGTGAGAGAGAGAGAGAGAGAGAGAGAGAGAGAGAGAGAGAGAGAGAGAGAGAGAGAGAGAGAGAGAGAGAGAGAGAGAGAGAGAGAGACTTAACCAACTAATTTATGAATGCACAAAGAAACCAACGAATAAACAAAAGAACGAACGAACGAACGAACGAACGAACGAACGAACGAACGAACGAACGAACGAACGAACGAACGAACGAACGAACGAACGAACGAACGAACGAACGAACGAACGAACGAACGAACGAACGAACGAACGAACGAACGAACGAACGAACGAACGAACGAACGAACGAACGAACGAACGAACGAACGAACGAACGAACGAACGAACGAACGAACGAACGAACGAACGAACGAACGAACGAACGAACGAACGAACGAACGAACGAACGAACGAACGAACGAACGAACGAACGAAGAATGAATGAATGAATGAATGAATGAATGAATGAATGAATGAATGAATGAATGAATGAATGAATGAATGAATGAATGAATGAATGAATGAATGAATGAATGAATGAATGAATGAATGAATGAATGAATGAATGAATGAATCAAAGAATTACTGAACTAAAAGATAAATAAATAAGCTATAAAATTACAGGAACACCAGAACTTATTTTTACAATAAAACATTTACAAGAAATACTTATATATACGAAAGAATTCACACGTAATATTCGTATTTTGAAGACTGGTCTACAAGAAATAAGATCCGCATTTGGTAAATTTACATTACGTCGAAATTTAATTATTTAAAAAAAAAAAACGTTTATTTTTAAATAAGCTTAAAAATGCACCCCATGTATGCAATTAATTGAATAAATCAATATAATGCAAAAGTGATTAATCGAAATATATATATATATATATATAAATTTATTTTTTACGCATGAAATCATTCTGAATGCTTTTCGATTATCTTCTTAAACAATGATCAGCATAGGACAAACCTAGTTTTTTTTTTCTTTCTTTTTTTGGAAAATGGCTATTTTTTGTTATTATTATTTTCTTGCATTTTTGGAAAACTTATTTAACATGTTAACAGCATCAATGCTCTCAAAAATATTGCGAAGTATTTTTAAACTGGTAAAATGAGTCATTTTTCTATAGTGGCCCATGATGTTAGTGCCTATTTATAGCGTCAATTTTAACATGAATGAAACCACCCTATATTCTGACTTAGAGTAATTACTATGAAATTCTAATTGGTATTTTAATAAAGGCGTAGAACACTTTGAACAAATAAATAGTTTTCATATCCTAACAAAATCCTTGCAAAATATATATGTATGTTCAATTTATTGTGTGGTGTAACTGTGCTGATTTTTGTTGTTTTTGTAATAATGTAGCCTTTAAAAATTATATTATCGTTTGTAAATAAGCTTCTGTATAAATTAAATATCTGGTCAAGGTTTTGTAAAATAGGGCTGTCAAGCCCTCACAACGCCTTAATAAAGTTTATTATTATTATTATTATAACATACCTAAAAATCAATGTTGATTTTACTGGAGTCATTGATTTCTGATTTATTTTGCATTCACAAAATGTGCTTGCGGGCTCTGACGTCACACCTGGCTTACGTACGTGTAAAACAATTGAGCTGTGACGTCACTGTCCACTCACACCATATCGTGAATGGAGAATAAATTAGAAATCAATGATTTTGACTAAAAACACGTTGATTTTTAGGTATATTAGGATATGTTTTTATTTATTTAACAAAAAATGTTTACAATTTAAAAGTTAATGTATTTACCTTATCGGCTTGTGCACTTATCGTAATAACGCAGGATTACTGTCATCAAAGTCATCAAAATCAGTTCTTAACTTAATTTACTAAATCATAATATATGATGAGCATAAAAAAGAATCAAAGACTTAAAATAAAAATTTTGTTCAAGATTTTTAACGCCTTTATTTTTCCTACATTGTTTTCACATTTCTGAGAATTTATTAATTTTCTTTTTTTACGTAGTATCATTATTTTAACACGAATGCTTGAGTGAGCAAAATGTGTATAATCGAGGCTCAAATATTCAAAATTCTTAATTAATCACATCGTTTAACAATAATTAATTGTAATTATAATAATATAAAAACTGACTTATTAATAATTTTCATGTCTTATTTTTTTAAGCAATTTTTCCAATTGAAGTGAGTGCAAATGTGAGTAAAAAAATTAATAAATCTGTGGAGCAAAAGCAGTTTACAGTTGAACAGTTAGTAAACGATTCCATTACAAAGTTTGTGGACTTGTTACTTTAATCGTTAGTAAGAATCGATAATCAGATTTGAAATTTAAAAAGTCTTCTAACGTTTGAATAAATCATAATAATTTATCACAATAAACTTATATGTGTGAAAATATGCAACTTGCTAAAAGTGGAAGAGTGATTTAGCCACAAAAACATCGATATATAACAAAAAAACAGTAAATTTTTTTTAATGTGAAATTTAATATTTTATTTAAAATTAAATGTATATTATATTTCAGAAGCATTGTTCACAAAAATCTGTAACGGATATTTCAACAACCGAGTTTCGAACATCAACAATAGAGCATCGTATTCATGAAACAAAATCAAAGGTTTTTTGAAATTTAATTTATTGCTTTATTATAACGCCCGATTATAAAGAACAATTTAATGGATAATCAACGCAAACAAAATAATAATAGAAAATTGTCGTAAAAAAAATGTGAGGATGGGAAAAAAATAATATTATTATTAGACTATCAGTATTATTAGACTATCAAAATGTAAATTGCAAAGTATCACTGATCTTTGGAAAAGCATTGATATCAAATTCTTATCATCGTGTTTTTCCAATAAGTATGACCTTAATGTCTTCGATGTAAATAAATTATTTATTAAAGAGAGGCGCTCTGGCTTACGCGGTAGCTCTATTACTTTGGATTGTCCAAGGGGCGACTCTGCTTATACAAGTTCATTTTTTACCAGAATGTTTCTTTGTATAACTCATTGTATTGCCAGTTATGGCTAGAGCCCCTCTTCCATTGTAATCTATAACCTCTTGTCTAATTGTTAATATATGTTTGTTTTTATATATATGTTATTTATTGACGAAGCAGTTTTTCTGATAAAGGTGTGATATCACTATAGTGTATAGCTGGCATTTTGACTTTTTCTCATCACCCGTTGGGTTACTTACTTGTTGTTTTTGTATTTTTTTTTTGTATTATACTATTCACAATCTTAAGCCCAATAAAGAACTATTATTATTATTATTATTATTATAATAATAATAATATTAATTTATTGAGCAAGAAAATGTTACAGACGATATACAGTCAAGTCACAAAACTTTGGAATTGCTCAAAAGGATAATTAAAAAGGCAAAGCCTATCAAGTTAATTATCCATACAAGTAAAAAATATAATAATAATAAAAATAAAATATTAAATTAATAAAAAGGAATATATAGCTGTAAATTTAAACCGGTTCGAGCACCCACCCGGGCCAAAATCTTCAGCTTCTCGTTTTTTTGAAAATGGTCAACCCGGGTTTTGAGCTTTTAGCTCGAAAACTATTTTTCGAGTTGAGCTCGTGAATGACTCGTAAACAAAATGAGATTTTGAAAAGAAATCGAGCTAAAGAAATTTTTTTACAGAAAGCAAAGAAAAAAAAGTTTGTAATTTTTGTTTGAAATGGTGTTTTTAATATTAAATCATGAAAAAATAGGCTGTTAAAAACACTATTTAAAATTATTTTATTTATGACTTGTCCCTTCAAAAACAATTTTTTTGTAATGAAAATTGAATTTTTTTCTTCATAGGCTCGAAAGCTCGTTTTCAAACTTCGGCTCAAATATCGAGCTTTCCGAGCTTTGGCTCGTTTTTCGAGTTTAAGCTCGATTTCAAGCTAAACTCGGGTTTCAAGTCAAACCGGGGTAAAAATTTTCAGCCCGGGCTAAAAACAATTTCGATTTGTTTACAGCTCTAGAATATACGTTATTAAAAAAACTGTAGGTGCTATCTTGCGTTTCAGTCTTCTAGCGTCAATATGAAACTTCTGCAATTTACAAATTTACAAAGAATGACCGATCTACACACTCTAAAAAAAAAGCATTGAAAAGCTTGTACACAGTTTTGCAATGCTTCAAAAATTGTAGAATCAACGGCTATGAAGTTGATTATCGAACGATAAAAGCGTTAATGACGTCACAAGCAATACAATCATGGAATAAACGGAAAACTTGGCCGTTACAAATCTACAATTTTTCTATTTAGTCCCAACGCTTGTGACGTCACTAATGTTTTAATAGTATAATTTGCATGATTTTTACTGATCGCTTAGATGACTCGTTTCCTGTCTTGACCCATCAACGTGATAGAAGTCAATTAAGAGACGGAAAATAACCCCTACGTTATTGTTTTGCATGGACTCGTATCGGTGCTCAGAGAAAAATACGTAAAATCGCAATCTTTTGGTCCCATTTTTAATTAAAATTGCTGTACATTATTATTGAAAATTTTGCAATAAACATAAGATATATTTGATAAAATGTGTTTTTTGAGGTTAAATATTTACAAACTTTGGGCATGGATATTGCAACCACAACAATGGCGCAACCAACATATGACACTAAACTGAAGGTCAGTTTATTTATAATTATATATAGGGTCTTTGCATTCATGTTAAAGTCAACGTCATGTTGGTATGAGCCGGTATATGGAATAACTTATTTTGCCAGTGTTATAAATACTTTACAGTTTTTGAGATCATTTGAAATTTGAATTTCACAAATTATTTTTAATATGAAGGAGCATTTTTTTTTCTTTTTTTCAGTTTTATATAAACTAATGTAAATTTTTAAGGGCCATAAAAATGGCATGCAAATTTTGTATTACATGAATTTTGATGTTATGCATAAAAGCTGTAGCAGTGAAATTAAAATATTGTAATTTCATATTTCTGAACGTGTAATTTGCAGACAACTGAAAAGCCACGTAAATCAAAGACAGTTCGCCCCTACGACCCATTACTATTTATGAGCCACGAGGGAGTTTTTGTTGGCAAGAATTTACAAGCACGATGTAATTTATTTTGTAAGAACAAAGTGGTAAGTATATTAGAGTAATTTATTTATATATGCTTCTTATAGGGTGTATGCATTCATGTTAAAGTCAACGCCATGTTGAATAACTCAATAACATGGGTGGCATAAGAAAATAACTTATTTTGCCAGTTTAAAAACACTATGCAATATTTTTGAGAACATTGATGTTGTAAATATGTTGAATTAGTATCTCAAGTATGTGAGAAACATAGCAAATCAAAAAACTAAATGTTTTCTTAAAGAAAATTGCCTGAAACCAAGTTTGTCCTATGCTGAGCAATGTTATTCGCTACTCCAGTATGGCCTCCAAGTGCATTAAATATGACGTCATCCACATATACCCTATCCACTTCTGCAATGCTTCTTAATGCCACTTTTTATGCCAATGCATTTGGCATCACCAACATGGCGGCAAAGCGCAAGGATGTGCAAGTGTTAAATTTATTTATATATATATATATTATATTTACTGTATTCTTGTAGAACGGATCACGGCTACCTCCAAGTTTGGCGAAAAAATGTAAGATGTTAATTTGTTTCATTAAGAATATAATATATTAAGCTACCTGCACGTAAAAAATTATTTACGTAATTTATGCTCCATTTATATGATTATAGCATAAAAGATGTTAAACAGGAACAACATAAATATTTATGCTGTACAGTACGACATAATATTAAAGACATAGAAAACATGAAATGTTCTTTTTAATCTTTAAACACAAAGTAGGATCTACAAAACTGATGATAATTTTTACCAGAATATAAATGTAGCCCCACGAGAGAGCGTGAAAAAAATGTAAAGTATACAATTTGCGTGAATATGTCTGTTTATGACGTCAACAACAGGCAAAAAAAACTAGCATGGAAATGTTGTGCATGTTGCATAAATTGAATGTTTCCGATCTCTGCTACGGCGCCACAATTGGTTTTTAAGACAAACTAATGTTATTTATGTAAGTCCTATTAAGTGTTTAGTAATGTAAATGCTTATTTTGTCTATGCCTTTAATGCTATGTTACATAGTTATTATGCAGTATACCATATATTATGATGTACTGAATAAATTGTGCCTGAGCCAGCATAATTATTACGTGGATTTTTTTATCCATGTAAAATGTCGGTGTATAAATTTATTACATTGTTCATTTGTACTTAGTCTAGGAATTTACCGGAGAAATACATAACGAGGGTGCTCCGCTATAATGTCCTAAGTCCACTTGACCTTGAAAAATAAAAATCGTCGGATCAACCCCAAATTTTGGATTTATCCATTTCAGGTCATTTGCAGCAAAAAATATTTTTCAAGGTCAAATGGACTTAGGACATTATAGCGGAGCACCCTCGATAAGCATTTATATCACTAAACACTTGATGGGACTTACATAAATAACTTTAGTTTGTCTCAAAACCAAACTAGCAGTAATAAAAAAATTTCAATTATGCAACCAGCACAACATTTATTACTAATTTTTGCATGTTTCTGACGTCAGAAACATGAATAGTCACGCAAATTGCATACTTTTCAGTATTTTGATTTTCACGCTCTCTCGTGGGGCTACATTAACATTGTGGTAAAAACTGTCATCAGTTTTGAAAATCCTATTTCATGTTTATTAATTAAAAAGCACCATGTTGTTTTACGTGGTCTTCTTAAAACTAGAAAATTGCTTTCAGATAAATATTCAAACTTTATATCAAGTAGTAATAATCATTTCGGACAACTAATTCACTAAACACTCGATGGGACTTACATTAATAAATTTAGTTTGTCTCAAAACCAAACTGCAGCTCCGTAGCAGTGATCAGAAAATTTCAATTTATGTAATCCAAACAATTTTTTTTTTTTTTTTACTACTTTGCCTTTTTGTGACGTCATAAACAGAAATGTTCACAAAAATTGCATATTTTACATTTTTTTACGTTCTCTTGTGGGGCCACATTTACATTCTGGTAAAAATTATCATCAGTTTTGTAGATCCCATTTATTGTGTTTCATTATTAAAAAACTGTTAAATAATTAAAAAGCAGCAATAATTGCGATAATAGTCGATAAATGGAAAATAGTCAATAATTGCGGCAAGTATGCAAATAATAAGTACAATTACCATACTTGATGAGAGAGAGAGAGACAGAAATTTGTTGTTGTTTTTATATAATTTTAAAATATTTCTGATTTTGCAGTAAAGACTTACAAATTGGTGAAGGGATGTGGAAAAGCCATCTACTATATTGGCAAACAAAAAGTTCTGTATTCATTGTTTTATTTCACCTTAATTACTAAATAATTTCTTGTACAAGGCACCTTTTGTATGACTTCACGTCGGGTTATAATATATTTACAAGTTTATACCAATGTTGGGGTGAACAACATGTCTCTCTAGTGTTTTGTCATCTGAAGAAAATGTCTATCAAGTATTTTATGACGAGAAGCAAAATGTATAACGAGAGCACCATCTACATAATGTTTACAAGCGAGATACACATTTTGCTTCTAAGGACAAAAAACGAGATAGACTTTTGCCTTTCTTGACAAAAAACGAGATAGACATTAGTATTCTAACGACAGAAAACGAGATAGACATTTCACTTCCCGTGACAAAAACCAGATAGACATTTCACTTCCCGTGCCAAAGTATGAGATAGACATTAGTATTCTAACGACAGAAAACGAGATAGACATTTTGCCTTTCTTGACAAAAAACGAGATAGACATTAGTATTCTAACGACAGAAAACGAGATAGACATTTCACTTCCCGTGCCAAAGTATGAGATAGATAATATTTTGTTTGTAATGAATATGAACTAGACATTTGAAATACCGTGACAAATGATAAAAATATATTTTGTTGTCCCAACATTGTTGTACTATTATGTAACATAGTTACAACGTATAGTGAGTGATTCAGTTAACAAAAATTGATGCATAATGACAAAGTTATAAAGAAACATAGACAAGGAACAAAAAATTATTATTTTATGCCAGTGAAATATTATTTCAGAATTTAAAAGTATTGATTCTGTTAATTATGAAAATTAAGTAATTGAGATCGTTCACGGTTTTTGCTTAGTAAGAAAAAATGTAGAAATATTGTCAGAATATAATTACAGTATCGATTTTCAAATAAGACATTCTAAACTCCCGCATTGTTGTGACATTATTATTAGTATTATTATTTTTTTTTTGGAGAAAGTAATTTTATCAATTCATCGATATTATTATTAAATTTTGTCAAACTAAGCTATTAATATTACTTATTAATTAAACATTATTATTATCTTTAAATCAGTTATAAATTAAGCATTTAATATAACATGTTTTGTTATTATCGTTAACAAAGTTATGACAATCAAACTTAATAATGTACCTTTATCATTAAACCATTTTCTTTCATTGAAAATCTTCACCCCAGTTTTTAATTGACTTTTATTGATGTATTGTTTTGTTAAAAACAAAATATATTCTCACAAGGCTCATATAAGAAAAGTTCTTGATTTTATTTAATAAACTTCGGATTAAAAACTTGCAACAGGCCCCTAAACTTCTATTTTAAAATTTAGCATTCATATTAATTGAACATTTCTTGTTATATTAAGGAATCCCTCAGTAAAGTGTGGGTGAATTGTTGTGAATTGGGACTTGTCATTGGAAACATAAATAACACGGACGATTTGGAGTGCTTGCTTCAACACATCAGAAAAAGTGGTAATTATATTATCCCTCCCTCCCTACCTCATTCCTCCCTATAATAAACTTAATAAATTTATTATTTCTGTCCTAGAAAAGCGTGATTCAGACCACTACAGTTCAGGCTACGTAGACCCGATGATGAACAGAAAATTCTATGACTGCTTCCGTCAACAGTTCCTGCCCGAACACTTATGGCTGCCAGGTCAGCCAGATAACAGTGACAGTAGAGAACACATGACGATGCTCATCTTACCTTACAATCGAACTAAACGTGCTGGATACGCTGACGTTTCAACTTTTACTTCTCTCTTCCCAATATGTCAAACTTATAACTAGAATATTTAAACAAAAAAACTTAAAAAGGAAGATCAGGGGTTACAACATTGATTTTTCAGTGTAATATAATGAGATGAATTTTGAGATACAAGACATCTATAAACATACAAAACTAAAATAGAAATTTATACTTTACCGTAAAACAACTGTTTTTACATCGTTTGTCTTTTATTTGTTACATTAATATTAAATTATAATAACTATGTAATAAATAAATAAATAAATAAATAAATAAATAAATAAATAAATAAATAAATAAATAAATAAATAAATAAATAAATAAGTAAATAAATAAATAAATAAATAAGTATATAAATAAATAAATAAATAAATAAATAAATAAATAAATAAATAAATTAAAACATAAATAAATTAATAAATAAAAAAAATACAAAACTAATTATTTCTGTACATTTTTTAATTATAATTACATATCAGATCACACATGTTTTGCGTTGACTTTATTAGTTTTTATTGGAACACTGAAAAAATTTAATATGTTTTACATAATTATTTTATTTTGTATTCATTTTCAATAATTTTTCATTTGACGGTGGAATTAAAACTTATCTGACGTCACAATGTACTGATGGGGTAGAGAAGTGGTGGGGAGTGTTTTGAATTTATCAGGGGACTAAGAACTTGACTGTGATTGGCTGATGAGATGAAACAGGAAGACAATTCTTATCACTAAATCTAGTATTTTGAAATGTATCCAGTAAATAACTACCAATTTTCTTTAGTACTGTACCATTAGCTCCATATTATTTAGATTTTTTATTTAAAAAGTTCTATTAATAGTTTAAAAAGCAATTTTTAAATCAATAAACATCAATACAATGAATTTAATAGGGATATTTAAAATTGATTTAAATTTGAAATTAAATATTGCAATGCACTTTTTGTTGATAAACACTCTAAAAAATGGTGCATTACTTTAGTTACAAATCCTAACTTATTTAAGATATTCACTTTTAAGTCACTATGAGTAGCTAAAATAATACATTTTTAGCAATTTATTAAAAATAGCTAATTTAACTTGAAATAGCTTAAAAACCTTTAAAAACTTAAAACTACTTAAATTAGCTATTGTTAATAACTTGCTAAAATACATTATTTTAGCTACTCAAAATAACTCCAAAGTGTATATCTTAAATAAGTTAGGATTCGTAACTAAAGTGATGCACCAATTTTTAGAGTGAAACGTTTTCTAAAACCTGGTTCAAGGGTATGAAATTAATTGTATTCTTCAAAGTATTGATTTAATGGTTCATAAACCACAAAGTATAAAATTATTTTCATATATTGGTAACATATTTATAGGTCTAAATTCCTGTTGTAATTTTAAAGTTGGTACTGTCGGTATATTGGTATCATTTATAAATGGTTCAGGATTTGTACTGACAAGAACACAAAAAATAAAAAATAAAGTTTTACAAAAAGATTTTTTTATTTATTTCTTTGCATAATTTTAAAACATGAAAAAAAAATAATTATTACAAAGTTGATGATAAATATGACATATGTATCTAAATAATAATTACAAATATTTGTACAGAAAATAAAAAGAACTTTTTTAATATTTTATTTTCATGCTAGTACACGTTGCCAAACTAGTTTTCTTATAAAATAAACAAACAGGTAGCTTTGCACTTGCTAGCAGATGTTTTGTATTCCTATTTAACATGCTTTCCTAAGAGGCCATGAACAAGCTCCAATTTGAGTTTAAATTATTTTTTGGAATTTAAAAAAATATATTATTTTTTTTTCTATATACATTTTTTTTGTGTGCTAACGATGCATTTAAACATAAGGGTAATTTTTGTAGATTGCATCGTTCTAACGAATCACTATTATTTAAAACTATTTAAACTTTCACTTCTTATTATATTATATCATTAGGATCATCGCCTAAAGTTAAACTTCTCGAGCCTTTCTGTCCCTTATCTCCTTTAAGTCCTCTCAAGCCTGCTGGCCCTGTACTACCCTGCAAGCCCCTGAGGCCACTTGGACCATGTACTCCTGGAAGGCCAGTACGACCAGCATCGCCCTTCATACCTTTCTCACCACTTCCCGGCAATCCTGGGGGTCCAGGGGGACCGTTATTTCCTGTTTGTCCTTTAGGACCAGGGCTACCATTGTTACCATTTGTGCCTGGGGTTCCAAAGACTCCTGGTTCACCTTTATCACCTTTTGCTCCGTTAGTACCTGGCGCACCGTTAGTACCTGGTACTCCAGCCATACCTATAGCACCTATTTCTCCTTTAGTACCTGGCGTACCATTTGTACCTGGTGCTCCAGCATCGCCAGTGGCACCTTTTTCTCCGTTAGTACCTGGCGTACCATTTGTACCTGGACTTCCAGCATCACCTGTAGCACCTTTTTCTCCGTTAGTACCTGGTGTACCATTTGTACCTGGTGTTCCAGCATCGCCAGTTGCACCTTTTTCTCCGTTAGTTCCTGGCGTACCATTTGTACCTGGCGTACCATTTGTACCTGGTGTTCCAGCATCGCCAGTTGAACCTTTTTCTCCGTTAGTACCTGGCGTACCATTTGTACCTGGCGTACCATTTGTACCTGGTGTTCCAGAATCTCCAGTTGCACCTTTTTCTCCGTTAGTACCTGGCGCACCGTTAGTACCTGGTGTTCCAGCATCGCCAGTTGCACCTTTTTCCCCGTTAGTACCTGGGGTACCATTTGTACCTGGTGTTCCAGTATCACCTGTAGCACCTTTTTCTCCATTAGTACCTGGCGTACCGTTTGTACCTGGCGTACCATTTGTACCTGGTGTTCCAGCATCGCCAGTTGCACCTTTTTCTCCGTTAGTACCTGGCGTACCATTTGAACCTGGTGTTCCAGCATCGCCAGTTGCACCTTTTTCTCCGTTAGTACCTGGCGTACCATTTGTACCTGCTGTTCCAGCATCACCAGTAGCACCTTTTTCTCCGTTAGTACCTGGCGTACCATTTGTACCTGGTGTTCCAGCATCGCCAGTAGCACCTTTTTCTCCGTTAGTACCCGGCGTACCGTTTGTACCTGGTGTTCCAGCATCGCCAGTGGCACCTTTTTCTCCGTTAGTACCTGGCGTACCGTTAGTACCTGGCGTACCATTTGTACCGGGTGTTCCAGCATCGCCAGTTGCACCTTTTTCTCCGTTAGTACCTGGCGTACCATTTGTACCTGCTGTTCCAGCATCACCAGTAGCACCTTTTTCCCCGTTAGTACCTGGGGTACCATTTGTACCTGGTGTTCCAGCATCGCCAGTTGCACCTTTTTCTCCGTTAGTACCTGGGGTACCATTTGTACCTGGTGTTCCAGCATCGCCAGTTGCACCTTTTTCTCCGTTCGTACCTGGCGTACCGTTAGTACCTGGCGTACCATTTGTACCGGGTGTTCCAGCATCACCAGTTGCACCTTTTTCTCCGTTTGTACCTGGAGTACCGTTTGTACCAGGAGTTCCAGCATCGCCTGTTGCACCTTTTTCTCCGTTAGTACCTGGCGTACCGTTTGTACCTGGCGTACCATTTGTACCTGGTGTTCCAGCATCACCAGTTGCACCTTTTTCTCCGTTAGTACCTGGCGTACCATTTGAACCTGGTGTTCCAGCATCGCCTGTAGCACCTTTTTCTCCGTTAGTACCTGGTGTACCGTTTGTACCAGGAGTTCCAGCATCGCCTGTTGCACCTTTTTCTCCGTTAGTACCTGGCGTACCGTTAGTACCTGGTGTACCGTTAGTTCCTGGTGTTCCAGCATCGCCAGTTGCACCTTTTTCTCCGTTTGTACCTGGCGTACCGTTTGTACCAGGCGTACCATTTGTACCTGGTGATCCAGCATCGCCAGTTGCACCTTTTTCTCCATTAGTTCCTGGCGTACCGTTTGTACCTGGTGTTCCGGCATCGCCTGTAGCACCTTTTTCTCCGTTTGTACCTGGCGTACCGTTTGTACCTGGTGTTCCAGCATCACCAGTTGCACCTTTCTCTCCATTTGTACCTGGCGTTCCATTTGTACCTGGTGTTCCAGCATCACCTGTAGCACCTTTTTCTCCATTAGTACCTGGAGTACCATTTGAACCTGGTGTTCCAGCATCGCCAGTTGCACCTTTTTCTCCATTTGTACCTGGCGTACCATTTGTACCTGGTGTTCCAGCATCGCCTGTAGCACCTTTTTCTCCGTTAGTACCTGGCGTACCATTTGTTCCTGGTGTTCCAGCATCACCAGTTGCACCTTTTTCTCCGTTTGTACCTGGCGTACCGTTTGTACCTGGTGTTCCAGCATCACCTGTAGCACCTTTTTCTCCGTTAGTACCTGGTGTACCATTTGTACCTGGTGTTCCAGCATCGCCTGTAGCTCCTTTTTCTCCGTTAGTACCTGGCGTACCATTTGTACCTGGTGTTCCAGCATCGCCAGTTGCACCTTTTTCTCCGTTAGTACCTGGCGTACCGTTAGTACCTGGCGTACCATTTGTACCTGGTGTTCCAGCATCACCAGTTGCTCCTTTTTCTCCGTTAGTACCTGGCGTACCATTTGTACCTGGTGTTCCAGCATCGCCAGTTGCACCTTTTTCTCCGTTAGTACCTGGGGTACCATTTGTACCTGATGTTCCAGCATCGCCAGTTGCCCCTTTTTCTCCGTTAGTACCAGGGGTACCATTTGTACCTGGTGTTCCAGCATCGCCAGTGGCACCTTTTGCTCCGTTAGTACCTGGCGTACCGTTTGTACCTGGCGTACCATTTGTACCTGGTGTTCCAGGAGCGCCAGTTTCACCCTTTTGCCCAGGTGTTCCATTTGTTCCCGGTGTTCCAGGTTCTCCTTTTACTCCAGGTGTTCCATTAGTGCCTGCTGTTCCAGCAATTCCAGGTTCTCCTTTTTGTCCTATGCCTATTTCTCCTTTGGTACCTGGTGTTCCGTTAAGTCCTGGTTCCCCCTTTGGACCTGGAGGACCTGGTGGGCCTGGATCTCCAACTGCACGATCGCCTACGGCTAGAACTGCTCTGTCTCCTTTTGGTCCTTGTTTTCCGTCAGCTCCTGCTGGTCCTGCTGGTCCTCTAGGTCCTGGAAGTCCTATTCCCATCATTCCTGGCTTGCCTGGCTCTCCTATTATCAAGAAAACGTTAATGAAGATATTAATATTTAAATTATTCCTGCTATCTGTACTGAAAAGATCACAATATTTACTTAATTGTGTATAAAATACAGTATATAAAACTTTGAAGCGAGTGGAAACAATAAATATTTCAGACGATAGTTGTTCTATTGGAATTTACTCACAATTTTTTCTGTTGGATTAAAAGGAATATATCAAAACAAATAAACATTTATATTACAAAACATTTGATGGGACTTAAATAAATAGCTTAGTTTTGTCTCAACCAACTGTAGCTCCGTAGTAATGATCAGAAAATATAGATTTATGAAACTTGGACAACATTTCTTACTAATTTGTTTTGTTTAATTTTTCTGAAGACAGAAACATGAATAGTCACGCAAATTGCATAATTTACAATATTTTCACCCTCTCGTGGGGCTACATTAAAATTTTGTTAAAAATTATCCTTAGTTTGTGGCTTATATTTTGTGATAAACAACTTGTTGTTTTATGTATTCTATGCCTTTAATATATTTTTTATTGTACATTTGAGGTGATAATTCAAGCTATTAGTAGCATCAACATTCTCAAAAAATTTACATTGTATTTTTTTACTGCAAAAAAAAAATTAAAAAAAAAAAAAAAAAAAATCCCCATGTTATCTAGCATGAGTAGAGTTATTTAACATAGAAAATGAAAGACGTGGTAGTTTTTACTGCACAGAGCAAGGTGTAAAAATATTGAAATGTCCGAGAAATGAGAAGTGTACATGTCACAGCCCACAACATAATAAGCAACAGTTAGTACGTAGTAATTAAATTGATATTCTAGACTGGGACTAGAATTGGTGTAGCACGATAACACAATATGACAAGAAAAACAAAATAATTGTGACAAAAATATCAGTTATGTCTGGCATTGGGATGACTTTAGACGACTGACTCTATACCTCCCGTGAGTCAGGTAGCAAAAAAATGTATAAATATTGCAGGCAGGATCGAACAAAAAGAACAGAAGAACAAGTCAGAGAGAGAGAGAGAGAGAGAGAGAGAAAGTGACAGGTAAAATTGGACTTCGTAACACCGTGCAAAGCTGAACTTGCTCGAGCATCAAGCAGCACACCTCAATGCTCTCTCTCTCTCTCTCCGTGTTATTCTTCTGCTGTGCCTCCTTTCCCTCCCACCTGCATGTTTTGGCTAGCTGCCTGACTCAGGGTAGGTAAAAAGTCAGAGGTCTACTACATGCCAATGCAAGACATCACCGATATGTTTCGCAAAAATTGAAACGTTCAGTTCTGATTGGCCGTCATTTTAATATTTCCACACCTTAATCTGGTCCCAGAACAACGTCAAACGCGCATGCACAGATGCACATGCGCACAAACCAGAATAATACTTTTTAAAAACTCAACTATTATAAATACTGTACATCTGGAACTGAACAACTTACCTTTTAACCCTTTTGGCAGATGTTTCATACTTATTTCCGGCAAAGCCCTCAAAAGGTACTGTTTAAAAAGTGCATAGCTGAAGCCTTCATTGTTTTCCCGCAGTGGTAAAGGGTAGTAAGGCATGGACTCCAGAGCATTGACTCTTGATTTATTGGTCATCTGCTCATTGTCGAACTTCACATGGTCCTGAGGCAAGTCATCTTCATTGCGCAGCATTGTAAGATGGGGCTCGGGCAATAAATTATCAAATGGTTCAGTCTTGGCTGCATCACTGAGGTCAAGGCTGTTCCTTCCATGACGTCGTGATATCTCCTGCAAGTAAGTGAGTGAGTGAGTGAGTGAGTGAGTGAGTGAGTGAGTGAGTGAGTGAGTGAGTGAGTGAGTGAGTGAGTGAGTGAGTGAGTGAGTGAGTGAGTGAGTGAGTGAGTGAGTGAGTGAGTGAGTGAGTGAGTGAGTGAGTGAGTGAGTGAGTGAGTGAGTGAGTGAGTGAGTGAGTGAGTGAGTGAGTGAGTGAGTGAGTGAGTGAGTGAGTGAGTGAGTGAGTGAGTGAGTGAGTGAGTGAGTGAGTGAGTGAGTGAGTGAGTGAGTGAGTGAGTGAGTGAGTGAGTGAGTGAGTGAGTGAGTGAGTGAGTGAGTGAGTGAGTGAGTGAGTGAGTGAGTGAGTGAGTGAGTGAGTGAGTGAGTGAGTGAGTGAGTGAGTGAGTGAGTGAGTGAGTGAGTGAGTGAGTGAGTGAGTGAGTGAGTGAGTGAGTGAGTGAGTGAGTGAGTGAGTGAGTGAGTGAGTGAGTGAGTGAGTGAGTGAGTGAGTGAGTGAGTGAGTGAGTGAGTGAGTGAGTGAGTGAGTGAGTGAGTGAGTGAGTGAGTGAGTGAGTGAGTGAGTGAGTGAGTGAGTGAGTGAGTGAGTGAGTGAGTGAGTGAGTGAGTGAGTGAGTGAGTGAGTGAGTGGTGGGTGGGTGGGTGGGTGGGTGGGTGGGTGGGTGGGTGGGTGGGTGGGTGGGTGGGTGGGTGGGTGGGTGGGTGGGTGGGTGGGTGGGTGGGTGGGTGGGTGGGTGAGTGGGTGGGTGGGTGGGTGGGTGGGTGAGTGATTGAGTTGACTATTTTATTAAAAAAATAAAATAGATGGAGCTTACCATTGCCAGGGAGCTCGAACAGCATGCCAGTAACAGGAGCGGCAACTGAAAATTAAATATATTCGCAAACTTTCAATAACCCAGGATAAACCTAATGTACTAAACCGATGTTGGATTACTTAATAACATTGGCAGTATAGGAAAATAGCACATTTTACCAGTTTAAATATACTAAGCAATATTTTGGAGAGTATTTTGATATTGTTGATGTTTTCAATTAGTAACTCTAGTATGTGAGAAAAATAAGAATAAGACAGTTTAAAACATCGTTTTATAGTCATTTTATCATTTTATAAGATTATAAATTAATAAAATAATATAATATATATAGTAATCATAGTGGCGAGTGCTGTCGTCATAAGATTTAGTGGTCCGAGCTGCACAGGTCTGGTATTAGGAGCCCAGAGGAGTGTGGTATTAAGGGTAGAGCCTGTGGTCTGGTAAGCCACAGATCATTTTGTAAGCCCTCTTACTAGAAAGTATTCGTCCTGGCCTACCTCGAAAGGGACTATGGCGTCATGATATATATGATATGTATGTTCGTTGCAAAAAAAAAAATTTCATTGTTATTGATAAAATTTATTATTTTAATTTATAAATATAATAGATGCAGTTTATTCTATAAGAAAATAAAAAATTGCAAGGCTGTGTTTTTTCTCATGTAATTTGGTTTATAAAAGACAAAATGAAATATATTATGAGATTTTGCATTTGACGTAATCATTTAGCTAAAATTATTAGATTTTTGATGTAAAATAATAAAAATAAAAATTGTAGAGAAATAAAAAATTGTTTAAAAAATTAACAATTTTCTAGCAAGTATAAAAATAAATTTGCTTGTTACGATTTTTCAACGTAAAAATTGAAATCTAAATCGTCTCACCAAAAATTCGATTTATCCGAACCGATAAATTATTTTGTCGACTAACCAGTTTGGAAATTTTAACGATTTTCCAAAGCTCTGCACCCTATATATTTATAGAGAGCGCAGAAATAGTTTTTCAACTATTTGCGTTTCGGGTGCTAATTTAATTATTTAATCAGATCTTCATGGATCCATTAAATTGTGACCTTTTGACCCCATCTAAAAATCACCTATTTTCACCTATTTTATGACAAACCACTATTTTAATATTTTTCACCTATTTGTCAACTATTTTCATATTTTTTTCATGATTTGTTGAAAACGAGTACATTTCTAAGGAAATTTGAAAAAAAAAAAATTAAAAAAATTTGAAAGAAACAAAAACTTTCTTTCTATCATTTATTTCTTTTTTATTAAATTTTTTAACTTTTTTTAATTTCCTTAGAAATGTACACGTTTCCAACCAATCATGAAAAAAATATGAAAATAGTTGACAAATAGGTGAAAAATGTTGAAATTGTGGTTTTTCATGAAAATATAATAAAATAGAAATCAACTATTAAATCAACTATTTCTTAAAAATCACCTATTTTACCACCTATTTTGACCAAAAAAACACCTATTTTTGCGCTCTATATATATATATATATATATATATATATATATATATATATATATATATGTTTTATACAGTGGCGTAGCCAGGGGGGGGGTTTTGGGGGTTCAAACCCCCCCTGTGGATTTGGAAAATATATAAAAATCGAACAAAAATTGTGCAACAAAAATCGTATTTTAGGAGAAAAAATCTAAAAAAATTTCTCGCTTCGCTCGAATATGTTAAATGTTTAGTTTTTACTAATTTTACATTCTCCACTGATACATAGTACAGCGGTATAGACACTATATTAGCTTTAAAGCTATAATATCAAATATTTTGTAGTACTATAACCAAATGCGAGTAACTAGCTACGTTTTTTATTTAACTGTAAATTTTCTATTTTAACATTTTCTATTTCTAATAAACAAAAATATTTATAAAAGTAAAAACTATCCAGTTTTCAAGCATATTAAGTTTATACTAGTCCATATTCGATGATAAAAAACTTGATCCCTATTAGAGACATTCTTTGCAATTTCCCTTATAATTTTTCATTAGTTTCTTGGGGTTTATTTCAAATTCACCAGTTTTGTGCCGACTTATATACTCATTCTCTTTTTAAACTGTTGCTAACAAAAATAGTTTAAAAATACAAAAATGCATAAAAAAAAAGGTTTAAAAATTAAAGAGCTAAGGTAAATATTTTTTAAAGATATGAATTAGTTATTACTTATTACCATAATATTTGAAAATTTTGTTTTATCATAAAAAGAAATCACCAGAAGCAGAAGTGACATATAGTAGATTACCAAAAGAACAGGGCAGGACAACGTTAGCCAGTTTCAGAAAGAAAATACTATGAAGAAGTTAATTTGATATAGCAAAAATTGTGTATACAAGAGATGCTGAAATTCTCTCTAATTTTGATTGATTTTTATTTTTCCGTAAAACAATATTACCTGATGAGTGTGATCACTGATGAGTATATAGTATACTTTTGAACTTAAAAAAATAATAATAATAAATAAATAAATTAGACTAAACGGACAAAATTACAGTGCTGTGTATAAAATACGGCAAAATCTAAACTATAAAAAATGAAAAAAATGAAAATGCGTTCTATCAATGATTTGAAGCTCAAAATTATTTTGAGGTTGTAATTTTGAATTCCTTAAAAATGATCTTTTAACAATGTAACGTAAGAAATTTCTTTCAGTAACGTTTACTGATATATTTTTAAAGTTTCTATGTACTTCGGGTTGCGGTCATCAGGTGTTTTATGTACTGCGGGCTGCGTAAATGCAGTGCTAAAATGAAATACAGTCAATACTGTAATTCATAATTTTTAGTTAGTTTGAAACTAATTTTTCTATTTTAAAAAATTCTTTAACAAAATGCACTCTTATAAAAAAAAATTTTGAACTTGAAAATATTAATAGAATATGAGATCTGTATTCTTTTATTTCGTCAAAGGGGTTGCCCGATTTAGATTAGATCAATTTAACTTATTTCTTTCTTTCATTTTTATTATTATTATTTTATTTTTTTTGCTTGCCATATTTTGTTATTGAGCTACACCACTCCATAATCCCAGTCAATACATTGACTAAATATCAAAAAGTTTTGTCTCTAATATAAAATATTAATAATGTACGTAACGTAGCAAGGAAAATGTAGCAGTTTTAATTCTTGTATTGTCAAAAGCAAATTCACATTTTGGCACGTCCAAAATCTACAAACTAAATTTTGCCTCATTTAAAATCAAATGCATTATAAATACATTTCAAGTGCAAATTTCATCAAAAAAGGGGCGTGGCCTCAAAAAATTTCGCGCCTGCGGCGGGCTTTTGGGGGCTTCGCCCCATCATTTCTATCCTGAACCCCCCCTGTGGTAAAATCCTGGCTACGCCACTGGTTTTATATATATTTGTCATATAACGTGTGCAAGTATTTTGTGTATTTTACCATTCGTATCTGTGTATTTTTATTTACATTTCAAAACTGAGTGATAATTGTTTAAAAACACTTTGTAAATTATGATAAGTTTATCAAATTTGCTATAGAGGTGCGTGTTCGTAGTAATTGAGTTATAATTATTTTTTGCTATCTTTGAGAAGTTTATCATTTTAATTACAATATTGATAATAGTATCATTGATTGTTTTTATTTATTTTAATTTTTACTGATTATATTTAAAAACTTTTAACATAAAATTTTCTATCATTTTTTTATATCTTTGATGATAAGGTTATAAAAATTTGGTTGGCTTAGAACCTTAGCTGTATTTCTGGCATTGCGTGTATTGTGCTAGGTAATAGTAATTACTATTTGAATACACAACTTGCATCCCAGTTTATTAAAGTCTATAAGGAAACTAAATAATATTGGTGTATATAAAACTTCTGCAAATAAAATACTTCATATTTAAAATAATTTTTGATTTTCCAATTTTATTTGTAAAGAGCTCGGCTGCTGGAAAAAATTATCCAGTGGCTGCGAACTTGTCCAAACAATTTCAACAATATAAAAAGAATATAGAAAAGAAAAACTAATAACATCTTTCGGCGTAATGGCCACCGTCTTTACTTTAATTAACATTTGAATTTTTAATATTATTTTAAATATGAATAAGCGTTTTTCAAGAAATTTATATATACCTGTTTTTTATACACAAATTCAACAATACACTTACACAAACACACACACACACACACACACACATATATATAATATATATATATATATATATACACACATATATATAATATATATATATATTATATATATATATATATATATATATATATATATATATATATATATATATATATATATATATATATATATATATATATATATATATATATATATATATATATATATATATATATTATATTATATATATATATATATATATATATATATATATATATATATATATATATATATATATATATTCTAAAAATCATCGCTGCATAGAATGTTTAAAATATGTATACTGTATATTACATACATGGTGTGAATAACGCGGTTTGTTGTCATTTTTTCCAATGGAGATTTGGTAAATATTGAGCAATTTTGGCTTAGATGGTAAAAATTAGGGACATTCAATGCTTATATACTCATAAAATTTAATTCTTTTTATTTTACAAAATTTGTTTAAAGTTACTGAACTACAATTCACAAATTTTAAACTTTTGTCTCACCTAGTTGAGCTGTTAGAGCGTGTAGAAGCGGCTGAGAAGCGCCAAATGTACATTTTGAGTGAAATTTGTAAATACAGTTCGTTCATTACAAAGAGAAAACATTGATTTAGTACCGAGCTGGTATATCCGAGTGGTGAAGGCAGCTGACTCGTATCTCTACTCCTCACCGAGTATAGGGTGTATGCGGATAACGTCATATTTATTGCGCTTGGTGGCCATACTGGAGTAGTGCATAACATTGCTCAGCATAGGACAAACTTTGTTTAAGCCAATTTTCTTTGAAAAATCGTTTAATTTTGTGTTATTGCTATTTTTCTCATATACTTGAGATACTAATTAAACATATTTACAATATCAATGCTCTCAAAAATAATGCATAGTGGTTTTAAACTGGCTAAATGATTTTTTTCCTATGCCACCCATGTTATTGAGTTATCCAACATGGCGTCGACTTTAACATGAATGCATACACCCTATAGGTTCGAGCCACTGCTGGGTGCGTACGTGAAGTGTGAGAGCACAACACGTTGCACGATGTATGTTTACGTGCATTCCATGACGACGCACAGCATTCGGGAGGTGCAAAATCGATGTGATAGCACCAAACAGCCTACCTAGATGTTTCCACGGTTTCCCTAGGCTGTCATGGCGAATACCGGGCTGTGTACTTAGGCCGTGGTATTAAGCCGTGGCCGTGTGTACCTTTCTAATCATTAAAAAAATCCTCAGCTGTCGATAAGACAATGTCTTGACTGGGACTGGGGGGATACAAAAACACAATAAGTCAAGCAAAAAAAAAATAATAAAAAAAAAAAGGGGGGATATAACTAAACCCTCGTTCACAATGGACATTTTCTAAGTTTTCTTAAGTGAAAATGTTAATTTTTTCCACTTAAGAACGATTGCTGTTCACAATGAAACTATTGTTGCACTTAAGAATTTTCTTAATTAATTTCGCTTACAAAAAATTGTTAACTTAATTTTTCTTAAGTAGCTAATTAGAAGAATTATTTGAATTTACGTAAGAATCAAACCATTGTTGATTCTTACGTAAATTCAAATAATTCTTCTAATTAGCTACTTAAGAAAAATTAAGAAAAAAATTTGTTAAGTGAAAGTTCTACGTAAAAAATTAAGAAAAAAAATTTCTTAAGTGGAAATCAAACTTTTTTCTTAATTTTAAAAAACTAGCGTTTTCACTTAAGAAAAGTCCATTGTGAACGAGGCTTTAGACAAAAACTAAATTAAAAAAAAAAAAAAAAAGAAATAATTAAAATAAAAATGTAATTTGAACTTACAAGTATTGCCTTTGACATTTTGACAATGTCTGCCTGTGTACCTCCTAACTTTGATTGTGGAATAAAGTTCGCAAGCAGCAGTCGCTCTTTTATACAGAGCTCAAAGTAATTATGCTAATTATCAGCCATCATATCTTGTAACAAAAACTTATCAGGAAAACAGGTTTTTATTTTTTAACAAAACGTTAAATAAAAATATGCGTAGTACAGCGTGTCAATAACGGCAAATAATTTTAAACACCTAAAAAAGGAAGAATATATACTTATATTTCCCGAGTATACATATATATGAAATTGAAGCTTTCATCTGGATATTTGTTTTCGATTTAGCTGCAGCAAGAGGCATCAGTGCTTCAGATCAAAATGTCAAATTTGAGTTCTCCACAATAACTTTTTTTTTTCTGCTGTAGGTGTTCAATTGACATCATTTTTTTTTTTTTTTTTTTTTTTTTTTAGATATTTAAAGGTAATCTCACTGGTAACTTGAGGTGAAATAACTTGCCCTAAATCTTTGTTAATGTCCTGACATTTTTAAAAGTTAACTACAGAGTTGCCTCGGGCAAAAGAGAAATAATAAAATATGAAGAAATAAAATCATGATTTTTTTATCACTTGAAAATTTTTACTGTAGCTTACTGAGCCTCAAAGCTTTTATATCCTGCATTTCGATCAATTTGTTTAAAACTTTTTTTATTTTATCTAAATAAATTCAAATTCAGGATAACTAAAGCTCAGTAATCAACAATATACATGAACAAAATAATTGTGTCGCATTTATTGCCGTTCTTTCCTCCTATATACGGGAGAAACTTATGTATTTTATACATACGATCAAAAGTGTGTTTTATACTGCATATACTTGAATATGATCCGAAATATACGATAACTTCTTGGTGATACTTAAATTTAATCATTTTTATGATAACATTATATTGACTAATAAAGGAACAACAGTTTTGAGGCCGACTTTAAGATATTTTTCTCACATCCGCTTCCGTTTCGACGTTCTACGCATGCGTAGTAAGTAGAAACGGAAGCGGATGTGACTGAAATCGCTTAAAGTCGGCCTGAAAACCGTTGTTCCTTTACTTGTCAATATTTACTTTCCTAATAAGAAGATGTGACTGAAATCGCTTAAAGTCGGCCTGAAAACAGTAGTTTGTTTCTTTACTTGTCAATATTTACTATGGTTGAATCTAAATAGGCTGTTCTGCTGAATACAAATCCTGGAAAAAAGATTGCATTTAAACTGAAATAGAATTAAATAAAAATAATAATAAAGTTATTTTTAAAAACTATCTGAAAAACAAACTTTTTTTTTTTATTTGAAATCGGATATTACCTGTCTTCATTGAAACAAGCCAATCAATAGTTTTACCAAAGTTTAAACAGTAACTTGTTTTAGTATATTTCTTAAGTGGTAAATAGTTAATTCTACACATTTTAAAAAACGTTGAATATATCATTCTAACATATTTATTAAAAAAAAAAAAGGGCCAAATATAAACTCGTTAGATAATTTTTCCGTGAAAGAAAAAGAAATAACTTGTAAGATTATTTTGTGTTTGATTACGTTTTTTTAATTTGACACGACAAAATATTTTGCTTTCTATTTTTTTTTTTAAATCGAATCATATATATATATATATTTTTTTTACTTTCCGGTTACCTGTCAAATTTCTTATCATTATTTGATTTGTTTGCATCAGAAATTTATTGCAAATAGAAACCCAAAATTGAAACCCGCACAAAATTGATTGCATGCACGATGTTCCGCTACACAATGTTGTGCTTAGCGCAAGGGCGCTACCATAGTGGTTGGACCGAGCATCGAGACCGTGGCTCTCCCACCGCCACTCCTCCATATAACACGGGGATTGAGAGGGTTGTCTTTAAGCAATGATATTATAGACCCCTTTCACATCCTTGCGCTTTGTCGCCATGTTTGTGGTGCCTAATGTATTGTCCAGCATAGGGGAAACATCAGTTTCTCCTAATTTTTCACTTAATAAGAGTTTATTTTAACTGGACGAATTTTTCTCATGTTCTTTGAGCTTTTAGGAGCTAGAAATAAGACTTTGGTTGAGGTTTGAAGCTTCTTTTGCTATTAAAAAAATAAAAATGACGTTTTTCCTATGCTGGTTTTCTTAGACGTTGTAATCCACCACTAAGAATGGACATCTCCACATTCCCTATACTCCAATCAGATGGCAGACCTACAAATAGAAAGAATTCCGTTCAAAACGGGATCCTCTCCAGTCCCAATATACAATGAGTTGTACATCAAAAAGAGTGGCAAAAAATATTTTAACCAACGAAAAAAATAGAAAAAATAAAGAAAAAAATATGAAAATTGTGCCATAAAAAACCAGTAAAATTTCGCGTTTTTTAGAGCTATTTTGAGTAATGTAGAGTGGGTAGGGGTTTCGTAAAAGTAAGAAAAAGAAAAAAAAAAAAAAAAAAAAAAAAAAAAAAAAAAAAGGACCGAGGAGGATATGAAGAAGTAGGTACTTTTATCGCTGAAATATTATCATAATAACTACCAAATATAATTTTATTTTTATTATTTTATAAACAAAAAAACATGTCATTTACTTTTGCATTTATCAGTAATTGGTCAAATTTTATATTTATATCAAAATTACTTGTTGATAATATTTAAATTACATAAAAAAACACAATATACAAATATTTTAGTATGAAAAATATAATAATTAATAGTGAGTGATTACTGATTAGCGTTGTTAAACATTTTCATGTCGTGTAATATCAACGTACAATTATGTATACTCCAATTTTGTTTTTATAACTTTACCTTTTACAACTTTTAAACACGCAGCCGCACTGAGCGATATCGCAATTTATTTTTATAAGCTCTAATTACAGTGTATGTATATATATATATACACTGGAATATACACTGTGTGTATATATATATATATATATATATATATATATATATATATATATATATAATACATATATATATATAATACATATATATATATATACATATATATATATATATATATATATATATATATATATATATATATATATATATATATATATAAAACAAGACTGATTTTGTCTGAGTGATACGGGGATATGTGAAAATCTGAAAGATCGTTGTCAAATATAAAATTGACATGCAGTGCAGATGAAATGTTACTTGAAAGTTTAGTTATGTCAAACATGTGAAAACACGATCAAATATTTAAGTTATCTCACTGCAAAGATAAAACATAGCAATGTGAAAATGTAAATTTGAAGAATAGAATTGAAGAAAACATTTTATTTATTGAGCATTTATATGACAAAACACTTGATGAGATTAACATAAATAACTTTAGTTTAAATCAAATACCAACTGTAGCACCGTGTAGCAGTGATCAGAAAATTTAATTTTATGCAACCCGAAAAAAAATTATTTTTTTACTAAATTTACGAAATTCAAGATAATTTTTACAAAATGTTGGGACTGAGGAAGAGGATAGAAATAACTAGTTAACGTTATAGTTAACGTTATAGTTAACGTTATAGTTAACGACTTAACTTTAACGACTTAACCTTAACGACTTTACGTTAACGACTTTACGTTAACGAGTTACCCCGAACAACTTAACGTTAAAGACTTATCCCGAACAACTTAACGTTAACGACTTTACGTTAACGACTTTACGTTAAAGACTTATCCCGAACAACTTAACGTTAACGACTTTACGTTAACGACTTTACGTTAAAGAATTACCCCGAACAACTTAACGTTAAAGACTTATCCCGAACAACTTAACGTTAACGACTTTACGTTAACGAGTTACCGTAACGACTTTACGTTAAAGACTTAAACTTAACAACTTAACGTTACCGATTTACCGTAACGACGTGACGTTAACGAGTTTATGTTAAAAACTTAATGTTAACGATTTTACGTCAAAGACTCCAGCTTGATATTGATAACTAAAAATTTCTTTAATTCTATGTTGACACTAATTATTGTTAAAGAGTCAAATACTAAATAGGGTGTATGCGGATGATGTCAAATTTAATACGCTTGGAGGCCATACTGTAGTTGTGAACAACATTGCTAAGCATAGGACAAACTTTCTTAAGCCAATTTTCTTTGAAATTGTCACTTGTTCATGTTATTTTTCTTACATACTTGAGATACTATTATAATCCAACAGGCAACATATTTACAACATCAATGCTCTCAAAAATATTACATAGTGGTTTTAAACTGGCAAAATGAGTTATTTTCCTATGCTCGCCAGGTTATTGGTTTATCATGGCGCCGACTTTAACATGAATGCATACACCCTATAGAAATTATTACTAACCGTTTGCAATATCAGAAATGAAGCAAAAGTTCTTTCGCAACAACATTTTTATAACTTTATCAGCAGAGATAAAAAAAAAATGATTAAAAAAAATTTTATGTCAAGAGTTTTTACATTTATCAGTAAAATTTGAAATTAATAAAACAGTAAAAATAGAGGAACCTTTCGCTATTTTTACGATCATCTTCTGCAAATTTTACGCTCTCTAATTTCAAAATTAACTTTAAAATTATAGGTGAATCAATTATTGAAATGTAATTAACAAAAGTAAATATTGATTTAATCAATTTAATTTTCTAGTTTTTCTCTTTCTTAAATGTGCTCCAAACAGACAAGGACCCAACTTTATGGTAAGTCCTTATTTTGAATTATAATTTAAAAAGTTGAAGTTTTTGCTTGCGAAATTTGAGTGCAAACACGCTGTGCACATATCTTAACTTTGGAAACGACGTCAATTAAAAACTGGTTTCTTTTTTATTTTAATTATTTATCACATTTTTTCCAAAAAAAATAAATAAATAATTTTTTTTTATATAATTATATTTAATTTATCATAAAGATAAATAATTTTTGTTATGAAATTTTGAATGGGGCAGATACTGATAACAAAATATTTTTCACCAGGAAAAATTACAAAAATATTGACAGATAAATTAGACAATTTTTAATTACGTAAGTTATCAAATTAAATGCAAACTGACCAAGTGCAGCAGGTACAAAAAATGCAGTTTTAAGATGCAGCCATGCTTGCAAAACTAAGAAAGGCAAAACTTATGCAACTTTCTTTTTTTTTTCTTTTTTTCTTTTTTTTTTTTTTTTTTTAATATTTAGGAATTACATATTTTCAACTTTTAATGATAATAATAAATTTCTACATGAATTTCATCTTTAATTATCATATTTTTCTAATTATTATAACTCTTATTTATCTGCGCAAACAAATCCTTTATTTGTACCAAACATTGTGAATAGAGTCAGCGAAATATTAAATAAAAAAAGTAAAAAACAATTAAAAACAGAAATAAAAAAATGAATGCATGAAACACTATAAATTAATGTATATTATTAAAGGGAAAACTAAGTACTTCAGAAAAAATAATACTAATTTAATTTATGTAAAATTTACAAAAAAATGTAATAATAAAAATAATAATAAAAAAAAAAGTGTAAATGGACGCTCTAAATCTTATTTTTAGTTAATTGATAATTTTTTTTAACCGTAATTTCAATTTATTGATGTTCGAACCAGCCGACAAGATCCAAATGAGGATCTTGGCTGGACGAAAAACGTAGAATTAAAAAAAAATAAAAAAATAAAAAAACAAACAATATTTAACCTAAGTTATGGAATCAGATTCTAGGAAATTTGAAAATATTAAAATAAAAAAATTCAAGTAAAAAAGGAGTTAAAAGATTATTTTTTATCTTGTTTAGATTGATAATAAAATCAATGTGTTTAAATTTTGATTCGTTGATGAAGCTAATTGTACTATACGCATTATTGTACTGGGCTTGCTGTACTTGGCTTGCTGATAACATTGGTTTACAAATATATATGTAGAAATATCGTGCTAGCAAGTATGAAGTTACGTGGTAGCCCCTGGCTGGCTAGGCAACTTGTTGTGCAGCACTGCGTCTCTGGTTGCCTATGTGGCATTTCTGCAGGCGTTAATATCTCTCTGTCTCTCTCTCTCTCTCTCTCTCTGTATGTAAGTCTCTCTCTCTCTCTCTCTCTCTCTCTCTCTCTCTCTCTCTCTCTCTCTCTCTCTCTCTCTCTCTCTCTCTCTCTCTCTCTGTATTTCTTTATCTCTCTCTCCCCTCTCTCTCTCTCACTGAGTATTTCTTTGTCTCTCTCTCTCTCTCTCTTTATTTCCTTTTCTTGCTAATATACTTTGTGTTAAAAATAAAAACCCTTGACTAACAACGAAGACTTAAAAACGACGACAAAAACTCAAACTTCCAGCACGTCCGATGAACATGACTTGCTAAACTTTGCATCACCAGAAATAATTGCAATGTGATCAAAATATTTACTCACAACCTATCTAACTGACCCTTGCGCTTTGTCACCATGTTTGTGGTGTCCAGCATAGGAGAAACATCATTTGTCACACACAAAAGTATATTTCGAGTGTAAGTATTTGTGTGATATTGTTGTAGCTTGTTAGCAGCTACATGTAAGACTTACATTGAGCTGGCAACTTGGCTGTTAAATATATAACAATTATGTTTGTCCTATGCTGCCTGTGTATTTATTACCAACAATATGGTGGCTCTTAAATATGAGTGAAACCTGCCTATATGTAGCATGAAAATTCAACTAATGGAAAAGAAATTATAAACTTTTTCTTTTCTTAAAATATGAATTAAAATAAAATATTAAAATTAATGCCTACTATAATTAATTGCAAAACATAAAAATATTTGTATAGCCTGAATTGTCCTAACATCAGAATATTGATTTGTCCTCACAATCTCTCATATCAGTCGTTGAGGTTCAGTGATAACATAAACTGCATGACATCTCAACAATACTAACAAAGTGCTAGCAGACGACTTTGTGTTCCTGTCTACATTTAACATGCTTTCTTATGAGGCAATGAAGCAGCTATAACTGCAGTTAGAATTATTTCTCAATTTGAATTTTGTAGTGTACTGAGCATCAAAACTTTTGTTTTCTTAAATTTGAAGTTTTTAATTAAGTGGAAATCAAATAAATCAATTAATTAAATAAATCTAATTGACTTGAAATCCAGGAAAACAAAAGCTTGTAGGCTCAGTAAGCTACAGTAAAAATTTCAGCAGTGTGAAATAATTGTAAGTCAAGTTATAGCTGCTTCATTGCCCCATAAGAAAGCATGTTAAATGTAGACAGGAACACAAAGTCTTCTGCTAGCACTTTGTCAGTATCGTTGAGCTGTCAGTTTGTTTATTTTATCACTAAACACAATTTTGCATAAGTCTGATATTCAAATAAAAAATTATTAATTAAAAAAACAAAAATTAAATTGCTCAAAAATGTAAATAATAAAAAAACTGCAACTAAATAGAAAAATGAAATCATATTTCAAAGGCTTATGATAAACAAAGTATAAATAAATTGATTTTATTGATTGTTGATTGTTGTATATTGATTTACATTGATTTTTCTCAACATTAGCATTCAAAACAAGAATGGTTACAGAGATTTTTGTAAAGTTTTTTTTTCTTTAAAAATTAATTATAATATGATTTTAAAAATCATAAAAAAAATAATAATAATTTAAATACAATAATAAATTAAAGAAAAAAAATTAAAAAAAAATAAACTCTTATAAAAATCATTATGATAAATAAAGAGCTTATAAAAAACTTGAACGGATAGAGAAGTCCTTGTTTTTTTGTAGTTACAGTTCTTGCAGATAAACAATAGTAATCTGTACAAGGCCTTGTATGGAGTAGGCCTCGAGATGTGTTGATATTTAGAAGCACTTGCGGTGGACGATTCCAGGGCCGGACTCGTCGTATTCCTGCTTGGAGATCCACATCTGCTGGAAGGTGGAGAGAGAAGCCAGGATGGATCCACCGATCCATACGGAGTATTTACGTTCAGGGGGAGCGATGATCTTGATCTTGATGGTTGAGGGAGCGAGGGCGGTGATTTCCTTCTGCATGCGGTCAGCAATACCGGGGTACATGGTGGTTCCACCGGACAGTACGGTGTTAGCGTACAGGTCCTTGCGGATGTCTACGTCGCACTTCATGATGGAGTTGTAGACGGTCTCGTGGATACCGCAGGATTCCATACCCAGGAAAGAGGGCTGGAAGAGAGCCTCAGGGCAACGGAAACGTTCGTTACCAATGGTGATGACCTGACCGTCGGGAAGTTCATAAGACTTCTCGAGGGAGGTGGAGGCGGCGGCGGTGGCCATCTCCTGCTCGAAGTCCAGAGCGACGTAGCAAAGCTTCTCCTTGATGTCGCGCACGATTTCACGCTCGGCTGAGGAGGGCAGAAAACAACATTGGTTAGATCTTATTGCGTTTAAGTCGGCAAAGTGTGGTGCAAATTACATTTCTTTTTGGTTACAACTTCTAAGCTCTTTATAATATAATGTGTGTGTGTTTTTAATTTATTTATTTTCATTTTTATTTAAAAATTTTACTAAAATATACATTAACTTTAAAATAACATTATAACGCCAAGAATAACGTTAAAACGGGCATAATAACGCCAAAAATAACGTTCAAACGGGCATAATAACGCCAACAATAACGTTAAAATGGGTATAATAACGTTAAAATATGCATAATAACGCCAAAAATAACGTTAAAATGGGTATAATAACGTTAAAATATGCATAATAACGCCAAAATTAACGTTAAATTATGCATTGTCAAATAATGTAGGTCCCATGTTGATAATTATATTTGCAAGTGAGTGTGCTTGTACAATACAACTATAGAGGCGAAATTGCGAATTATTAACCGTCTGCTTGCTTTGCTCGCAACATTATATCTTTTTATTTCATTTTTATCAAGAGTGATTTCTATTTGTTTGCTTATTTATTTATTTATTTATTTATTTATTTATTTATTTATTTATTTATTTATTTATTTATTTATTTATTTATTTATATATTTATTTATTTATACAATATTATTTTATTTAAACTGATTTGTTATTAAAAACATAAAATTTTCTTGTATATATTATATTGGATAAAGTTTAGATAGCAGATTGCTACGTAGATATGGATATAGATAGTTACCGGTGGTGGTGAAGCTGTATCCACGCTCGGTGAGGATCTTCATCAGGTAGTCGGTCAAGTCGCGACCAGCCAAGTCCAGACGGAGGATGGCGTGGGGCAGAGCATAACCTGTGGGTCAAAACATCACGTATTAATTACATAACTTTCAGCAGATTTAACTTCAATTTAAATCATTTAAAATAATCAATATCAAAGTATCAACATTTTTTTAACAAAATTTCACAGCTGATTGATTGATTTACTGAATTATACAATTGACCATTTGTAATGAAAGAACTTTAAAAAAAAATTCAACATTCTAAATGCAATTGTTATAAGTATATAAAAATCGTAATCATACTGTATAATATACGTTAAAACAATTGAACACTTTCATCGCAAGTGGTCCATGGAATAAGATTGTCATTTTCTTTCTTTTTTATTATAAGTCAACTAGATATAAGTTAACTAGATAGCTAAGTAGATATAAATACATGACAACAATGATAAACTTTCATTGCAAATGGTCCATTGACCAACTTTTTTTTTTTTTTTTTGTTAACTTCAAGTGATATCTAGACATAGACAATTACCTTCATAGATGGGTACGGTGTGGGAAACACCATCTCCAGAGTCCAGTACGATACCGGTGGTACGACCGGAAGCATACAGGGAGAGCACGGCCTGGATAGCGACGTACATGGCGGGGGTGTTGAAAGTCTCAAACATGATCTGGGTCATCTTTTCACGGTTGGCCTTGGGGTTGAGGGGAGCCTCAGTCAAGAGGATGGGGTGCTCCTCGGGGGCTACACGGAGTTCATTGTAGAAAGTGTGATGCCAGATCTTCTCCATATCATCCCAGTTGGTGATGATACCGTGCTCAATGGGGTACTTCAGGGTGAGGATACCACGCTTGCTCTGTGCCTCATCTCCTACATAGGAGTCCTTCTGTCCCATACCGACCATCACACCCTATAACAGACACCATAGCATTGTGTTAGATACATAACATACACTAGAACACGTGTTTACCTTCGTGAACACGTGTCAACATTGTGAATCACGTTAGATACAGAACATAACATACACTAGAACACGTGTTTATCTTCGTGCACACGTGTCAACATTGTGAATCATGTTTTTGTGACACAAAATGCTCCATCAAACAGTATTAAAAAATTAGTGCATTGTTTTAGTTTGATTCCTGACTTATTTAAGATATTCACTTTTAAGTTATTATAACTAGTTAAAATATTGCATTTAAACAAATTATTAAAAATAGCTAATTTAAGTGGTTTTAAGATATTTCTTTAAGTAAAAAGTAGAGCTACTTTTAATTAGTTGACTAAATGCATTATTTTATCTTCTTATAATAACTTTAAAGTGATTATCTTAAATAAGTTAGGATTAGTAACGAAAGTAATGCACCAATTTTTAGAGTGAATGCGTCATTCCATTAAAAAAGTATTAGGCAAGAGATTGTCATTTTTTTAAATTAAATTTGAATAAAAACAAAAAAAATAATAAAAAGTATGGAATTTTAAATATGAACTCTAACACTGTGTAACATAATCAAGGACCAAATTTATTTTTTATGTGTGTTTATTATATATTTTTCATTATTATTATTTTGTCATATTTCTGGGTTCGATTGTTTCAATTTAATGCACAAAATATGAATGGCTTTGATGAAAAATATATTTAACACATTTTGTATTTCTGAGAGTTAATTATTAAGTAATTAAATATTTCAACAACAATGTTTGGTGAGGCTAATTGACAAACTGTGACGTCATCACTTTCCACTAAAATTTACTTTCATTAAGAAATAATTAATTTTATTATTTTAATATATTAAGAAAGCTGTCTACGGCGCTTCTACATTAAATATACTGCGGATTATATATTGTCAGTTAATATAAAAGTTTGAAGTTTTTTTTCGCGAGATTTTAAGTAAAATTTGGGCATTATAACAGGACGGGAGTCGAGCAGAGTAACGTTCTGCGTCGGGGAATATGAGAGAGAGAGAGAGAGAGAGAGAGAGAGAGAGAGAGAGAGAGAGAGAGAGAGAGAGAGAGAGAGAGAGAGAGTCGCGGGAGGGCGCGAGATAAAAATAGCCGCCGCGACGTGCAAGCAGGCAGCCCCACGCGATGCGGATGCGGGAGACGAAATGACATTACTTAACATCTCGTCTTCTATGTTGAGATCTTATTTTAGTATATTATACTAAACTTAAAAAAAAAAAAATAAATAATAATAAAAAAAAAAGTTAAAAATTCAGTATAACTAATCATAATCACAGCATTTTCTTATAGGAGATTTCCCTCTCTCTTTTTTTTTTATATTTTTTTTATTAAAAATATTTTTTAGAAAAGAAAAAAAAAAAAAAAAGATGCTCGTTCAGAAAATTAAAAACATTTTGTTTGAAGAATAAAAAAATGAAAGTAAGTTTTGTAGAACGGTGACGTCATAACTGATCACTGTCAAGATCGTTAGATTATATTTTTAATTGAGTCAAGTTTGTGGCACCTAACAATCAAAATCTTTTGAATTTGCAAGAAAAAAAACTGACAAAGATTTTTAGTATAGAAATCTAATGTATTTGAAGATTTTTTTTTCTTTTGTAATAGAAATATTGTTATCAATTATCATAAATGCATATCACAATAATTATAAACAAAAAAATTGATTGCAAGTTGTCCAATGATGGAGCAACAATGTTCACTTTGAAATTTATTTTAATAAATATTTTATTTTATTATTAAAAAAAAAATATATATATTAAGTTTCATAATCCTATTTCAATATTATTTAATTTGCATTGATTTTGTTTGTTTCAGTAGTATGAAGTGCATGATGAATGGCCAAGTATTTAAGGGTGGTTTTGAAGGTGATTAAGGTGAGTTAATGTTTGTATACCTGGTGACGGGGACGTCCGACGATGGAGGGGAAGACGGCGCGGGGTGCGTCATCTCCGGCAAATCCGGCCTTGCACATACCGGAGCCATTGTCTACGACCAGAGCGGCAACATCGTCGTCACACATCTTGCTGCTGTCTGCTGATTAACCTGCAATCAATCAATCAATCACTGTTTACATATTTAAGACCTCAGTGCACTAATTTTATCACAAAATACGCTCTAAATTGCCTAATTAATATATTTTACTGTCTTAAAACACGTAAAAGTATGTCTAGTATTCTACATTTAAATATTTGTGACCTCAGTGCAGTAGTTTTCTCACAAACACACTAACAAGAGGCTTCTACAATGTTAAATTAGTACATTTTACTGTCTGAAAACACGTAAAAGTATGTCTAGTATTCTACATTTAAATATTTGTGACCTCAGTGCAGTAGTTTTCTCACAAACACACTAACAAGAGGCTTCTACAATGTTAAATTAGTACATTTTACTGTCTTAAAACACGTAAAAGTATGTCTAGTATTCTACATTTAAACATTTGTGACCTCAGTGCAGTAGTTTTCTCACAAACAACATTTAAATTGCTCAATAAAAATTTGAAAATTCATCAAAATTAAATTCAAATAATTTTTTTATAAATTCAAAAAATTGGTATAAATTGCTTATTTTTCAATCAATTAATTTTACGAAATTATTTCCTAGTTTAAATCTCATATATGTTATCACTATTTAACTTTGAAACTCAAATTTTATAGAAATTTTATTGAAATTGATTAAGAGAGAAATTTGTAAAAAAAAAATGTACGGAAGATTTGAGATATTTTCTATAAGATAAAAGTGTTCATTTGGAAGTTCAAAATATTAATACCAAAAACAAATGACTATTTATTTTTACATTCCATTAAATGTAAAAGTCACCTAAAACAATTGCAATAATTGCAATAACATAATAATGATAATTTTACACCTACCCCAACTGTTTTCTTTTTTTTTTAAACATTGAAATTTAAACATATTTTTATAAAACGTAAAAGAAGGCAGTAGAATGGGCTAAAAAGTGAACTAATTTAGCGGTATACAATAAAAAAAACAAAAATTTAAATCAAAATAGAAAATTAAAATTAAAAAAAAGTTAAAATTTTGAAAGTAGGTTGGTATAAAATTACATCAGTAAAATAAAAACAAAAGTGATCGCGAGTGCCAAAGTCGCCCCCCCCCCCCCTAGCCACTTAGAGAGAGAGAGCTATTCCTAGCTTCACCCCCCCACCACCCCTCCCCTAAGTTACAGAGCTCTCATGACCATATATAGGCATGATTGTCTGCAGCCCAAATTTTCCTCACTTAATGTTATTGCTATAATTAAATATTAATTAAAATTAAATTAATTAACTTCCAAATCCCCACTTATAACGACTAATAAGGATCTGTATATTTCGTGCCAATTAAATTGCAATTCTCGTGTTTTACGGCAGTTTAATTCAACATTTGGATTTGTGATAAAATAAACTGCATGACAGCTCAACAATACTAACAAAGTGCTAGCAGACGACTTTGTGTTCCTGTCTACATTTAACATGCTTTCTTATGGGGCAATGAAGCAGCTATAACTTGACTTACAATTATTTATCACAGCTGAAATTTTACTGTAGCTTACTGAGCATCAAAACTTAATAAATTTAGAGTTAATTTTTCACCCAATTGACTTGAAAGCCAGGAAAATTAAAACTTTGAAGCTCAGTAGGCTACAGTAAAAATTTCAGCTGTGAGAAATAGTTGTAAGTCAAGTTATAGCTGCTTCATTGCCCCATAAGAAAGCATGGTGAATACTAGTTAGCACTTTGTTAGTATTGTTGAGCTGTGAGTTTGGATCACAAAAGATTTGCAAGTAGTATATTAATTCCAAGTAAGATAATGTAACAAGAGAAACCAGATAAAACTTCAAACAAAAATTTGCCTATGCTCTCAATTTTATAAATTTTATTTATTTACTCTATTTTTAGTAAAAAAATAAAAAAGTAATTTAGAAAAGCTGTGGTTTTGTAAAGTTTAAATGCTCATTCAATAATAAAAAATACACGGCACAAAAAAAAAAAAAAAAAAAAAAAGTTTTTCAAAATAATTTGTTTGAGTATTACGTTATGTAACAGAGCAAATCGTGATTTTCTTTTTAAAAAAATATTTTGACAACAAATTTACAAAAATTAAAAGTTTTAATGCAAGTAAAAAAAAAATTCACTTAAAAATTTGAAATTTAATTTTTTTTAAAAATTCACTTTTTTTTTCTCACTTAAACCGCTAGACGCACACTTATAAAAGTGATAAAATTGAGATATTTGGCTATACACTAACACACTTTGATATACAGTATCCTCGCTCGCTATATCACTAAGGTTTGAACTAACTGCTATATTCACAAGTATACACTATACGGGTATGTACCACGGGTATGTACGGGTATGTATGTAACACTGGTTAATTACCCTGCTAGACTGAAAGCTCCGGGTGGCTCGAGATCTGAGAGTCGAGTGAGGCTGTGCCGTTCTCGCGCCACTATCTATATCCTCGCGGTACTCGCGGCCCGCGCCCAAACATGGTAACGCTGCCGCCCTAGGGGGGGACTTCACATACTTCACATGTCAGCATGGTTCATTTTACCTCTGAATTACATTGAACTTGAGCTGTGAACACACGTTGCAGCAACTATGTCTAGTTATAACTTCTCTCGCTAGAGAGCAGGAGTGGCGCTTTACCCTTATGCCCATATATGGTCAGTGCAAGTATAACAGGGGGTGGGGGGAGGGGTGAACTGCATGATGCACAACCCTTAACCAAAGTTAAAAACATGCACTATATGTATTTATATATATAACTATAGTCAGTTTTTT
>OX439132.1:244390-306890 GCA_949318235.1 Ecdyonurus torrentis | reverse complement strand
TGCACTTTTTGCAAGTTTAAAAATACCAAGCAATATTTTTGAGAGCATTGATGTTGTTAATAACTTGTGAGAAAAAAATATGGCATAAAAAAAAAGTTAATTTTCCAAATAGGAAAACTGTATGTTTTTCCTATGAAGAATGTTATACACTGCGCCAGTATGGCGTTGAGTCGCACTCATATCATAAGTAAAAAAATACTTCTCTATTGTATACTGTATGCATACATGTTAAAGTCGACGCTATATATGTATTTGATCACTATGCAGGGAAATAAGAAAATGACAAATTTAACAAATTTTGTCAGCATTGATATTGTTAATAGCTTGAATTTCAAGTATGGGAGAAAATTTTTAACTATATAATATTAAAAAAGTTAATTTAAAATAGCAAAAAAAAAAAAAAAAAAAAAAAAAAAAAAAAAAAAAAATAAGATTAATGTTTTTCATTGCGCCAGTATGGCGTCGAATCGCTCTCACAACATTTATTATTTTTTTATTATTATTTTGAGGCAGTAACTTTGGTTGATACATTTTAATTGTCTTCTGAAAGTTGCAGATGAGAGAAACTTAAATACGCAATATTCGAGGCAAATTATAAATAATAAAAGCAATGCTAAAATTGGGGCTACCAAAATATTAAGTTTTTACTTTTTTCACAGCACACGGAAAGAATATTTAATCAAAAGAAAGAAAAAAATCAATAAAAAAATCAATAAAAAAAAAATAATAAAATAAAAAATAAAATAACTACATGAAATGTGCCATTTTTTTTTTTTTTTTTTTTTTTTTTTTTGTATTTTGAATGTTTCATTTTGAATGTAACGTATATGTGATATAATTTACATGGAAATTTGAAATTGTTTAAAGCCGGCCCGTGTGTGCTTTTCCATTAATTAGAAAGTGTTAGTTGTCGATAAGACAATGTCTTGACTGGGACTGGGATGAGTTTAGCACGATAACACAAAAATGGTAAGCAAAAAAAAAAAATAATAATAATAATAATAATAACAAAAAAAATTAAATTAAATTAAAAAAAAATATAATAAATTTTTAAAACGTGGTTTTTGCTTATAATTTTTGTACGTGGTTTATGTCATTAGAGCATAAAAAACGTTAAATTAGAACAATATAAATAATTATGCTGTAAAACATAATATTAATGCTATGTAACAAAGTTATTATGCAAAGTCAACGCATTATTGGATAACTCAATAACATGGGCAACAAAGGAAAATAACTCATTTTTACCAATGTAAAAATACTAAGCAATATTTTTGAGAGCATGTTGTGAATCGCTTGAATTAGTATCTCAACTACGTGAGAAAAATAACAATATCTCAAAAAAAAAAAAAAAAAAAAAAACGTTCCCATAAAAAATTGCCAAAAACGAAGCAATGTTGTTGACTACTCCAATATGGCATCCAAGTGCATTAAATATGACGTCATGCGGATACATCCTATAATTTGGTCGCCGATGAGAGCCATTGCTAAGTTGCACGATGCTGTGCCTACAAAGCCGAGGCAGGGAGGCACACAGCTGCTTGCTGGTCTAAAGTTAGCTTCATCAGTCCCTCAATGTTTATATGTATACTAACCATATGTCTGGTGCATGAGCTTGTATGGCGCTCGACCTTGTCGCTATCTAGCCTGCCTAGCACACTACCATTGCTTAGCTACACAACTAACAATTTCACATTTGTTCGATAATTTATTTCGTCCTACATAGTACACAGTAAAAATATGCATCAGTCAAGCAGCTTATTGATAAAGCAATTACAAATAATACTCAAACTTATAGGGTGTATGCGGATGACGTCATATTTAATGCACTTGGAGGCCATACTGGAGTAATAACATTGCTCAGCATAGGACAAACTTCATTTAATCCAACTTTCTTTGGGTAATGTACGGTTAGTTATTTTTCTCACATACTTGAGATACTAATTCAACATATTTACAGCATCAATGCTCTCAAAAATATTGAATAGTGGTTTTAAAATGGCAAAATGATTTAAATTTCTTATGCCACCCATGTTATTGAGTTATCCAACATGGCGTCGACTTTAACATGAATGCATAGACCCTTAATAGTTAGTATTTTGAAAATATCTCTACATTCTGCTCTATATTTTGCACCGCTGATAATTTTTATTACTTTTTTTTTTTTTTTTTAAATACCTTGCGGCCTATACAATACCCTACAATGTCGAAGTGAAAAAATGAACTGATAGGAAAACCGCCCACATATAGGATGTACGCACATGACGTTATATTTAATGCGCTTGGAGGCCATATTGGAGTAATAAATAACATTGCTCAGCATAGGATAAACTTCAGTTTGAGACCATTGTCTTTGGGAAATCTGTCAAATTTTGGTTATTATTTTTTTTCACATACTTGAGATACTTATTCAACATACTTTTATTCTTCTTATATAGTGTGTATGCATTCATGTTAAAGTCGACGCCATATTAAATAACTCAATAACATAAGTGGCATAGGAAAATATAGCTCATTTTGCCAATTTAAAAATAGTTAGCAATATTTTTGAGTGCATTGATGTTTTAAATAATATTTACAACATCAATGCACTCAAAAATATTGCTAACTATTTTTAAATTGGCAAAATGAGCTATATTTTCCTATGCCACTTATGTTATTGAGTTATTTAATATGGCGTCGACTTTAACATGAATGCATACACACTATATAAGAAGAATAAAAGTCTCCTCTCCTATTGTATAATCTATTACTACTCAATATTCTAATTCTACTGTATGATCGCTCACCGGACATGATGTATGCTCCTATGTTATATAATATTTTGTTTGCACTTTTTGTTTTCTATCTGAATATTATTTCTAAAAACAAAAACATAATTAAAAAAAAAAGCATTTGAAATCTTTTATAACGAAAAAATATTTAGCCGATGAAATAATTGTTAAGCAATAATGCATGATGAAGAATGGTTTAATAAATCTCTGGATATTAAAATTATTTTTAATTAAAATCAGCAATAATACAATTTGCAATAGAGAATATGTTAAAAATGAAATTAATTTATTAAGTTATTTAAGTAAACTGGCACAATTAGTCATTTTTCTATGCTGGCCCATGTTAATTAGTGATCCAACATGGCGTCGACATTAACATGAATGCATACACCTTATATGTATAACGTTGAAGGAAAGAAACAGATAAGATTTTTTTTAATTGGTTTTAATTACAAATCTTAATACATGGCTATATCAAGAATTTTTTGTGTAAAAAGATATAATTATTATTTTCTTTGCAGCTTTTATTAACTTGAATCATTTAATTGAATTTCTCTCTCTCTCTCTCTCTCTCTCTCTCTCTCTCTCTCTCTCTCTCTCTCTCTCTCTCTCATACCTCTCGGTGACTAAGCAAGAATGCGTGGCGGTTATTTTGAAATTATGTTGTTGAGTCGTAAGAATTTGAGTGTGTGGGTGGCACCTGCTTTTGTGTTATGTGTGTGTGTGTGTGTGTGTGTGTGTGTGTGTGTGTGTGTGTGTGTGTGTGTGTGTGTGTGTGTGTGTGTGTGTGTGTGTGTGTGTGTGTGTGTGTGTGTGTGTGTGTGTGTGTGTGTGTGTGTGTGTGTGTGTGTGTGTGTGTGTGTGTGTGTGTGTGTGTGTGTGTGTGTGTGTGTGTGTGTGTGTGTGTGTGTGTGTGTGTGTGTGTGTGTGTGTGTGTGTGTGTGTGTGTGTGTGTGTGTGTGTGTGTGTGTGTGTGTGTGTGTGTGTGTGTGTGTGTGTGTGTGTGTGTGTGTGTGTGTGTGTGTGTGTGTGTGTGTGTGTGTGTGTGTGTGTGTGTGTGTGTGTGTGTGTGTGTGTGTGTGTGTGTGTGTGTGTGTGTGTGTGTGTGTGTGTGTGTGTGTGTGTGTGTGTGTGTGTGTGTGTGTGTGTGTGTGTGTGTGTGTGTGTGTGTGTGTGTGTGTGTGTGTGTGTGTGTGTGTGTGTGTGTGTGTGTGTGTGTGTGTGTGTGTGTGTGTGTGTGTGTGTGTGTGTGTGTGTGTGTGTGTGTGTGTGTGTGTGTGTGTGTGTGTGTGTGTGTGTGTGTGTGTGTGTGTGTGTGTGTGTGTGTGTGTGTGTGTGTGTGTGTGTGTGTGTGTGTGTGTGTGTGTGTGTGTGTGTGTGTGTGTGTGTGTGTGTGTGTGTGTGTGTGTGTGTGTGTGTGTGTGTGTGTGTGTGTGTGTGTGTGTGTGTGTGTGATATGTGTGATAATTACTTATGTTATTACAAAATAACAACATTTTTGCTCTACAATATAGCAAGTGTTCAATGTAATGTAGCAACATAATGTATGTCCTTTTTTTACTTGTGCTATTGATTGATTGATTGATTGATTGATTCTTAATTACAGTAATCCTTACACATAGCCACTTAAGTTACCCCTGCAGAAAGTTGAAATATGCAACCAGAGGGACAGATATGCACAAATAGTTGCCTAGCCAGCCAGGGGCCACAAACTTTGTAAATATTTACATTGAACTGCTTTCAATTTTCAATCAAAGCATCTAAAAGCATCTAAAGCATTTAAAATATACTTGAGAGCATTGATGCTGTGAACAGGTTGAATTTGTACCTCAAGTATGTGAGAAAATAAGAAATAAGAAGCTAATTTACTAATGAAAATAGCCAAAAACTAGGTTTGTCCTAAGCTGAGCAATGTTATTCATTGCTCAAGAAGAGCATCGAAAAACATTCAGAATGACGTCATGCGTACACACCCTATACTCGACAATAAAATACAACATAAGTTAATTTTAATGTTAACTATGACGTCAACAGCATCTTTATGTGACAGCTATTTTTTTTAATTATAATTTATAATTATATATATTTATTATAATATTTGTGGAATAGAAAATTTACTTTTCAAAAAAAAATAATAAAAAAAAATTTACTAGCTACACCATAGCAATATCTCGTTTGCACAAAATCTTAAAGACCGACGTAAGAGAGAGAGAGAGAGAGAGAGAGAGAGAGAGAGAGAGATTTCTTTATTTTTAACCGTGGCTCCCACTGACCTAAATTTAAATAAAGTAAGCCAAACTGTTTTTGCAGATTTACGTTAGAAATTAGCAAGCCTGGTTTTATAACTTTATTTATTTATTTATTTATTTATTTATTTATTTATTTTTTTATTTATTTATTTACTTATTTGTCTATTTATTTATTTCTTTCTTTATTTATTTATTTATTTTTCTATTTATTACACGGAGAGAATTACCCGAGTTGAAATAACAGAAGTGCGAACCAACTCAAGTTTTTGAATTATCACAACTCAAAGTTTCGTTGGTTTCACTCAAGTTTCAATTATGACGATTAAAAAACTTGAGTTGGTTCGCACTTCTGTTATTTCAACTCGGGTAATTCTCTCCGTGTATTTACCTCTTTGATTATTTATTTGATTGACTATGTATATAATGTTCACTTGTTAAAGTAAATAATACTTGGTATATTATATGGGGTCTCCTCAAAGTTAAATTATTATAATGCGTGTGTTTAAAAATGTCATGGCTTTCAAACATAAAAAAAAAAAAAATAAAAATAAAAAAATGAACAACATAGGATTGATTGGACCTAAAACTTATTATATTTTGTCAAACGAAATTTCATACAGAAAAATTAATATAGATATTAGTAAAATGTTGAATGGTTTCTACATGTAAATATTAGGAGAGAGGGAGAGAGAGAGAGAGAGAGAGAGAGAGAGAGAGAGAGAGAGAGAGAGAGAGAGAGAGAGAGAGAGAGAGAGAGAGAGAGAGAGAGAGAGAGAGAGAGAGAGAGAAGGATGTTATATTTAGTGTAGTTCAATGCAGCAACATAATTTTACTAAAAAAACATGATGTATTACTTTGTTATTTTCGTGGCAATTATGTTATATTTAAATAAATATTGCATAATTATTGCTAATTAGAACATCTCATATTAATAACTATGCGGTACAACATAATATTTATGCTATCGATGTTGTTGTTAAACCACGCTTCTACTTTCAGCGTGTTTCCTTACTTTCACACATCTACGTTTATCGCGATAGACTTAAAAACTACTATCTACAAATATCGCGACAACAGATATAAACATTTCTACACCTGTTTTCTTATGTAGAAGTGGTTTTACCTGTGGTCGCGATAAATGTAGATACGTGTTTTTAAGGCTATCACGATAAACGTAGATGTGTGAAAGTAAGGAAACACGCTAGAAGTGGAAGCGTGGGTTAGCCGCCACACCGCATCGCTATGTATGTAAAATAGTATTTTTGAATGTTAGCCGCCACACCATCGCTATGTATGTAAAATAGTATTTTTGAATCTTAGCCGCCACACCATCGCTATGTATGTAAAATAGTATTTTTGAATCTTAGCATAGTAACATGGAAGCGAGCTAGCAGCATAATTATTTTCCATATTTTTGGTTTAATTTCTGAAAAAAATGTTAAAAAGGTTCTAATTTTACTTGAACTTTCAAATTAAAAAGACCACATTTGCAATGTAACAATTTCAATATTTGCTGCAGCTTGTGCATTGCCATGTTTGACATAACTAAACTTTCAAGTAACATTTCATCTGCACTGCATGTCAATGAACACCCTTCAGTTTGTCACATATCAGACCAATATCAGAATATAAAATTTAAAAAACGTAAACAATAATATTAAACATGAAAAGGATAAAGAAAAACAAATAAACAAAGAGAGAGAGAGAGAGTGAAAAAACTGAAAAAAGGTGAAAATAAAGATAAGAAACATAAAAAGAAAAAATAAGAGAGAGAGAGAGTGTGAGAGAGAGAGAGAGAGAGGGGAAAAATATTGAAAAAGGGAAAAAAATCATGAAGATGAAATAGGTTAAAGAAGCAAGAGCGAGAGAGTGAATAAAAACGATTTTTTTTTAAATATAACAAGAAACATAAAAAAAGAGAAAGAAAATGCAGAAAAAATTTGGAAAAATAAAGCAAAAATTATAGTTCATTAACGAGAATATAGGATTAAAATAAAAAATGAATGTGTAAAAAAAAAAAAAAAAAAAAAAAAAAAAAAAAAAAAAACTGCATGTGTACAAACAATGGCATAAAAGTAAAAGTAGTTTCAGTTGTACAAAAAGTGCAACAGCCTGCATTGCATTGCACTGCACTGCATTGCAAGACAATATACATCATGCAATGTTAATCAAGTGACGGTCTTAATTAAGTGATGACGTCACAGATGTTCGCGCCATGTAAGGTCGCTCGCGCCTCTGTATCGTCGTCACGTGACGTGCGGTGCGGCGGTGCGGCCACTGCGGCGAGCACCGCCTGGTTATTTTTGTCTCTCTCTCTCTCTCTCTCTCTCTCTCTCTCTCTCTCTCTCTCTCTCTCTCTCTCTCTCTCTCTCTCTCTCTCTCTCTCTCTCTCTCTCTCTCTCTCTCAATGCAGCCTCCCCGCGTGCACCACAATCACTTGCCATATATGGCAACACGTACATCTATAGGGGGTTTGCATTCAACGCCATTTGTAATCACTAAATAACATAGACCAGTCAAAAATATTTAGTAGAATATTTTTGAGAGCATTGATATTATTAATAACTTGAATTTCAAGTATGTGAGAAAAATAAAAATCGCCAAAAAATAAAAATATTTCTCAAAGAAAAACGACGTTTGTTCTACACTGAGTGGTGTTATTTATTGCTCCAATATGGCGTCCAGGCGCATTTCCGTACATTTTTATGCATACATAATTTTAAAAAACCGTCATTTATGCTGTATTTATGTCATTATAGCAGGACTTATGTTAAATTACAACAACATAATATTTATGCTATATAACATAATATTTATGCTATGTAGTATAGTAATTATGCAGTATAGATTACGTTGTATTGGACAAATTGTGCTGAAATGAGCTATCATAATTATTATTAGAGCCCAGATTCGTAGGCCAAGTGCCTTTAATATGCGCCGGGTCTATTTTGTTCAAACTTCTTATCTCCATCGATCGTAAGAAGGTGGTCAGGAAAATCCAATAAAAAAAGTGCATTGTTTTTTTGGTTTTCACGCCTTTTTTTTTCTTCTAAAAAGTGCCTTTATTGCCTTTTTTTTTAAACATTTGCACAAATTTGTACTAAAAATGCCAAAAAAAAAAGGTGATTCCCAATTTTGATTTATTAAAAAAAATTAAAATTTGAAATTTAGAAAATAAAATAAATAAAAAATATATATATATTGATATAATAAAATACATTCATACTATAAAAAAATCTTTATTGCAAAACGTATTTAAAAAGTTCTTAAAGTAATTAAATATTTATAAAAACGAAGTACTTAATTTATTTTAAATTAATTTCATCCAATAATAGCTGTATTTATATCAGAATGTCAAGATAACATTCAGATTATGATAACAAAATAAATTAAAACTGTTGCATACCTCATTTTATATCCCATATTACATTTTTAGAGTGCTTTGGCAAATTGGCATTTTGCGCCATTTCGCGAATAAAAAATAAACGATTTGACGAAAAATAAAACTGTGCACATTTTTAAAAATGTCAAAACTGAGGCTTTCATTTGATGTATAAAACATTATTTTTCTCACTTACCGTCATGTCTAAATTTAAGATTTAAATCGTGCGTTTTTTTATAAACACCCTGTATAGTAAATCAACACATATGCAAATTTATTAATAATAATGTGTATAATAGAAATATGTCCTGTAATCCTAATTGACTAGTAAAGGAACAACGGTTTTGAAACCGACTATAAGCGATGTCGGTCACATCCGCTTCCGTTTCTCCTTACTACGCATGCGCAGTAAGTCGAAACGGAAGCGGATGTGAGCAAAATTGCTGATAGTCGGCTTCAAAACAGTTGTTCCTTTATCAGTCAATTTATAATTTTCTGGAGTCGGGTGCTAAATATCCGCATGACGTCATATTTAATGCGCTTGGACGCCATACTGTAGTAACAAATAACATTGCTCAGCATAGGACTAACTTTGTTTTTGTCTATTTTCTTTGGGATATCTGTTATTTTTGTTATTAATATTGTTCTCACATACTTGAAATTCAAGCTAACAACATCAATGCTCTCAAAAATATTGCTTACTATTTTTAAACTGGCAAAATGTGCCATTTTTCCTTCAGTTTTATTATTTTCTTATAACTTCTATGTTAATTAGTGATCCAATATGGCGTCGACTTTTACATAAATGCAAACATTCTATAGTTTTCTCAAAAACACAGAAATCGTAAATCACAAAAAAGTAAAAATAAATAATCAAACTGCAAGTCCAATGATGTGACTGGTTTGTCCACGCTATACAAAATACACTATGTAACATTAAGGCTTGTATATAGGGGGGTTTGATTTACTGTATATAGGGGGGTTTGATACATGTTAAAGTCGACGTCATAAGTGAGTACTAAATAACATTGGCCGGTATAGGAAAATGTCACATTTTGCCAGTTTAAAAACACTATGCAATATTTTTGAGAGCATTGATGTTGTAAATATGTTAAAGTAGTGTCTCAAGTATTTGAGAAAAATAACAAGAACAAAAAATTAACATATTGCTCAAAGAAAATTGCCCGATTTCATTCTCCATCGATCGTAAAAAGGTGGTTAGGAAAATTCAATAAAAAAAGTGCTTTTGGCCTTTTTTTTTGTTTTCACGCCTTTTTTTTTATCTAAAAAGTGCCGTTGTTGCATTTTTTTAAATCATTTGTACAAATTTGTTCTAAAAATGCAAAAATAGGGGGGGGGGGGGGAAGAGCAATCTCCAATTTTTATTTATTAAAAAATTTAAAAAATTTAAATTTAATATTTAAAATTTAAAAAATTAAAATTAAAAAAATAATATATTAATTTATATATTAAAAAAATTCAAACTGTAAAAAAAATTGTGTATTGCTAAATGTATTTAAAAAGTTCTTAAAGTAATTAAATATTTATAAAAACGAATTAGTTTATATTTATTTTCAATTAATTTCATCCAAATAGCTGTATTTATATCAGAATGTCAAGATAACATTCAGATTATGATAACAAAATAAATTAAAACTGTTGCATACCTCATTTTATATCCCATATTGCATTGTTAGAGTGCCTTTTTATTTGCCTTTTTTTCCAAAATAAAGTGCCTTTTTAGGTGCCTTTTTTTCGAAAAAAAAGTGCCTTTTAATCCGGGCTGTAGTAATAATTTTAAATGTCATATTTGCAACATTAAACATTCACTTAATTACTTTGCAGTGATTTGTAGCCCCTGCAAGTATATGCAAATTGTCGGTCATTTGTGTACATATTGCTGCATATCTTACAGGAAAGTATATATAATATAATATAGTATATTATGTAATATGTATGTACTATGTATGTAGTAATATAACATTGAACTTAAAGTACAGTATCATTATATATTGGACCAATATATATATTTGGATTTATTTATGTATTTTACTATTATGTGCATAATTGACCAATTTTAATTGTTTTAATATAACTTGGCACAATTAGCATTGTAAAATCATATTTAGTTAAATATTGAGAGAGAGAGAGAGAGAGAGAGAGAGAGAGAGAGAGAGAGAGAGAGAGAGAGAGAGAGAGAGAGAGATCGCTATAGGCAGGCAGGCATATGTTGCAGGAAGCAAGTAAAATATATAAATAGACTCCGCGATGAGAATAGCTTGACGCGGCAAACATACACACATATACATATTTATATATATATACACACACATAGAGACGCCCGCTATGTTTGTCTACATATTGCCATTGCTAATGTGCCGCCTTATTAGGCTAACTAAACTTTTACTTGTGACATCAAATAAAGAATAAATACATACAATATTTTATATACAATATTATATATATATATATATAATATATATATATATATATATATATATATATATATATATTTATATATATATATATATATTATATTATATATTATTATATATATATAATGTATATTAGGGCGGGATTCACGAACAAGACAACAATGTTATATTTTGTTAAATTTTCACAACAATGAGAATAGTTCAAAATTTAACGTTATTATCTTCATGGACGTAATAAATATGCAGCTCATTGTCAGCACAAATTGTTCAATACAGCATTAGGTATGTTATACTGCACAATAACTATGTTATATAGCATAACTATTATGTTGTACAGCTTAATTATTTATATTGTTCAAATTTAACATTAATTATGCTATAATGACATAACAGTAGCATAAATTATGTAATCTATTCTTGCCGTATTGTTGATGAATATATCCCTCCCCAAATAATCAATATACATTTAAATTGATACATTAATTGATCCATCAATATATATGCTTCAGTAGAACTATACATAAAGATTGATTGATTTCACGTAAAAAATGTAATATTTATGCTAGCTAAGTACCATAATTATGCTCATACAAATGGAGCATAACATAATATATAGTCTTTTGTTTTTTATGCTAAATTGTACTTTTTATTTTTAATATTCTAACATATTTTGATTTCAAAGATATTTTGCAATGTCTGTGAGAACGTTATTAAATTTCGTAGTAATTGTTGGCATCAAGATCTCTGACATAACTGCTGCTCTAGCGGCGACCTTGCTCTCTCTCTCTCTCTCTCTCTCTCTCTCTCTCTCTCTCTCTCTCTCTCCATGTACAGTAGTCAAGTCAATGGTGATGATGTCACAAGCTGCTTCTAGCTTGGCGCAACTTACCATAGCAGAGAGAGAGAGAGAAAATCTCTTATAAGACTTTGGAAAATCGTCATAATCTAATCGTACATACAAATAAATAAATGGCTGATGTATGTTATATATAATTTTTATAAGAAGCTTATCATTGCTGGCCTGACAATAAAGTGTAACTTATCAGTAAATATCACGTGGGCACAGCTAAGAGTCACCTCTCATTACGCTTATAACAAAAAATACTTTTTCTTCTTTTTTTTTCTTTTCTCTTCTTTTCTTCACTATCTTTTTTTTTTTTTTTTTTTTTTTTTGAAATTTTTGAAAAAAACTAAGTTACGTAATTTATGCTGCATTTATACGTCGTCATTATAACATAAATCTAATACTAAATTACAACAACATAAACAATTATGCTATGTAACATAGTTATTCTGCTGTATAAATTATGCTGTATTAAACAAATTATGCTGAAATAAGCTAGCATAATTATATAAATGTTCAAACACGTAAAATTATGTCTATATAGTATTTCTCATTTAAATTTCTTCAAATTTCAAAAAAATATTTTATTAAAAATCGTAAAAAAAAAAAAAAAAGTATTTTTCTTCATATAATTAAGCGTAATATTAAAATAGAGGACTCTTCTTCCCACGTCTCCCCGCTCTAAACCGATAAGCTCACCTGCCAGTGCCACGGAGATCCCCGTGTTAAAAAGTAAAAGCACGAAGCCGTAGTGTCAAGCTGTCCATGTAGAGCACGCCACACGCCGGACAATACTACACTTCAAGAAAACAATAATTTAAAAAAAATGATAATAAAATAGAACAAATTGAGATAACAAAATACAAAAATTGGACCAGAAAGCCCCCTTTTTAACGCCATTTTTTTAATTTATTATGATCATGAAAAAAAAGTGATGATATAATTCAGCATAATCCTTATGCAAAGAATAACAAGGCGACAATTCAAAGTGTTTAAGAAAGAACTGAAATCAACAATTGGGGTCGTTTCTCTTAACATTTATAAGAAGGCTGTTTGTAAACCCTAGCTGTTCTCTTGCACCAAAAAATGCGCATCCAATTTGATTAACCAAAGCTGATCGTCATTTTAGGAGCAGAGAACAGCCGGGGCTACGAACAGCATTAATAATCTGCCCGATTCAGTCAATAGTTTATTAAAACGACTCAGTCATTTAAAGTCAAATGACCCATCCGTCTTCCCACCCATCCACCGAGTACACGTGTGTCTCATGCCTTATTATTAGCGTGGAATTAACGTAACTTAAAACTCACTGCTACTAACGCAATGTATAAGTGTGACAATTTGACGATTTAAAACAAAAGTCACATTTGCTTACCATTCATAATATGCATACAATTTGTTCATTTTTGTAAACTAAATTAAGGCAGACAAGAGCCGGGATTTCATTTCTCATAAAAATACGATTTTGTTACAAATTTCAGCGTTTTGAATATAAAATATGACTTTTTCAATATTTTAAGCAGCAACTTCACATGAAATCATTATTAATTACCTTCTAATATCATTAAAGACAAGGGACGGTTTTTGAGGGGTTTCGTTACATATACTTTTCTTTGGCTAAATCATTAAACGAAATCGTCATACACCTGATAGTGCAGTATTAAGTAAAAACGTTCGAAAAAGTTAATCTAATTTTCATTTTAAAATCTCATTTACTCAATGAAAATAATGTCAAAAATGGCGACATTAAAAAATGTTTGAATAAACATATTTCCGAAATTCTCCGTGAGATATGTGAAAAAACCGACTCTAGCAAACAATATTAGATTTAGAATGCTTCGGTTTAATGTGAATAGAAACCGTTCGAAAGTCGGAAAGAATAAATATTTTAAAGTTCGTCAAAACCAGAAATACCGACATTTTTTTGAAATCGTTTGCGGCATTTCAATAGTTTGATGCGCATTTGATGCTCATTTTTTTCTAATGTTCAGCTGTGCAGCTAATGGAAATTTGGCAACATTGCACAAGAGCAGCTGAATGAGCTGAAGAAAAATAATAAAAATGTGATCGTAGTCATGGGAAAGTCATATTTCACTGATTTATAAAAAGTGTAAATGCATGGGTGACAAAATAATTTTGAAACATCAATCGCGCGACGATTGCTGATTGCGAATCTCGGTGACAAACAGAGTGTCACGCAAAGATCGCAGATAAGTACCTAGCATTTTTTATAAGATCGTGATTCTTTGTGTTGAAATATCGACATTCTGGATTTCAGGGAGAGTTGGACTGGACATATAATCTGAACGGTTTGTGTTCAGGGAGCGAGAAACATCGCGCCGGCTGGTTTTGTTTGTGTAAGTCGACGGCGGTCGAGAGTGCCGGTACATGTGATGTGAGTTCGGCGTTCGGCGCTTTATTGCATGTTTTCAGTATCGTATTTGCTGTATATATAATAAATAGAAGTCTACGCATCTATTTGTATGTCTATATTTAATATATTTAATGAATTTTACGTGCTAAATATCATTCATAACAAACATAAAACAAAACTTTATTGTGCGATGTTGCCAAATGTTGCACCATGGCCAAATTTTGTCAAAAGAGCGCCAAAGAGATAATTTTATTTTTATTTATTTTTTTAATTGTTAATTTTTAACTATGATTTTTTTAAACATTTTTCTGGTCTTCTGTAAGGCAATATTAGGCATATTAATCAAGTTTTGATAAGTTTAAACATACTTGAGCAAAAAGCGTCCCTTGTCTTTAAATTATTAGATTTTTCCTTCAAATTCATGTTTGTGAGGGTTTGTGAGTTCAAAGAGCCGCCATTGTTGTTGATGTTATGATTTGCGATAGTGCTTTGTTTATGTTAAATTAGAGAAATTTTCTATTTCAAGATTCAAAATTAATGTAATTTTAGTGAACTCGTGCGAGGCTATATAGTGTTGGATAAAATATTAATTTCAAACTTTTGCAAGAAATTTGGGGTCAGTATTTAATTGATTTACAACTAAATGGCATATTTGTAACCTTTCCATATTTTCAAAATTGTTATAATAGTATTTTGAAGAAAAAGAAAATTTCATTTTATAGCTAGCCTCGCAAACAAGGTGCAGTAAAATCCTGGTAAAATTAACGCAAATCTGAACGAAAACAAAACACTAACGAAATACGAAATTCACATACACAAAATGGCGGCAGCCTATGGTACATGTAACTTCGTGTTGCATGATATGGTGCAAAAATATTAGAATTTGTTGATTTTAGCAGGTAATTATAAATTAACTTATGTTATTTAGCTGCTTTAAATACTGAGCTAATGATTTTTTAGTTGCAGAAAGCTGAAATCTACTGCAAAATTGTAATTTTACGAGAAACTACAATCCCGCCATTTGTCACCGCCTTCGTGTTTGCAAATACAAAACAAATATTTTTTGTTCTCTGGTTTTGTTCTTGATTTCGACTTGCTGTCAATAATTTAAGTTCACAATGTGGTCCTTACATTGCACCTCAAACAGTGAGTATCAATTTATATCTGTAATTAACCTAGTACATATGTATAGTTAGCAAGGGTGAAATCTGATCGTTTGTTTTTGTTCGAAATATTCGTGCTCCGTGCCAACGGACCGGTAATGTTTTAATTGTTATTATTATTGTGATTTTTCTAGTTTGACCGATGCATAGGGTGTTTGTATTCATACAAAAGTTGACGCCATATGTACGCACGAAGTCATTTGCGAAAATGAATCAATTTGACAGTTTAAAATGTATACAGTCAACCGGGGTGACTTTGAACACCCATTTATCTCTACTTTGGGAACTCATTTCAAAATTTTGAAAGGTGTCATTAAGATCAAAAACATAAGAAAAAAATACTTATGTAATAAAATGGATGACTCCTCTGTATCTTCCCAAATAAAATTCAATGACTGCCAAAGAGTATACTGCGAAACCCGCAGCTCTTTAAAGTATGTAATAACATATTATAATAATGATGTGTCCAAAAATGCATTTTTACCTAGGTCTACGTTATTGTGTAATGTAGGACAAATTGATGTACTTAATGAATCGTTCAATTATTATAATAATTTATTATTATTTTGATGTGGTCAAACATTTTTACATTATGTCGTAAGATGAACTTGACTTATATGTACTCAAATGTAATGCACATTTTGTGGTGCAAGAAAACAGCTAGGCTTTGCAAATCCTGTTGCACCTCCTTGCGCGTTGCTGCCATGTTTGTGGTGCTTAATATGTACATACATTGCTCAGTTTAGGAAAACTACATAAATTATTTGTCATAAAAATATAAGTATACTTCGACTGCAAGTATTTTTCTCATATTCTTGTAGCTTTATTAGGAGCTACAATTAAGTCTTAGATTTAGGTTTTAAGTTTGCTATTAAATATTTAAAAATTATGTTTTTCCTGTGTGGCGTGTGTATTTCTGACCAACAAGATGGCGCCTGAGTGCAAGCTGTCTATATATATATATATATATATATATATATATATATATATATATATACATATATATATACATATATATATATATATATATATATATATATATATATATATATATATATATATATATATATATATATATATTGTAATATGTATATATAATTATGTATATTCATATTTAAATGCAATAATATTTTATGTATGTATTTGTGGTTGACAGACGAGGTGTTCTACATGCTGAACAATGCAACGTACCGCTTGGGCAAGGAGTACGTGGTGGACGTACATAATAAAAAAAACAGAGGTCGGAGTAGGGCCTGTCGTGAGGAACACTAGGGGAGTTTGTGACAGTTCTATCTCTCGTAGTCATGCCATCTTTCAACTGAATATGACCTCTGCACACCTGGTGAGTCGTACCTCCCTCCCTCGTATTTCAAATATGACCTCTGCACACCTTGTGAGTCGTACCTCCCTCCCTCGGATTACAAATATGACCTCTGCACACCTGGTGAGTCGTACCTCCCTCCGCCTCCCTCGTATTACAAATATGATCTCTGCACACCTGGTGAGTCGTACCTCCCTCCCTCGTATTACAAATATGACCTCTGCATACCTGGTGAGTCGTACCTCTCTCCCTCGTATTACAAATATGACCTCTGCACACCTGGTGAGTCATACCTCCCTCCCTCCCTCGTATTACAAAGCCCAGTACTGGTATATACAGCTCTGGCTGAAAGTTCCCAAACTGGGCAGCGGCGGCCGCTGCGTGTTCTCATAAAGATAACATAGTGTGCTTGCTGGTTGCCTATAGGGTGTGTGCGCATGACGTCATTCTGAGTGCTTTTCGATGCTCATCTTGAGCAATGATTAACATTGCTCAGTATAGGGCAAAGGTAGTTTTTGGCTATTTTCTTTGGAAATTAGCTGTTTTTTGGGTTATTATTATTTTTCTTGCATACTTGAGGTACTAATTCAACCTGTTAGCAGCATCAATGCTCTCAAAAAAATCGCGAAGTATTTTTAAACTGGCAAAATGTGCCATTTCCCTATACCGGTCAATGTTATTTAGTACTCACTTATGACGTCGACTTTAACATGAATGAAACCACCCTATACAAATCGTTTGGAAACTTTTGGCCAAAGCTGTACATTCAGCTTGCTATCTTTTTGCCAAATAGGAGTGGGTGTAACCACATTAAAAAACTTGTGACATATATTCTCGCAGTTAGGCCGCAAGGGAATATTGCGCTCTCTTTGAGGTGTCTTAGGCTGCGTTCGTAAACAGATCCTGCCACCTCAAGGAGGTAGCTCAGATCTCAGCTCTGGGAGCTCAAATGCTTCAACTAAAAAAAACGCTCAACAGAGCTTGGGCACCTCCGTCGCTAGGTTCTGCCACCTGCCGGCGCCCGCTATGCATGCTAATGCTATGCATGGAGCTCTCGCCAGCTACGTATCAGAACTCCGAGGTGCAGAGCTGCCTCTCAGATTGCCACAGATCTGCGGGATCTACTAACAAAACACTCGAGAGGTGGCGGGAGCTAGATCTGTGGCAGACGCACAGTACGTAAACAGTAGGCTATCTCCTTTACTGAGAATGTCAGATCAATGCACGCTACATTTGCGACTGGGTGAAGACTGCAGAACTAAATAATATATCTATATTTATATATATTTCTATAATTATATATAGCCTCATTATATAATTATATATATTTATATAATATTTCTCTATGTATAAATATGTTTGTATTATATTGTTAATGTTGTGTTATATTTGTGTACAGTAACGTATTATTCACATGACGCGTAAATTTAACGCGCGTCAACGTGCGTCGATGCGCGTAACAAAGTTGGAACAATGTAAACAAATGGAGCCGTTCACATGGTTTTTGAAAATTACATGTGAACGGCTCCATTTGTTTACATTGTTCCAGCTTTGTTACGCGCGTCAAATTTACGCGTCATGTGAATAATGCGTAACATTTGACTATCATTTCTAATTGTATCAACTGATGCAATAACCTAAGCCGATATGCATTGTTGTATATTGTGATTGTAGGACGAAAGAAATGAATAAATATATTTTCAATTTATTCCCGCGTGGGCTAATTGCCAAAGGTTTACGTCACAAGTTTTTACGCGGAGTGTACCGTGGCAATAAGATAGCAAGCGCAGTATACTAACACATGTACATGTTTATCACAGGAAAACCCAGCTGTACTTCCCACCGTAGAGCTAACGGACACAGACTCCAAATACGGGACCTACCTCAACACCAGCATAGAGAACGGAGTTGCCATGAACAAGAGCCACGCCTTCTTGCTGCGACATGGCTACAGAGTTAGGTTTGGCAAGCAGTGGAACATCTGGAGGTGAGAGTTCAACATCACAAATATTTAAGACAGTTGTGACACACTTGGAGGGGAAATAGTCAAAATCACAACTATATTGTAGCATTTAATGTTTCTATTATATTTATATACATTAAGGTACTAATTTAACATTGTAGAAGCCTCTTGTTAGTGTGTTTGTGAGAAAACTACTGCACTGAGGTCACAAATATTTAAATGTGGAATACTAGACATACTTTTGCGTGTTTTAAGACAGTAAAATGTACTAATTTAACATTGTAGAAGCCTCTTGTTAGTGTGTTTGTGAGAAAACTACTGCACTGAGGTCACAAATATTTAAATGTTACTTTCAGGTTGCAGTATCGACCCCTGGTGGTGCTCGTGGTGAACATGGAGGGTGACCCCAGAAGTTTGAAGGTCAGGGATAATGTCCTCAAGCTTGGAGGTCATGTGGTGACCTCTTGGTCGTCCAAGGTCACGCATGTTACTATGCCATCAATCAAGATGACGGTCAAGGTGGGTGGTTTAATTTAGCAAGTTAACATTAACTTGTATACTACTAATGAATGTAATCAATATTGATTGATGTTAGCAGCTTCAGTAGCCAGTTCAATGTAATCAGCTCGTCACCAGGATTACATTGCACTGGCTACTGAAGCTGCTAACTGTATTCAAATCAATATTGATTGATGTTAGCAGCTTCTTATATAATTTATTTATACATAATTAACTTATTGAAAATATTGATAGATTATTTCCAATATCTAAAATATATTGATTTCAATATTCCAGGTGGTATGTGCCCTGGCTAAAGGTATTCCTATCGTGACTCCAGACCTCTGGGTCACCTGGGTCAAGATCATTGAAGGTCAAGGTCACAGAGTGCCGGCCAGGCCCCTCACTCTGCCAGACCCCGCCCACTTCCTGCCTAGAGTGAAAGACGTTACGTTGAACGGCTACCAAGTCTCCTTTGCTGTGAACCCTCAGCGACGTACGTTGTTCGCTGGCAAGACGTTTGTGTTTGTGAGTGGCAAGCAGTTGTTGAGGATGTCCATGGCAATTGCAGAGGCAGGTGGGTACACTCAGGGCAGTACAAAATTTAAGTTTAAAAATGACATATTGCTGTTGTAAAGTATGATAAATTTGACAGAAAATGCCAGGAGAAACCAGGGCTGGTCTTACCATAGTGAAGAGATATAGTCCCGTAGTTCAGTGACCATCTTGCTAGCACAGATAAAAAAAACTAACACATTGCAAATATTTCAGCAATAAACTACAAGAAGCCTTCATCAGGCATTACAGACTTGGGTCATTTTGATCAATTTATAGTTTCTCTCCAAATTGTTTTTCAAAATTTGAAATAATTATAAATAAATATTAGTAAGTATGATAAATTGAAAGAAAAGGATAGGAGAAAACCAGCAAGGGCCTTACCATAGTGAATTCATAGTTTCTCTCTGAGTCTGTAAGGACTGATGAAGGCATAACACGCTCCATATCTCTCTTGGAGTTGATTGCCGAAATATTTCCAATGTGTTAGTTATTTTATATCTGTGCTAGCAAGATTTTCACCGAACTATGGGACTCTCTTCACTATGGTAAGGCCCTTGCTGGTTTTATCCTATCCTTTTCTTTCAATTTATCATACCTAACCGCGATGGTTTATTTTCCTTAATATACATAATATTAGTAAGTATTATTATTAATAGTCTATATAGCCTGCCTATATTATTTTTTGCTGACAAAATCCAGGTTTTGTGTGAACACTTACTTTTCATCAATTTAACAAATAATTGCAAACACTTTATGAAGTCAAATCTTATAAATTCACATATCTATAAACAGACTACGGTATCTTCTATATGGTGCCTGCATTCATTTTATAGTCGACGCCATATTGGATAACTCAATAACATGGATGGCATAGGAAAATAACTCATTTTGCCAGTTTAAAGCCACTACAGTATGCAATATTTTTGAGAGCATTGATGCTGTAAATATGTTCAGTTAGTATCTCAAGTATGTGAGGAAAATAAAAACAAAAACATTAAGGAAAAAATAACTGATTTTCCAAAGAAAATTGGCTTAAACAAAGTTTGTCCTATGCTGAACAATGTTATTCACTACTCTAGTATGGCCTCCAAGCGCATTCAATATGACGTCTTCTGCATACACCCTGTAAGAACATCAAATAAAATTAACACCTAATGTCTGTCTCTCTTGTTTATTTTAATTAGTTAATCATTTAACTAAGTATTAAACTATTTTAATTAGTTTTATTGTTATTATATTTGCAGGAGGCAGCAGTGTGTTGTTTGGTTGTGGAGGGTTGACGATGGAGGAGATGTGTGAGGACAACGTCATCGTCGTCAACAACAACGTCAACGTCAACAAGGCTGACACTCAGCTGCCTGACCAACTCAACACTCTCATGGGTCAGTCAGGCTTCGTCAACTACTGCCACATTTAACTACATATACTATGGGCTGCAATTCTATGTGCTTGCAATTTTGAGTACCCTTTTTTGTATATCTATTTAAAGCCATAGACCACATAAAACAGCATGTGCTTGTTAATGAATAAACACGAAATGGGATCTTCACAACTGATACCAATTTTTACTAGAATTTTAATGTAGCCCCACCAGAGAGCGTGAAAAAGACTGTAAAGTATGCAATTTGCGTGAAAATGCATGTTTATAGTATAACCAACGAACTAAAACGCAGGTACACAAAATCATTTTTAACATGCCACGGCTACAAAAAAAGGAAGGTAACACCGGTTGCTACCCCCTATTTAGATTAGGTATAAAAGATATGATTATTTAATCTGCAAAACTTTTTTTCTTATAATTTTTAACGTAGTTGGAATTACTTACTTGTTTATAAATAAATTATCTCATTTTTAGTATATTCATAATTACTTCATAACTAATCAGTCGGACCTTCTTATTGACTTGTACTGCATTGATGGTTTGTAACAGCGCGCAAAACTGTTGGTTTTGAATTCATCGTGATATTCATCCGCGTGCTTAATTCACAACATTTTATTAACATAATGAACATTTGATTAAATTATTAGCAATAAAACAGTAGAATTAATTGTTTATGTTATTCTTGAGCGTATTTAAACTCATTAAAAAAGCAAAATATATTTTTATTATTAAATACAAGCTATTTTAAACGGCGGAGTACTATAGTTGCCACTAGGTTCGTGCGCACCTCACCTGACAAAATAAACAGGTGATGTCAACAAGAAAATACGCAATTGTAATGTGAAAGTAATTTTTTTATGTAATGCACTAGAAATTTTATTTAAAATGCCTATTCTAAACAATTACTACCCTCTGCCCCAGTGAGTGGTAAAGCCAGTAAAAACAAATAAACATTATTGCATATAGGGTGTGTGCGCATGACGTCATTCTGTGTGCTTTTCGATGCTCATCTTGAGCAATGATTAACATTGCTCAGTATAGGGCAAAGGTAGTTTTTGGCTATTTTCTTTGGAAATTAGCCTTTTTTTTTGTTATTATTATTTTTCTTGCATACTTGAGGTACTAATTCAACCTGTTAACAGCATCAATGCTCTCAAAAAAATCGCGAAGTATTTTTAAACTGGCAAAATGTGCCATTTTCCTATACCGGCCAATGTTATTTAGTACTCACTTATGACGTCGACTTTAACATGAATGAAACCACCCTATAGAAAATTGGTTAACATATCAAAAATCTAAAAAATTATTTGCTTTAGTTTATGAATTTTTATTTAATTAGTGCTTTGAATTAAAGTATAGATCTTCTTCTTAAACCTTGATTTAATTTTTTTTAATGAAATATGTTTTTTTTTTTTTTTTTTTTTTTTTACAAGTATAGCAAATTATAACATGTAAATTATAAATCAGCCCCTATATAAGAATAATAAAAATAATTCCATTCGATTTATTCCCTTGAAATTTAAATAAACAACTTGCAGAGGATCAACATCAAAAGAAATATTTGTAGTGCACAAGGGAACACGTAAATATTTTATCAAACAAAAATCTTTAAATTAAAATCTTTCAAATACATTTATATTTAATATTTATTAAAAATTAAAAATTTCAAAAGTCATGCGATGCGATACCAAAAGTTTGAATGATGAGCGCCTTTTTAACTTGAAAATTTCGCGGCATATTGTGACAGGTAGTGAACTATTTTAACGCATGGCTGTTTGAAACGAAAGGTAGTTCGCATTTTTAAATAATGATACAAATTATTATTATTATCATTATTTTTTTGTTAAGTGTTGATTATAATTTAAAAATTAAAAGTCTATGTGGAGATTTTAGTAAAACATCTATAAGTCTATTTTTATTACAAGTCCAGCAAATTTATATAAAAATCTGTCTCGCCTCCTCTTGACTATGTGCCGTGAAGACCTTCTGTCACTCAAAGTGACAGTATTTTAGTTCGTTGGTGAGACTATATGACGTCAGAAACATGCAAAAATTAATATGAAAATGTTGTGCGGGTTGCATAAATTGAATTTTCTGATCACTGCTACGGAGCTACTGTTGGGTTTTGAGACAAACTAAAGTTATTTATGTAAATCCCATCAAGTGTTTTGTGATATAAATGTTTATGTTTTTCTCCGGTCTATTGCTTTAATTAAATATTTTCACATAATATAGCTTTCAATAAAGCGCGCTTTAATTATAATTATCTATTTTACTTTTCTTTAATTTGCAATTTAAACCAATTTTTCTTCTTCTTATATTTATATTAGGCCTATACTACAGGCTGGTTTCATTCATGTTAAAGTCGACACCATAAGGAAGTAACATGGGCCAGTATAGAAAAATGACTAATGATAATGAGGAAGGTGAATTGAAAATTTTTTGTTGAGTTTATGATATTTTTGGAAAGAGCTTTAAAAAATTTTGAGGTGGTATTTTTTCTTAGGACGATTGGAGCATGCGAAGTATTTTTAATTAATTTTTGAAAATCGACCTAAAAAGCCTGTGACGTCATCAGTCCACTTTTTTCTCCTCGAATACTAATCGTTCCAGGTTCAGTAGCCAGTTTAATGAAATCAGCTTGTTCTCAGGATTGCAAAAAACTGGCCAATGAACCTTCTACGGTCAATACTTTCTGAAATAAATGCCCGATTGATGACGTCACAGGCTTTTTAGGTCGATTTTCAAAATTTAATTAAAAATACTTCCCACGCTCCAATCGTTCTACGAAAAAATTGCGTCTCAAAAATTTTTAACGCTCTTTTTAAAAATGTCATAAAAAGTGGGGGTTAAAAAAATTCACCTTCCTCATTTTGTCGCTTTAAAAATACTTCTCAATATTTTTGAGACCATTGAACATGTTGAATTAGTTTGTCAAATTTGTGAGAAAAATAATATTAACCAAAAAATTGCTAATTTACCAAAGAAAATAGCCAAAAACTAGGTTTGTCCTATGCTAAGCAATGTTATTCATTGCTCAAGAAGAGCATTGTAAAGCACTCAGAATGACGCCATGCCCACTTGCACTATTGTAAACATAGAAAATTGGGAAATTTTGCACAATGATATGTTAGTATAGAATATCTTCAACTATTTCCGATTTTGAGTTATTTTTATTATTATTTTTTTTTTAAGTTTTAGTCCCATGAGAGCCCATGTTAATTTCAATAATTATTTTGTGTCTTTTCTGATGGTCACAAGTTCTCACAATTTTATCATAGGTAGCTGTTACTGTTAACTTTCAAATGTCATCATAAAGATTCAATTTTACATTTTGAGATACAAGCCATATGAATGTAATATTTAAATGTTACAGATATACTGGAGCTGAAGGACAAGCGCGTGGTGCCTGAGTCAGAAATCACGCTGGCCATGCTCTACAACTCCACAGAGACCAACTGCAACCCTGACTTCATACCTGCCTCTCTCATGAGAGAGAGGAGAGAGAGGGAGGCATCAGAAGTGCTGGCTCCTGATACCTGTGACGACCAGGAGGTCAAGCCTAGTCTCGCTCCTGTTCCTGATACACAGGTAATTACATACTTATCTCTATGAGAGAGAGGAGAGAGAGGGAGACATCAGAAGTGCTGGCTCCTGATACCTGTGACAACCAGGAGGTCAAGCCTGGTCTCGCTCCTGCTCCTGATACACAGGTAATTACATACTTATCTCTATGAGAGAGAGAGGAGAGAGACACAGAGAGAGAGGGAGGCATCAGAAGTGCTGGCTCCTGATACCTGTGACGACCAGGAGGTCAAGCCTAGTCTCGCTCCTGCTCCTGATACTCAGGTAATTACATACTTATCTCTACGAGAGAGAGGAGAGAGGGAGACATCAGAAGTGCTGGCTCCTGATACCTGTGACGACCAGGAGGTCAAGCCTGGTCTCGCTCCTGCTCCTGATACTCAGGTAGTTAATATGGATCTTTCATACAACTTCTACTGTGCTAAGTAATAGGCCAAGAAAAAATAAAAAAAGTGGAAAAAAATTAGGACAAGTCTGACTTTTTCAGGGTTGGTAGAGACCATTACCCCAAGCTTTCTACCAAAAGTTATCAAAAATTGCCTTTGAGTTTTTCCTTTACCTACGAAACCGGTCTAAGGCAAAGAGTAAGTCTGATGCTGTTTTATAATGTTGTGTCTTTGATGTAGTGTGAGAACGTGAGATGCTAGGCACATCGTATTTTAGTTTGACACTTTACCTCCATCCCTTTAACGTCTATTTTTTAACTAGCTAAAGCTAGAATATTTGAATCCTAGTCCCAATTTACTATATCAATTAGAGAATTTTCGCGTTTTATTAATTTTCAATTCAACGTACTCTAATCTCTACCAACTATTTTCTAAATATTTTTTTTAAACTTATTAATTCTAACCGCGATGGTTTTTTCCTTATACGCATATATATATATATTTTATATATATATATATATATATATATATATATATATATATATATATATATATATATATATATATATATCGAGGGTGCTCCGCTATAATGTCCTAAGTCCATTTGACCTTGAAAAATATTTTTTGCTGCAAATGACCTGAAATGGATAAATCCAAAATTTGGGGTTGATCCGACGATTTTTTATTTTTCAAGGTCAAGTGGACTTAGGACATTATAGCGGAGCACCCTCGATATATATATATATATATATATATATATATATATATATATATATATATATATATATATATATATATATATATATATATATATATATAGTAATTTTAAAAATACAAGAAAAAAAAAAGAAAAACTGGCTAAAAACGAAAAAAAAAAAAAAAAAAAGCAATATTTATATCATATTGATTAAATTTACTCGGTGGAATTTCATCTCATTCTTTGTTTTCTCTCTCTCTCTGTTTTTCTTTTCTTTTCTTTTCTTTTCTTTTCTTTTCTTTTCTTTTCTTTTCTTTTCTTTTCTTTTCTTTTTTTTTTTTTTTTTTTTTTTTTTTTTTGCTGACTTGGCCCACGGTGGCCCACTTTTGCCACGGCCCATCGAGAAATCCTTGAAATCTCGGCGCCCAATCCGTCCATGCATTACGGCCTAGTGTAACCATGCATTATTTACCTTTGGAAAAACACAAAAGCCGTAACGTTTTTTATTTCAACTTATCACCGTTCAGAGAGAGAGAGAGAGAGAGAGAGAGAGAGAGAGAGAGAGAGAGAGAGAGAGAGAGAGAGAGAGAGAGAGAGAGAGAGAGAGAGAGAATGCAAATAAACTGTACATGAAAATTTAACCCAACCCCTTTATGGAAAGCAATCTTTCACAAAATAAATAAATAAATAAATAAATAGACTAATAAGCTCATAAATAGAAATAATAATAAATAAATAAACAAACAAATAAATGAATAAATAAATAAACGAATAAACTCATAAATAAGAATAATAAATAAATAAAGTAATGCAAAGAGCGCACGGTTTATGCTTATAATATTTACTTTGAAAGCACCGAGCGTTTCGTAAGATTAGTTCATTCCAAAAAAAACTTTCAAACTTTTTCCCACAGATTTAGCAACGCGCAACGGTGCAACAGCTCCGCGCAATATTGGTTGCGCCCCACTCTGAATATTCTGAGATATGAAATGAGGGGAACGTTTCCCCTGACTTGTTTTAGTGTGACTCATAACTGCTAAGACATTTTCTTAACACCCTCAAAACACCACGAAAGAAAAATAATAAAAATTATTGTGATACATATTTTTACTGCTCTCATTATAGTCTACATGATGAACGTATAAAAAATAGGGTAAATAGGTAGCATTTACTAGTCCTTTAACTACCATAGCTGATTGTCATTTTAGGGGCAATTAAGAACAGGGCTTTTATGAACAGCATTACTGTTTTATTTGCTATATACAAAAAAAAGTACTGTACATTCTTAATTGTTATTTTTTTTTTTTTTTTTTTTTTTTATGATTTAAGATAGAAATAAACTTAAAATATCACAATACAATTTTTATGTCATAATTATATTTGTTTGTGTGTGTTTTTTTTATTTTTGTCATTAAAATTGTGAATAATTGATTGTCATTTTAGTAGAAGGAATTAACAGGGCTTATATGTTTGTTAATTGCATTTTAATCCCAATAAATTACTAATACGTTCTCTTTAGATTTGCTTTGTGTAAAGTTGTGCACCTCACACACACAAATGTATTTGAATAATGTGGCGAACTTTGATGTTCCAGACTGCTGTTTATGTGAAGTTTCTGTGCTGGGAGAGTGTAAAGACCACGGCAGACCTTTCAGATTGTTTAGCACTCCAGTAAGTATGTATAGCGTGTATTTATATCTATCTAGCTATGTTAGTCAACACTAATAGTCTAGTCGTCTGCTAGCAATCTAAAGTCTTCGTAATTGCAACAGTTTTTTAATAGGTTAAAAAAAAAAAAAAAAAAAAAAAAAAAAAAAAAAAAAAAAAAAAAAAAAAAAACTTTAATTTTAAATTGTTGAAATTTGACTAATACTTTTTGAGACTAATACACGATGAGGACACAACTTGATCCAAAGTTATGTTTCTCGTTTGTTTTTTCTTGAACATATTTAAAAATAATAGCACATAAGATATTTTCACACATAAACATATGGTCAGGTAGTTCACTCCTGAGCATATAACATTGAACTAATAGGTACAGTGATTAGAACACGTCAACAAATCACATTTGCTATATCGTAACTGTTGTAATATTTAACATTTATTTATTAACACTTTGCTGTTTTGTTTGCAGAGTGTACTGGAGCACGAGGCTCGTATTGTCCTGACCAAGTTTGATCCCTCAAAACCAATCAACCCAGCACGCTGGCCCATGGCTGACGAAGTGTCAGTGTCTCTCCGAGGCAGCCCCGTCGTCGCTCCTGCCTCGAGCACTGCCAGCACAGTCAACCTCAACATTCCACTGCAGAATGGCAAGGTAGGCAGAATATTGTCAAGTCCAGTCTTCCTGGGGCAATTCTTAATGATAAAATAAAAAGGAAACCAGCAGTAGTCTTACATAATAGTGAAGAAAATAAATTTAAAGAAGCATAAAACATCGTGCTTAACGACGCCCAAAGATCGATGTCCAAACAAAATGGTTTCAAATTTCGTTTAAATTTGTTTTTCAGGTACTTGCGATCCTGCCTAAACCAATGGGGCATGTGTCCCACTTGCCAGAGATGAGTGAGGAATTCTTGGAGCAGCTGAACACCATTGAGGCCAACATTGGCATTGTGAAGCGACTGTGTCTGCAGCAGCGCACAATGCCTGCTCTCACACCCAGGGCCAGGAACTAGCCTCACTCAGCCTGCTCTCACACCCAGGGCCAGGAACTAGCCTCACTCACACCCTGGGCCAGGAACTAGCCTCACTCAGCCTGTTCTCACACCCAGCGGGAGAGCTAAACTATTTCCTTGCCTATTGTAGGATACATCTGAACTATTTCCTTGCCTAATTATTACTACGATCATTATTATTTCTTTGTTAAACAAAGCATGCAGACTGTGTAATTATTAAAAGTTAAGTGTTTTAGTTTAATTGTTATTTTTAAGTCATTAAAAACTCACTAAACGTCTTTCATTCATCTTTTTACTTGTACGTCATCTTAATTGTATCAAACTAATTTTAATTTAATATATTATATTGACATCTGTATTGACATCCACTGATTTCTTTTTGTGTTTTTAATAATTTCATGTTGAGGTTTATTGAAAAGTAACAAATTTGTAATATTAAATAAAAATGAACATGAAAATTAATATTGGGGGGATGGGTTATATTGTGAATATACTGTATATAAAAAAACACGTAAAATTCACAACTTTTGTCTTTCTCGCCTTTTATTATTATTATATTTTTATTCACTCCAATTTGATAATAGCAACATTTTGTGTTTTATTTGTATTCTATTTCCTTGATCCATTCCATGTTAATAACGTGCATACATAAAACTTGTGAATATGTTCTCGTAATGTTTAAAAATTTGTTTTTTTATATCTTAAGTAACTAATAAATAATAATGTTTAATGAAAACTACTTTTGTACATTTCTCAAAAATATAAAAAAATAAAATCGTAAGTTTTGTTAATGCATATAAGATACGTATAGGACATATAAGGACAGAGGACAGCAATAGCGGAAGTAAGATAACGATCGTGTGGATATAACACATATTTTTGTGTTGTAAAAATTTCGGAGAGTGCAGGTGCAGTTATATATGATTTTAGTTTATTGAATGAATAAAAAAACAAACAAAAAACTATGTATTTATATAATTTATACTATGGTGTATTATTATATAATCGTGTGACAATTGTTAATAATTGCTCATACTTATAAATTGCAAATTTTCGTAAACAAATTAGGCCTATATTGTACGATTTCTGTTTTATAAACAATTTTTTTTTCTTCTTCCTTTTGTATCAATTAATAACGTATGATATTTCAATACTAAAATATTATATTAAAAATTGCTAAATAAAATACAAGTATTTGATTCACAACAAACAAATTTGCATTACATTGCAAATAATTGTGTTCTTTATGTTTTGAATAATAATAATATATTATATATAAATAATATTTTAATGCATAATAATAAAGAGGTAGTTCTGCAGAATTAGAATTAATTCGGAGCTTAGAATAGAGAAAATTTTGTAACCCAGGACAAAATTAAATTTCTAGTCACATTTGTAAGTGGCTCCTAATTGCTCTTAATTTAGAAAGCTAGTTTTTTTAATTATGAGCATTTTTATTAATAAAAATAAAGCTCAGATATTTAAATACATTGAGAGTTGAAAAGTATCGTGATTTTGGTTTGAGTTTTGCAGGCATTCAATGGAGACTTTAATGATCGAAGTTCAAATTGTTAATTAATGTGAAAATTAAGTTAGTTATTAAAAATTCAAAGTTGTGACAACTAAAATCATTGTTTTAGAGAACACGCCACTGAACTATCGTGTTGTTTTGCAAAGATTTGCAATTTCCTAGCTTTTCACTTTTCAATATATATAAATACAAATTCCTCCCTTGTAAATTAAAATTCGAAGACTTAAAGGGCAGTTCTGTGATCAGAAGATCAAGAGCTTTCCAATGATGTGCATGTTATTAGGATTCGCGTCCGAAAGTTTCAAGGTCACAAAAACAAGCAAGGCTAACCCCTTCTTTGTTTTTTTGGCTGAAATATTTTTTGTCAAGAAACCCATGGACATGCACATTGTTAGAAAGCCCTTGAACTGCTGATTACAGAACTGCCCTTAAATCTTCAATTAACCCCTTGGTTAACAAGTTATTAATGAAAAACAATTTATGTAAAATTTTGAAAAAATTGAGTTAGACGTGATTTATTACTAATAAAGGTACGTAGAGTACAAATCTGAGGTTCATTTTTAATTTCAGCCCTTATTTGTTAAGTTAGCGGGGTGTGAAGTTGTTCAGTTTTAGAGTATCCTGCGATCAAGGCAACTTGTCGTGCATCAATGCTCAACAAGTTGCCTAACTTACAGGGGACTTCTCTACTGCTTCAACAAAGTACTTTTATCTTTGAAATTTCATATTTACTGAGTATAATGCAACTGTCACTTTTTGAATTTTCGCGCCTTGTGTTTCAAACTTTTCTGAAATATGGTCCATATATGTGTCCCTTAGTACACCAAGTTTGGTTTTGTTATCTGTGCAACTTGTTTTTATTTTGATTTTTAAACTTGAGAGGTTCCCCGTAACCTACTCGAGGTGCCACCGCTTGACGTGGCGCCACGTCAAAAGTTGCAGAGGTCCCATTCCAAAACTTGGCACACATATTAAGGACATTATGGACTAAAAAATGATGCAAAAAAAAACGACCAAAAAAAATACGTAAATCGGCCATTTTACCACTTTTCCGTTTTGAACGCAGTTCATTGACCTTTACATGAGTTCAAGGTCATGGGTCACCCATCTTAAAACAAGGCTTGATCAATGGTCATAACATCCGCCTAGTTTGGTTTGTCAATTATAATTCATTTAGGAGTAATTAATGATTTTCCCAAGCAAAGTCAGGTAAAATAATAATTTTAAAATGCGCGATTTTTCCGGAAATTTTCAAGATTTTCCAAATCCGAGAAAATTATTTTCTCTAGGCCCCATACCCGATGTTTGAACCAAATTTGAGCGAAATCGTCAAATGTTTGGCAGATGACCTTACCGGTCCACGTGAACGTCATATATATATATATATATATATATATATATATATATATATATATGCTGCTACTTTTGCTATGCATGTTGAATGAAAATAATCTTTGCGATGGCATGGCCCAATTTAAATATAATTATACATGTGCAGGCATAAGTTTCACCATGGGAAAAAATTTAAATGAAAAAAAAAATAATATGGCCCCCAGTTATAATATTTGAAAATAAAATATTAGACGAATTATTTTAGTTCTGATATTTTTATTATATATTTTTGTTCTCTTTTTTTTATTGATATTGAACCACATATCAAATATAAATAAGTTATTTTACATTATTTATATATTTTTATAATACAATTACATAAATATACATATAATTTTATTTATTTATTATATATTATAGACACATATATGAAGAAAAATACTTTTTAAAATATTTTTATACCATAGAGGCTGTGTTGCATATGCTAAATATCTATAGTTTTACATCATAGCTATAGGGTAGAGAATACTATAATTTACATCCAAAAAAAGAATTATTTCTAATAATTAATTCTAAACATTTTAATGATTATGATTTTTAAATGAAGGATATATTTTCAAAATTAATTGAAATTAACTTTTTATTTATTTTTCTTCAAAATTTGTAATATAATTCCATTTACATGAAAAATAACTGTTAAAAAGGTGTAACTGCAAAAAGGAGACAATCAAAAACTTTCATATCCCAGCAGCAAACACAAATTTCTGAAAATGTACGTACCATATAGTTTGAAACTACAAGACCTGTGCTTATACAGGGTTTAGCACATAAATCCGGAATAACTTTGCCGCTAATTTTCTCCAAGACTAATCAACCGATTTTTATGATGTGACACTTTTAAAAACTTCAATATTTTTACAATCAGGACCTATGTTAAAACTACCTGAAAAATTATGTTTTAGTGTAGTATTTTAACGACAAACTTTTGGTACTAATTTTTGCCACGCCAGAAATTTTTAAGAAAGACTTTTAAAGATTGCAGTTTCAATAAATTTAACTTTTAAAACATATAACAGCATAAATATAGTGGGTGTGATCAAGAACAAAGATCAGCTATATAGAAAATTAAGATTCGTGCATTAGTAAGTTATATTTATGGCCTATAAGGCAAAAAGTATGACCCAAGTTTAAAAATACACAGGTTTGCACTTAAGTGACAAAAATTGACACCAAAATGAAACTTGGAAATTTTTTCTCAACACCCTTTTGTAAAGCAGGATTCTAGAAACATGTTGATTACTGAAAAGTGTAACAAATAATGTCTAACGGCTCAGAAATGCAAAGAGAATCAACACGTAAAATTTTGCACGTAAAAAACGCTAAAAATTTGACATTTGCGATATTACGATTTTTTCAGATTGCAAATTTTTTTAGAAATAATTTACCAAATCATTTGAAAATTTTAGGGCACATTACACATGACCTATTTAAAGGATGTCTGGCGTCATGAAAAAAGGTCTAATTTTCATTGTAAACTAAAGCAAGCTAATTTTAAATAATAACTCAAAAAGTTTCATTCAAAAATTTTGATTATTAACCCATTAATTAGATACATACATACATACATACATACATATCATGACGCTATAAATCCCTTTCGGGGTAAGCCAACAACACAGATGTTTTATCCTGACCCAGTGATAGACCTCCACAACTTCCTATCCTGACATACTTCACTTGCTTCCGCCAGTCTCATACCTTGTTTCATACATTTCCTTTTGCATTTCATACTGCGTACAAAATTAATTAGATAATTAACTAATATAGATTTTCAGACACCGGCAACATGGGAACAAATATTTTGAAAGAAATAATTAAAAGTAGGAGAAATTTATTTTAGAAATAGGGGAATTCTCCCTCTTTCAGATATATACTGATTGCACCCTAAAGTAACGAGTTACCTCAGTCAGTCTCAGGTAAAACTGTGCATTATTTTTTATTACTGAGTGGTTACTTGCATTGCAACAAGTATATTTTAGCCCCTCCAAATCATGGTAGGTGTGCGAAATAAAAAATAATAATGCGAGTACTAGCGGTACTTGCATTGTTATTTTTTTCAACCCTTTCTCAGTGGTCATTTCTCAGGTGACGGCGGAATCTCAGGCCAATCAGATAAAGTCACCAAATCTAGCATAGAATGTTGCCGTTGTGCACTTCCTTCATGAAGTAGGCTCTACTTCACGAGAATTTTGTTAATAATTAGAAAGATATCTAATTAATGGTATTTTTTTGATTTTTTTTTAGTGGTGTACGTCTAATTAAGTCACAGTAATCAATTAATAGTCAAAAATTACATTTTTACGCCAGACATCCTTTAAAGTCCCTGACGTGTTTAAATTAATATCATTGCATATGTTGAGGCTCAATTAATAATTGAATTTACAAATTTCCGGCGTGGCTAAAATTAGTACCAAAAGTTTGTCGTTGAAATACTACACTAAAACAAAAATTTTTAGGTAGTTTTAACATAGGTCCTGATTGTAAAAATATTGAAGTTTTTAAAAAGTGTCACATCATAAAAATCGGTTGATTAGTCGTGGAGAAAATTAGCGGCAAAGTTATTCCGGATTTAAGTGCTCAACCCTGTATGTCACTCTGGAGCATGAATTTGTCCTACAGTTTGAATTTAAAATTCATGCGCATGCCATTGATGGAATAAGACAATTGCATTTTGCCATCTTTTCAGTACATGGCACTAGAATTTTTTTTACAAATTTCTTGCACTTTACAAGCACTTCAATAATAAAGAAAAGGATAGAATTACCAGCAAGGGCCTTACCACAGTACAAGTCCTATGGCATGCATGGCACAGTTTTTTGTTATAAAAAAGTTTATTTCATAACTGAGAGCTTTCATCATATATATATTAATGACATTATCAATCACAGAAGAGATTTACAAAGAGTTATCAAATGTACTTTTTTATAACAATAAACTGTGTGCCACACGAGACTTCGACCTCTCCATACAACTTTTACTGTGGTAAGGCCCTTGCTGGTAATTCTATCCTTTTTTCTTTATCCTTTTCCCTTGCTCCAAAAAATGCGCAAAGCATTAAGTGATCGTCATTTTTTTTTTATGGATCTCAAATTAATTAGAACATAATAGGTTTACCCAGAGCGCATACACAAAGTATTTTATTGAAATAATTCACTGGGCATACACATGACAAGTAAATTGGTGTTTGCTGGGTATATATATACTTAATAATGAAAATAATGTTAATTTCAAATGAATTTAATTCTTAATTTTGTGACTTATGAATTGCCTGATTTTTGTGTGAAAAATCTGAGACAGGTCTACAGTAATCATCAAAATACTCATTGATGTTAACATTATATTGAATGATTATCTATATAATGTAGACTTTATTACAATTTCACAAAAACAAGAACAAACATTTTATGTATATTAATTTATAAAATCATTAAATATTGAAATTATACATGGAAAAAGAAACTCCATAAAAGTTATATGGAATGAAAGAAATACTTAATTTGGTGCAATATACAATGTACATCTACTATTTCTAATACACATAATAAAGATTTTAAACACATATGTATAAGTAACAGCTTATTTTTTTCCTCCCTTTAAATTTCTATTTAAATTAAAACAAGAGTGTTATAGATCACATTGATTAACACAGATGAGAAATAATTTTTATTTATAGATTATTGCAGATGAGGCTAATACAAGTTTGAAAAAAAAAATATATAAGGAAATGTTATTATTATTTTTTTACATCATATTTTATAGTGTAATTTGTTTTTTTAATTGCATAAAATATGCACTAGAAAAATGATGAAATTTTTAAAATTTCACTACACATTTTGTAGTATTTGTGAAAAAAAAAAAGTAACTAAAACATTTATTAATTAAGTACTAATGTTAAAAATACAAAATTATGTATTATATATTACTATTATTATCAAAATAATAATAACCCTGTATTTTTTAATAAAAATTATTCAACAACTAAAAGATTGACTTTTAAAAAGCTCAGATGATATTTTAGCTACACTTAATAAACAAAAATATTTAAGGCAGATTTCTAGTTAAAAAAAGAAGGAAAAAAAAAACAAAACTTGATAAAGTTTATTTACGTAACCCATAGTACTGTGTTCATGTAACATTCTAATGACAAGATAAAAATGATTTGTAATACTGGATCTGTAAGATCTCTAGATGTTACTAAAAAGGATTTTTTCTGTGACATCATCAGGTGGATAGAGATCGTACAAGTTTATTGTCATTAAGTATTCTTTCTCTTCACATTAGAAATAGTGCTACATGGATACAGATGTAGGCCTCAAGTACACTCCTCCGATTCTAAAATTACCCCTACAAACGGAATACGCTTTTTTTAGAAAACAGTCAACATGTCATCTTAAGTGACAGCAGCGTTGCCAGATTTAACCTCACGGAAACCCGCAGCTCCATTAGTGAAGGTAAAATCTAATGTAAACTAATGTAAACTTATTGAATGGGCTAATCTGAACGGATTAAAAATTAATGCTACGAAAACAAAAATTGTAAACTTCAGGAGAGGTGGCCCTTTAGCAAAGTCAGATGTAATAACTTGTAATGGAGAAAAGATAGAGTTTGTAAATTCTTTTAATTATCTGGGGGTTATTATGCAACAGACGGGGAAATCTTTCTCTAAACATGTCAAAGAACGCTGTCGAAATGCATTGTCATCTTCATTCGCTATCTCAAATCTAAATTCGTTATCTTTGGAGACAGCTATTAAACTGTTTCACCTGAAAATCTCTCCAGTTGCTTCGTACGGCATTGAAATTTTCTGGTCATTTATGTCTATAACAGACTTCAAAAATCTAGAATCTGTTAAGTCTAGGTACTTAAAACGGATACTTTGCTTGTCAAAATTTACGTCGTCAAGGCTGGTTTATGAGCTAGCAGGGGAGGAGTTATTTGTAACGGAACTACAAGTGAAATTTAAATTGTTAAAAACAGATAATTACATTAAATTTGTTAAGGATAGACTAAGTAAAACTGAAGATATCAGCCTGGCCTTCTATAATACCCCTGCATTTAATATTAATGGGTGGAAAGGCCCAAACTGTACAGACAGGCATGTTTTTACCCGTTATGCGGTGCATGGTTTCCACCATGTAATCTGTCAAATTAAAGAATTTCACGAGTGTAATGATAAATGTGTATGTGTATTATGTAGTGGCCTATGTACTAGGTACCACTTACTTCATTGTCCATCTCGGACCCTATCATTAAGTCAATATGCAAAAATGTAGACCTATATAAATATGTATAAGTACACCTTGGTGTTTAATACAGTAAATAAATAAATAAAAAAATCTAATGTAATAATGGAGCTGCAGGTGTTCCGTGGGGTTAAATATGGCAACGCTGCTGTCACTTGAGATGACGTGTTGGACCATTTTCTATGGTTCCCTTTGATGAATGATAAAGAAAAGGATAGAAAAACCAGCAAGGGCCTTACCACAGTAGAACTCTACTGTGGTAAGACCCTTGCTGGTTTTTCTATCCTTTTCTTTATCATTGATCCTAACCGCGATGGTTTTTTCCTTAAATTGGTTCCCTTTGATGGGTAATTTTAAAATCAGAGAAGAATCAAAATACAGATTTTTTTTTTTTTTAAACTTTAGTTTTACCAAGATCTCTAAGCCTTAAAATGAGAATAGAAATTTTTAAGAGTATTTGGCACAACACTTTCACATATAATTTTATCACTCTGATTTGAGGTGGATAGGAGATTCCGCAGGAGGTGTATGAAGGTCTTGGTTACTCTCATCAGACATCTGCTCTTCTTCAGTGTCACTGCCAGCAGGGAAGATACCAGCAAACTTAGGACGTCGACGAAGGTAGTGTACTAACTCCTCTGTAATATTATACACAATTAATGCATGAATCATACAATGCTGAATATGTGTTATTTTACTCTACTATTACTGTATTGAAATGGGGGAAAAATGTGGTTGATATATTAAATATTTAAAACTTAAAATTTTAATTTAATATATTAGTAGGAGAGAGAATATACAAATAAGAGAAGCATTGAAAATTAATAAAATGCAAATATCTAGAACTCGTCTCCTCTAGAACATTTGATCCCAATAAGTCCCAATTATATAACTATTAAATTATAGAGTCTTTGCATTAACATACTATTTTTCTCTTTGATTGTTCTATTATTTATAATTATTAAGTATATACTGTGATACCCTATATTTTTAAATGTTATTAACATTTAACATGTACTTAAAAGTGACACAATATCACATGCGTGATATGATAGGAATTTTAATTAATCTTAAAGGCATATAAAACTAATAAAATAACTTCTCTAATGATAAATTGAAAGAAAAGGATAGGAGAAAACCAGCAAGGGCCTTACCATAGTGAAGAGAGTCCCATAGTTCGGTGAAAATCTTGCTAGCACAGATATAAAATAACTAACACATTGGAAGTGCTAGCAAGATTTTCACCGAACTATGGGACTCTCTTCACTATGGTAAGGCCCTTGCTGGTTTTCTCCTATCCTTTTCTTTCAATTCATCATACCTAACCGCGATGGTTTATTTTCCTTAATATACATAACTTCTCTAATGATAATATATAAAAGATTTGATAGAAACATGCACATAGATAGATTAGGAAAAATTGGGGAATGGGAGATAGTATGAGGTTACACTTACAGGGACGCGAGGTAGAGAAATGATAATGATATATTATAATATCCTAATATACACTAGTATAGGCCTACTACTACTACTACAAAAAAGAAAAAAAAAAAAAAAAAAAAAAGGCTAATAATAAAAATAAAATAAATAATAAATAAAAAATTTATTTGTTACTATTTGTATCCTTTATAGCATCTCCTGTAGGCACCAGCCTGATATATGATTGGCTGGCTGTGTGATATCATATAAAGGAGATGCTATATAATAGATAAATTGAAATAGTTATATCCATAAAAAAAAGGGGATATCAACGAGTCCTGCCAAATTTCAGGTATGATATTAAAACATATTCGATAAGTCATTTTGTAACCTTAATTTATAACTTTAAAGGTATATGTCACTGGTATACACATCAGCTAGACAACACTTACCATAGTAGATGTAGCCTCTATCTTGTTTGTCAATTCTCTGGAAGATCCTCTCTGCTGAATCTTGAGATAAACTGATGGCCAGTCTCATCGCACGCACAGCACCTTCATACTTGATCCTTTCCTCAGAGTCTTTCACAACCTGAAGGAACATATACAGCTGACGTTAGTTACAATGAACACTTTTAAAATTATAATAATAATAACAATGAAAATAAAAAGAGAAGAATATGATAGTTAACTATCATATTATTTATTATTATTATTTATTATTAATAAATAATGATTAATAATTATAATTAATAAATTATTTATTATTAGTTACTAGGTGACAGGGGTTCATGAGTGAGAGAGAATAATTCATAACCCAGACTGAAAAAGAAAGAACACGTTCTACCTTTATGTTGTCTATTCAGTGAGGAAGAACGAAAAAGAAAAAAAAATTGGGTAATTTTAATTCATATTCTAAATTGTTCTGAATCAATTGATATATAAATTTCCATTCTTTTAAAATGCTTAAGTATTAAATAATTAATTTTTGAAAGTCGCGAATTGATGTCACACTCAGGAGAACATGAACTAAAATTCCGTTTTTTTTTTTTTTTATCCATTTATTTATTATTTTTTTTCGTCTTCCTCATATTTATAATTTTTATCAATCACTGATTTTTTCCTCGATTTTTAAGATACTATAAAGGGATTTTTCTGGCAATTTCTCATTATCATGTACACTTGTTGATTTTTCTGATTATTCCTATTTTTAAGATGCATCACACAAAAATAAATATAATCTTTAAAAACTTGCCTTAAATGCAAGCTGTGTAATTTCTTCAGTTTTTGGTTGTTTGTAAATAATGAGACAATCTAACAGGTAATCTTGAATGTTGATACTCTCTCCTCCTGACTGAAATATATTAACTTATTACAAATATGTTCTTTTATTGCAATGAGCACTACAAATCACTTAAGTTCTATATTGACCTATGTCCAAATGACCTTGAAAAAATAAAAATCGTCAGACTGATCCCAAATTTGGGATTTTTCCATTTGCAGCCAAAAATATTTTTCAACGTCAAATGGACATCGGACATTATAGAGGAGTCACGCCGATATATAAATAGGTATCCGCAATATAACAAAATCTATGATGGACTTACCTTGTTAAAGAGTGCAAAGAGCTGTGATAGTGAGGAATCTTGTGCAGACACTCTGAGCACATTGGAGAATTGGGTAACATCAACAGTTTTGTCTTCAAGCTCAGCTGCAGCTTCAATCTCTTTCTCTATGCTGCTCTAGCTCTGTCAACCTACAAACATGAAGTATACAATCACATAATATATCTAAAATAAAATAACTACATAAAAAAAAGAAAAAAATATTAAATGAAAATATCATTTTTATGACAACTGATGATACTTCAGAATTCCTCTTTACAATTCTTCTACAAAGTTAGCACAGAGATAATAAACATAGCTTTAGGCACAAAGACTCAAAAATAAGGAGTATATTATTATAATGTGTCTGTACAGCTCTGGCCAAAAGTTTGAGAACAATTTGTATAGGCAACCCATAACCAATCTATGCTCTCTTTATGAGAAAATGCAGCGGCCACCATAGCTCCGTTTGTAAACTTTTGTCCAGAGCTGTGCCTGTAAGAACTGCAAAGGACTGAAGGAAGGGCTTACATACTTTTTTTTATTGTTTTTTCATTATATTACTCATATAAAGAAATCCAACCATGGCCGATAGGTTGGTTCAACTTAATATTTACATTTATCACACATTTAAATTTCATTTAATTTATCCAGAATCAAAAAAAGGTTCTTTCTTATAGGAACAAAAGCATAGTAACAATTTATATATATATATATATATATATATGAAAAAACCATCGCGGTTAATGCTACTAATCAATAGGATAGAAATAGTACGAGAGAAACTAGAGCACTTTGTATTGAAAAGTAATGCAGAGCGAAATTCTCTAATTTTGATAGAATAATGGGAATGGGATTCAAATTAATTCACTAGTATTGTTACTAGGACGTTTTTTAATGAAAGAAATTAAAAGGATGGGTTTTCTGTGCAAAAATTAGCCATACGTACCACAAATATCGCCATGTGGAGAGGGGGGCGGGCGGTCACCGCTCAACAGGCGTTGCTGCCCCGTCTCTCACTATCACACAGAGAGCAGTATGAACCACACGTACCATAGCGGTGATGCTTGGTATGGGTGAGCATATTGTACTACTGTGGGCTGCTAAAGAGTCCCGAGACCCGCGATGTTTTTTATGCATTGATTTATTAATGCACAAAATTCGGAACGGATATGGACGAAACGCGTCCAGCCAGATCGCGAGAGTTGGGTCGTGACGATATTTGTGGTATGTATGGCTAATTTTTGCACAGAAAACCCATCCTTTTAATTTCTTTCATTAAAAAACGTCCTAGTAACAATACTAGTGAATTAATTTGAATCCCATTCCCATTATTCTATCAAAATTAGAGAATTTCGCTCTGCATTACTTTTCAATACAAAGTGCTCTAGTTTCTCTCGTACTATTTCTATCCTATTGATTAGTATATATATATATATATATATATATATATATATATATATATATATATATATATATATATATATATATATATATATATATATATACATAATGCTTAGATTTAAGTCTTGTGCTGAAAGCTATTCAAATGTTGTATTATTATCTCCTGTAATGCAAGATCTTTCATCAATTATAGGATATATATTCACAAATGTATAAATCTCTAGCTGATTTACAATATCCAATTCCTTTAATTATTTACCCAAGCATAACGCACCCTTCCTCTATTTTAAACTAATATTTTAATATATATCCCTATATAATGATACTTACCCCAGTTTATTCCTGAGTTTCTGTACATTGATGAGATCTGAGGCAGAAGGAATGTTGAGTTCAAGAGCTTTATTAATCAGTAGACAGTCTGCATATGTGTAGTCAGAAACAGGAATATTTAATGCCCTATATCACAAGAACAATTATTAGCATAGTAAAATATTCAACAAATAATTTCAGTTCATGTGTGTTTTTAATATACTGTAAAACAAAACATTTCTAGAGCTTCTTTTTTTTAAATAATGGTTACTGTAGGCCTATGTTATGGAATTGAAAGGAATCAAAATAGAAGAACCTAAAGAAATTTAAAACCAATAGAAAGGTGCTAAATCATTTTAACCAGCATTACAATGTGACTATTACTATAGTAGCACTTGTATAAGTGAATTAAAAATAAATGGTAGTATAACTTACTTGGCCATAACATTCCTCACATTACTAGCATACAACTTGGGGTCATTAATTTCTGCCTCACTTGGCTTGTATACTGGCAAGAACTCAATCTCACAACTTGAGTTAAGCTGAGTTAATGTTAGCCATAACAGCTTCAATCTGAAAACATATAGGAATACATTATTTTTATTTTTATTTTTTTCTGCCTATACTTGAAGCTTGAAGCACATTTGATTAGTTTTCCTGGATGCAAAGTTCAGTAACTTTTCCCCCAAACTACTAATGGGTACCATTCATGGTATCACTTTCAAAAATATACATTTTTTTTTCTTTCATTAGTTTTTTTTTTTTTTTTTTTTTTTTTTTTTTTTTTTTTTGCAAAGCTAAATTGCATAGGAAATTATTGAGAGGGCGACTCTCTCTTTTTCCAAGCCACTTGTGATTGGCTAGCCCACCATGCCAGTAAAATCCATTTCACCCTAAAAAATATATTATAGCCTACATATAAAAAAGGAAAAAAAACAACTTACGCTCCAGGCCCCTCCCAAGTCCAGGTAACAGTATCGAGTTTGTTAGGGTAACGGATGCACACGGGCTGCACTGGCACTCCTGGGTAAAACGCTCCTGGCTTGAAGGTGATCAGACAGGATCAATTCGTACATGTTCCCTCAGGGAAGATCAACACCTAAAAATAACAATATTTATAAAGGGGGGAAAAATTAAGAAAACACACATGTACACACAATAAAAAACATAAAAATGATAAAAATTAAATATTCAATCATTGCTAATTATTTTCATACTGGATATCGGAGATTATGGCGTTTTCAACAGCCTATAACCCTATTTTAAAACACTTTTTACATAAAACTACAATTTATTAAGCTATTTTTTTATGTAAATTACAATTATTATGATCACAATTATGTACGCATTAATTTTTAGTATTCATTATGTTTACCTTTTTTTTTTTTTTTTTTTTCTTTTAAACTTAATTGATTAAAAATTTTACTATATAGTATTTTTATATAGCACCATGTAAGAAAATAATAATAAATTAATAATTATATTTCATGTCCTAAAATGTGGACTTATATACTCTAATTTCTTGCTGAATTTTTCCCCATAAACTCTTAGTGATTAAAGGAATAGACCAGAAGAAAACATAAGCATTTATATCACAAAACACTTGATGAGACTTACATAAATAACTTTAGTTTGTCTCAAAACCCACGCAAATGGCATACTTTAAAGTATTTTTACGTTATCTCGTGGGACTACATTAACATTCTAGTAAAACTTAATAACAATTTTTAAGATGCCATTTCGTGTTTATTCATTAAAAAGCACATGTTGTTTTATGCCATGGTCTATGGCTTTAAGAGTTAGGAAATAAGAACGTAATACAAGTAATTAAATCCCATTACAAAGTTTTAATGAGAAGTACCTGATACCAAATATCACTCTGATTTGAGGTGGATAGGAGATTCCGCAGGAGGTGTATGAAGGTCTTGGTTACTCTCATCAGACATCTGCTCTTCTTCAGTGTCACTGCCAGCAGGGAAGATACCAGCAAACTTAGGACGTCGACGAAGGTAGTGTACTAACTCCTCTGTAATATTATACACAATTAATGCATGAATCATACAATGCTGAATAAATATGTGTTATTTTACTCTACTATTACTGTATTGAAATGGGGGAAAAATGTGGTTGATATATTAAATATTTAAAACTTAAAAATTTTAATTTAATATATTAGTAGGAGAGAGAATATACAAATAAGAGAAGCATTGAAAATTAATAAAATGCAAATATCTAGAACTCGTCTCCTCTAGAACATTTGATCCCAATAAGTCCCAATTATATAACTATTAAATTCAAAAATTCAAAAAAAATCTTTATTCATTTCTTTCATCCAACATACATAACACAATAAAATGCATTAGTTTAGGTTATTGCCATAAATGACAATGTAGAAATGATTGTCAATAACATATACATTTACAAATAAAACAAATAAAGAGAAAACAACATTACAATGTACAAAATTAAATTTGTATTTAAATTGTGTCATCATTTATGTATTCATCAATTGAGTAGTACTGCTTATTTAATAGGAAAACTTTTAGCTCTTTCTTAAATGCTAATAAGTTATTTTGTTTTCTCATATCCAATGGCAATTTATTATAGATATTTAGACAACTGCAGAAAGGACCTTTATTATACATTTCAGTTCTTTTATATATACTTCCAATTTTATTTGTATTTCTAGTATTATGATTATGATTTATTTCATGGCTTTTAAAAAACTCAATATTATGTTTAATTTTCATAGCACATTCCATGATAAAAACACAGGGTACAGTTAAAATATTTAAAATTTTAAAAAGATCTCTACACTCAGCTCTAAATTTAGCACCACATATTATGCGTATGACTTTTTTTTGTAGTTTAAAGATTCTATTTGCATCGATAGAGTTACCCCAGCAAACCACACCATATTTAACATGACAATGAAAATTAGCAAAATACATAGATATTAAACAATCCATTTGACTTTCATGCTTAAGTTCTCGTATTGCAAAAATTGTAGATGCAAGCTTTTTAGAAATATAATCAATATGCTCACACCATCTTAAATTTTCGTCAATTATTATGCCTAAAAATTTTGTTTTCTTTGCAATTTTAACGGTTTCAGACTCGCATTTAACTTCATTTAAAGTATCATTTTTATTTCTTAAATTTTGAAATTGTAATATTTCTGTTTTATCAACATTTAATTTAAGCATTTAGGCTTATAAATTATAGAGTCTTTGCATTAACATACTATTTTTCTCTTTGATTGTTCTATTATTTATAATTATTAAGTATATACTGTGATACCCTATATTTTTAAATGTTATTAACATTTAACATGTACTTAAAAGTGACACAATATCACATGCGTGATATGATAGGAATTTTAATTAATCTTAAAGGCATATAAAACTAATAAAATAACTTCTCTAATGATAAATTGAAAGAAAAGGATAGGAGAAAACCAGCAAGGGCCTTACCATAGTGAAGAGAGTCCCATAGTTCGGTGAAAATCTTGCTAGCACAGATATAAAATAACTAACACATTGGAAGTGCTAGCAAGATTTTCACCGAACTATGGGACTCTCTTCACTATGGTAAGGCCCTTGCTGGTTTTCTCCTATCCTTTTCTTTCAATTCATCATACCTAACCGCGATGGTTTATTTTCCTTAATATACATAACTTCTCTAATGATAATATATAAAAGATTTGATAGAAACATGCACATAGATAGATTAGGAAAAATTGGGGAATGGGAGATAGTATGAGGTTACACTTACAGGGACGCGAGATAGAGAAATGATAATGATATATTATAATATCCTAATATACACTAGTATAGGCCTACTACTACTACTACTACAAAAAAAAAAAAAAAAAAAAAAAAAAAAAAAAAAAAAAAAAAAAAAAAAAAGGCTAATAATAAAAATATATAAATATGAAAAAACCATCGCGGTTAATGATACTAAAACAATAGGATAGAAATAGAACGAGAGAAATTAGAGCACTATGTATTGAAAGTTAATGCAAAGCGAAGTTCTCTAATTTTGATAGTTACAATGGGATGGGACTCAAATTAATTCACTAGCGTTTGCTAGGACGTTTTTTATGAAAGAATTTAAAAGGATGGGTTATTCTGTGCGAAAACTAGCCATACATACCAAATATCGTCACGTAAACTATCTCTCAATCTGGCTGGACGCGTTTCGACCTATCCGTTCCGAATATTGTATATTAATAAAATTAATATACAATAAAACATCGCGGGTCTCAGGTTCTCTTCAGCAGCCCATGGTAGTACAATATGCTCACCTGTACCGAGCATCACCGCTTGGTACGTGTGGTTCATATCGCACGCCATGTGAAAATGAGATTTAGTCAGAGCGCTTGCTGAGCAGTGTCCGCCGCACCCCCCTCCCCACATTCCCCAATGCAGAGAAGGAAGCAGCCGCGACCACTACCCCGCAAGACGACACCTGTTTCGTGATACATACTTGTATGTTTGGCGAGTCTTTGCACAGAGAGGAGAGGAAAAAGTAAAAGATGATAGAGGTTAGAGATAGAAATAAAATGCAACCAAATGTTGCATTTTGTTGCATTTTTGGTATGCACTTACATAGCTTTCGCTTTGGCATATAACTCGAATAGAATGTGAAAAATCTTATTTACAAAGGAAAAAAAATCGACATTGCGATAAATATATAAATATGAAAAAACCATCGCGGTTAATTTCTATCCTATTGTTTTAGTATCATTAACCGCGATGGTTTTTTCATATTTATATATTTATCGCAATGTCGATTTTTTTTCCTTTGTAAATAAGATTTTTCACATTCTATTCGAGTTATATGCCAAAGCGAAAGCTATGTAAGTGCATACCAAAAATGCAACATTTGGTTGCATTTTATTTCTATCTCTAACCTCTATCATCTTTTACTTTTTCCTCTCCTCTCTGTGCAAAGACTCGCCAAACATACAAGTATGTATCACGAAACAGGTGTCGTCTTGCGGGGTAGTGGTCGCGGCTGCTTCCTTCTCTGCATTGGGGAATGTGGGGAGGGGGGTGCGGCGGACACTGCTCAGCAAGCGCTCTGACTAAATCTCATTTTCACATGGCGTGCGATATGAACCACACGTACCAAGCGGTGATGCTCGGTACAGGTGAGCATATTGTACTACCATGGGCTGCTGAAGAGAACCTGAGACCCGCGATGTTTTATTGTATATTAATTTTATTAATATACAATATTCGGAACGGATAGGTCGAAACGCGTCCAGCCAGATTGAGAGATAGTTTACGTGACGATATTTGGTATGTATGGCTAGTTTTCGCACAGAATAACCCATCCTTTTAAATTCTTTCATAAAAAACGTCCTAGCAAACGCTAGTGAATTAATTTGAGTCCCATCCCATTGTAACTATCAAAATTAGAGAACTTCGCTTTGCATTAACTTTCAATACATAGTGCTCTAATTTCTCTCGTTCTATTTCTATCCTATTGTTTTAGTAATAATAAAAATAAAATAAATAATAAATAAAAAATTTATTTGTTACTATTTGTATCCTTTATAGCATCTCCTGTAGGCACCAGCCTGATATATGATTGGCTAGCTGTGTGATATCATATAAAGGAGATGCTATAATAGATAAATTGAAATAGTTATATCCATAAAAAAAAGGGGATATCAACGAGTCCTGCCAAATTTCAGGTATGATATTAAAGCATATTCGATAAGTCATTTTGTAACCTTAATTTATAACTTTAAAGGTATACGTCACTGGTATACACATCAGCTAGACAACACTTACCATAGTAGATGTAGCCTCTATCTTGTTTGTCAATTCTCTGGAAGATCCTCTCTGCTGAATCTTGAGATAAACTGATGGCCAGTCTCATCGCACGCACAGCACCTTCATACTTGATCCTTTCCTCAGAGTCTTTCACAACCTGAAGGAACATATACAGCTGACGTTAGTTACAATGAACACTTTTAAAATTATAATAATAATAACAATGAAAATAAAAAGAGAAGAATATGATAGTTAACTATCATATTATTTATTATTATTATTTATTATTAATAAATAATGATTAATAATTATAATTAATAAATTATTTATTATTAGTTACTAGGTGACAGGGGTTCATGAGTGAGAGAGAATAATTCATAACCCAGACTGAAAAAGAAAGAACACGTTCTACCTTTATGTTGTCTATTCAGTGAGGAAGAACGAAAAAGAAAAAAAAATTGGGTAATTTTAATTCATATTCTAAATTGTTCTGAATCAATTGATATATAAATTTCCATTCTTTTAAAATGCTTAAGTATTAAATAATTAATTTTTGAAAGTCGCGAATTGATGTCACACTCAGGAGAACATGAACTAAAATTCCGTTTTTTTTTTTTTATCCATTTATTTATTTTTTTTTTTCGTCTTCCTCATATTTATAATTTTTATCAATCACTGATTTTTTCCTCGATTTTTAAGATACTATAAAGGGATTTTTCTGGCAATTTCTCATTATCATGTACACTTGTTAATTTTTCTGATTATTCCTATTTTTAAGATGCATCACACAAAAATAAATATAATCTTTAAAAACTTGCCTTAAATGCAAGCTGTGTAATTTCTTCAGTTTTTGGTTGTTTGTAAATAATGAGACAATCTAACAGGTAATCTTGAATGTTGATACTCTCTCCTCCTGACTGAAATATATTAACTTATTACAAATATGTTCTTTTATTGCAATGAGCACTACAAATCACTTAAGTTCTATATTGCCCTATGTCCAAATGACCTTGAAAAAATAAAAATCGTCAGACTGATCCCAAATTTGGGATTTTTCCATTTGCAGCCAAAAATATTTTTCAACGTCAAATGGACATCGGACATTATAGAGGAGTCACGCCGATATATAAATAGGTATCCGCAATATAACAAAATCTATGATGGACTTACCTTGTTAAAGAGTGCAAAGAGCTGTGATAGTGAGGAATCTTGTGCAGACACTCTGAGCACATTGGAGAATTGGGTAACATCCACAGTTTTGTCTTCAAGCTCAGCTGCAGCTTCAATCTCTTTCTCTATGCTGCTCTCTGTCAACCTACAAACATGAAGTATACAATCACATAATATATCTAAAATAAAATAACTACATAAAAAAAAGAAAAAAATATTAAATGAAAATATCATTTTTATGACAACTGATGATACTTCAGAATTCCTCTTTACAATTCTTCTACAAAGTTAGCACAGAGATAATAAACATAGCTTTAGGCACAAAGACTCAAAAATAAGGAGTATATTATTATAATGTGTCTGTACAGCTCTGGCCAAAAGTTTGAGAACAATTTGTATAGGCAACCCATAACCAATCTATGCTCTCTTTATGAGAAAATGCAGCGGCCACCATAGCTCCGTTTGTAAACTTTTGTCCAGAGCTGTGCCTGTAAGAACTGCAAAGGACTGAAGGAAGGGCTTACATACTTTTTTTTATTGTTTTTTCATTATATTACTCATATAAAGAAATCCAACCATGGCCGATAGGTTGGTTCAACTTAATATTTACATTTATCACACATTTAAATTTCATTTAATTTATCCAGAATCAAAAAAAGGTTCTTTCTTATAGGAACAAAAGCATAGTAACAATTTATATATATATATATATATATATATGAAAAAACCATCGCGGTTAATGCTACTAATCAATAGGATAGAAATAGTACGAGAGAAACTAGAGCACTTTGTATTGAAAAGTAATGCAGAGCGAAATTCTCTAATTTTGATAGAATAATGGGAATGGGATTCAAATTAATTCACTAGTATTGTTACTAGGACGTTTTTTAATGAAAGAAATTAAAAGGATGGGTTTTCTGTGCAAAAATTAGCCATACGTACCACAAATATCGCCATGTGGAGAGGGGGGCGGGCGGTCACCGCTCAACAGGCGTTGCTGCCCCGTCTCTCACTATCACACAGAGAGCAGTATGAACCACACGTACCATAGCGGTGATGCTTGGTATGGGTGAGCATATTGTACTACTGTGGGCTGCTAAAGAGTCCCGAGACCCGCGATGTTTTTTATGCATTGATTTATTAATGCACAAAATTCGGAACGGATATGGACGAAACGCGTCCAGCCAGATCGCGAGAGTTGGGTCGTGGCGATATTTGTGGTACGTATGGCTAATTTTTGCACAGAAAACCCATCCTTTTAATTTCTTTCATTAAAAAACGTCCTAGTAACAATACTAGTGAATTAATTTGAATCACATTCCCATTATTCTATCAAAATTAGAGAATTTCGCTCTGCATTACTTTTCAATACAAAGTGCTCTAGTTTCTCTCGTACTATTTCTATCCTATTGATTAGTATATATATATATATAGCATGCCGAGGCAACCGCATCCCAAACACAGACCAAACCAAATCTAAATATATTGACAGCATAACTACAGCTTTCTCCACCAGAGGCTACCCCAAGCACCTGGTGGAGAAACAAATAGCAAAAGCTGCCAATAGATTTAGTTTGGGCGACAAAACACCTTGTGACCAAAATAAAACAAATAATGACAATCAATCTATCCGACCCTTCATCACAACGTATCACCCCAAATTAGAAAAAGAAATCAGACAGATGTTACAATATGCACACCCCATTCTAGCCACCACCGAAACAAACCTACTGTTACCAAAAATACCACCAATAGCATTCCGTCAACCACCAAATATTAAAGCAATCTTATCCCATACTGATCCCACACCAAAACCTAAGCCCCTACCTAGTGGATCTTTCCCCTGTCAAAACAACGGCAAACAGAGCAACAGAGGAAGGAGATGCGATACATGCATCACTCAAATCCCCAGCAAAACGTTTACAAGTCCCGTCACCAACCTTACATACCCTATCCACGGCCACAATACATGCACATCAGAAAACGTAATCTACAAACTTGAATGTACCCAACATACCACCAACCCCACCACAGGCCAACAGGAAAAATGTCAAGCATTTTACATAGGCTTAACCACACAAAAAGCGAGAGACCGCATGAATGGCCACAGACAATCCGTAAAAAACAATGAGATGGAAAAACCTGTGGCTGAACATGCGGCCTCTCATGGCATATCAAATTTCCAATTATGTTATAAATCAACAATACTTCGCACTATTCCGGGCCCAGCCAACTATGCGACATTACGACAATATGAATTAGCATATCAACATATATTAAGATCCAGAAAAGCCCAAGGGCTGCCTGGACTTAATATTCGCTAACATATTTCAAAAATATACCCTATTCCCGCTCCCCTCCCCACCTTTTCCCTTTCCCTCACTCACTCCTTCCCTCACTCATTCACACTCCTTCCCAGATTCCCTACTCCACCCCCACCCCTCTCCACCAACTCCAAACCAGCAAGAGCATAACACGGCAGTACAAGACAAGACACTGCTCAGTGATGTGCTCAAGTAATTTTCTCTTTTGATTGATAATGTCATTATCATATGACGAAAGCTCTCAAGTTATAAAGAAACTTTTATAACATTATACTGTGCCATGCAAGACCTCGACCTCTCCATAGAACTTCTACTGTGGTAAGGCCCTTGCTGGTTTTTCTATCCTTTTCTTTATCATTTAAAACCAATAGAAAGGTGCTAAATCATTTTAACCAGCATTACAATGTGACTATTACTATATAGTAGCACTTGTATAAGTGAATTAAAAATAAATGGTAGTATAACTTACTTGGCCATAACATTCCTCACATTACTAGCATACAACTTGGGGTCATTAATTTCTGCCTCACTTGGCTTGTATACTGGCAAGAACTCAATCTCACAACTTGAGTTAAGCTGAGTTAATGTTAGCCATAACAGCTTCAATCTGAAAACATATAGGAATACATTATTTTTATTTATTTTTTTTCTGCCTATACTTGAAGCTTGAAGCACATTTGATTAGTTTTCCTGGATGCAAAGTTCAGTAACTTTTCCCACAAACTACTAATGGGTACCATTCATGGTATCACTTTCAAAAATATACATTTTTTTCCTTTCATTAGTTTTTTTTTTTTTTTTTTTTTTTTTTTTTTTTTTTTTTTGCAAAGCTAAATTGCATAGGAAATTATTGAGAGGGCGACTCTCTCTTTTTCCAAGCCACTTGTGATTGGCTAGCCCACCATGCCAGTAAAATCCATTTCACCCTAAAAAATATATTATAGCCTACATATAAAAAAGGAAAAAAAACAACTTACGCTCCAGGCCCCTCCCAAGTCCAGGTAACAGTATCGAGTTTGTTAGGGTAACGGATGCACACGGGCTGCACTGGCACTCCTGGGTAAAACGCTCCTGGCTTGAAGGTGATCAGACAGGATAGATTCGTACATGTTCCCTCAGGGAAGATCAACACCTAAAAATAACAATATTTATAAAGGGGGGAAAAATTATGAAAACACACATGTACACACAATAAAAAACATAAAAATGATAAAAATTAAATATTCAATCATTGCTAATTATTTTCATACTGGATATCGGAGATTATGGCGTTTTCAACAGCCTATAACCCTATTTTAAAACACTTTTTACATAAAACTACAATTTATTAAGCTATTTTTTTATGTAAATTACAATTATTATGATCACAATTCTGTACGCATTAATTTTTAGTATTCATTATGTTTACCTTTTTTTTTTTTTTTTTTCTTTTAAACTTAATTGATTAAAAATTTTACTATATAATATATATAGCACCATGTAAGAAAATAATAATAAATTAATAATAATATTTCATGTCCTAAAATGTGGACTTATATACTCTAATTTCTTGCTGAATTTTTCCCCATAAACTCTTAGTGATTAAAGGAATAGACCAGAAGAAAACATAAGCATTTATATCACAAAACACTTGATGAGACTTACATAAATAACTTTAGTTTGTCTCAAAACCCACGCAAATGGCATACTTTAAAGTATTTTTACGTTATCTCGTGGGACTACATTAACATTCTAGTAAAAATTAATAACAATTTTTAAGATGCCATTTCGTGTTTATTCATTAAAAAGCACATGTTGTTTTATGCCATGGTCTATGGCTTTAAGAGTTAGGAAATAAGAACGTAATACAAGTAATTAAATCCCATTACAAAGTTTTAATGAGAAGTACCTGTGGCCAATCTTGCTCCGACTTTGCTCTCTGTATAATCTCTTGGATAGTATTTTGCCTGGAGTTAGGATCATCTCTCCATACGTAAACTGGTTGTGTGTAGTTGATCAACTCTGTTAAATATACATATTAATGTTATACACACAAGTTTTGTAGCCTGTTAGGCATACATAGCAACATTTGCATTATGCAGTATAATTTGAGTTGCATATCCTATAATTTAATGCTTTTTAATGGATATTTTATGCAATCAAATTTATTGCATATAATATAGTAAATATTTACTGTTAAAATATTATGGTACAGCTCTGGCCAAAAGTTCCCGAACGGGGCAGCGGCGGCCGCTGCGTTTTCTCATAAAGATAACATTGTGTAGTTGCGGGTTGCCTATACAAATCGTTCGGGAACTTTTGGCCAGAGCTGTACATACAATAAAATGCATAGACAAGAAGAAAACATTAGTATTTATATCACAAAATACTTGATGGGAATTACAAAAATGTCAGAGTAGGCATATGAGTAGGGTGAATGCTGTTGGTATGAGCATATAATAAAGAATATATATAACTCTAGACCATATGGACGGAATGTCGCCGTTTTTTCTCATCGTGTTTCTGTTCACTGGATGGCAGTAGTTGTACACATTGTCCCTTTTTCTTACTCTCGAAAGGTCTTTTTCAGTATGAAAGAAAAGTTTACAATCTCCCTCCAACGGGGGAGCCTATTTGAAGCCAATTTGCTCCGTTCGTAGAGCAAATGAGTCATTTGCCTACTCAGCTCATATGTTATTGAGTGATCAAACATGGCATTGACGTTAAACATGAATGCATACACACATTATATATTGAATGGCTTTAGAAAATAATAATACTTATTTTTAGGGTTAATTTTCACTTAAATGGAGCTTATCGGTATACTCTGCACAGGGAAAGGATCGAGTCCCCTAATTTAAAAGTGTGGAATACGTTGAAAAAAAAAATAATAATAATACCCTAACAAATCTAAAAATCACCATTGATTAGGCCAGTCATTGATTTCTAATCTATTTTACATTCTCAAAAAGGAATTTGCGGACAATGACGTCACAGCTCTCTTGATGGTTTGCCGTTGCATGGACCAGACGAGCTGTGACGTCATTGTCCCCATCTGTCTTTGTATTAATTGAAAATAAATTAGAAATCAATGTTTGGGACAAATCAATGTTGAATCTCAACAAGCTTGCAAACATTTTACGTTGTCATTTGAAAGTTAACAGCAACAACCGCTACTTATGATACAACTTGATTAGAATGATTAAATACGGGAGTAAATAATTATTGAAGTTAACATAGGCTCTTACGGGTTCAAATCTAAAAAAAAAAAAAAAAAAAAAAAATGCACTTTAACTTAATATTTTTCCAGGAACCGAACATTTTTTCCACGTTTTGCATTTAAGGGATTGTTAGTTTATCTCAAAATAAAATTTTAAAAGTTAATAGTAACAGCCACGTATGATAAAATTTTCCCAACCCGTGACCATCAGAGATAGGAAATAGTTAGTGAAATTATCATGGGCTGTTATGGGACTAAAACTCAAAAAATCATAATTTAAAATTTAGCATGGTGACACCCAATTTTTTTATATTTTTGAAGATACCATAATCTATGTATCTGTGCGCAAAATTTCTGATTTTTCTATCTTTACAATTTTATAGTCAAATCTCGCAGTACATACTTGATTTCCCGCCCTAATAACTCCATAAAAAGCCATCAGCATGCCATGCCACATAAGGTATCTGATAATTTTACAGACAGTCCAAGCAAAAAAGTCAAAAAATATAATTATATATTTATGTAGAGAAGACTATAAAAAGAAGACTGCTTTTGTATATGTATGCATATGTATTGTATCTTGTATGCACATACATACATACCGGTACATACTGTATGTATGTATATGTACACATATACATATGTCAATGGCGTTTATAATAAGTGCAATTTAATATAATCTAAGTACATATTAAAGTGTATAATATGAACTTTTGAATAGGCTAAAACTTCAAATCAAAAAATGATAATTGCAAATCCGATCATCGAAATTTATGACGCTTTGTAGTATGTACATATGTATGTACATACGTTTGATCGTAAAGTTTCACGCGCTCAAACAACGTACAAAAGCAGTATAAATGGTCCCACCTTCAAGTGCACAAATAAAGTATAAATTAAGGTTAACTTTCCACATATTTATTGTAGAAATTCATGTACATAAGTTACGAAATCTTCTAAGAACTTCGGTACACTCTTCTTGTACAAATAAACACGCCGGCCATGTTGTGCGCTCAGAGTGAAGGAGGGAATGCGCATCAACAGTGGGCTTTACGGAAACTAAACATGTGATAGTACTACTTTTTCCCGCCTTTTTTGGTGCCGCGTATTTTGAATGACAAATGCAGAAATAAGGCTAATGGGACGACTAAAGACCCCAAAGACATGTCAAAATCATCGCTAAAGACGCTAGATAATTTATTGAAGGTATTTCACGCAAGAAAACATCAAATTACGAGGAAAACGTGCAGTAAATTGAAATTATACGTCTTAAAATTTGTATCGTCACTGAATACTTTGGCGCAATTTTATCCATGGCGCGTGACTTAAATAGTGAGAAAGAAAACAGTCCAGAAGGGTTTATTTAGCTACACTCAAACATATTAGTGTAACAAACTAAAGAAACAGACACTGAAATGTATTTATCAACGTAATAAAAACATTTAGGATGAATTTTAGGTGTAATATTATGATTATTGCTGCATAGCTATCTGTTTGATCAAATGCCTCTCTAAATGGCCGATAGATGGTTGTAGCTTCTACTTTATTACTGCCACCTATCGGCCATTTAGAGAAGCACGACCGTCTCGGCAAACCGATAGCTGTGCAGCAATAATCATAATATTACACCTAAAATTCATCTTAAATGTTTTTATTACGTTGATAAATACATTTCAGTGTCTGTTTCTTTAGTTTTTGTTACACTAATATGTTTGAGTGTAGCTAAATAAACCCTTCTGGACTGTTTTCTTTCTCACTATTTAAGTCACGCGCCATGGATAAAATTGCGCCAAAGTATTCAGTGACGATACAAATTTTAAGACGTATAATTTCAATTTACTGCACGTTTTCCTCGTAATTTGATGTTTTCTTGCGTGAAATACCTTCAATAAATTATCTAGCGTCTTTAGCGATGATTTTGGCATGTCTTTGGGGTCTTTAGTCGTCCCATTAGCCTTATTTCTGCATTTGTCATTCAAAATACGCGGCACCAAAAAAGGCGGGAAAAAGTAGTACTATCACATGTTTAGTTTCCGTAAAGCCCACAGCTGATCAACAGACAAATTTTAAACCATCCAATCACGCACAAGTCCGTTGAAGGAAACTTTTGTGCGCAAATTATTTCAAACACTTAAGAATGACGGACATCTCCACAGTAGATGATGGGACATCTCGAACACAAGTGTTTTTTTATTTATATTTTATAGAGTGGTTTCATTCATATTAAAATCAACGGCGCCATATGTGAGCGCCAAATAACATAGTTATTTATTCATGTTAAAGTCGACGTCATAAAATAAGTAAGTACTAAAAATAACATATGGGCCGGCATGTAGGAAATTTTGAATGGTATATAAAAAAAGTAGTCGATTTTTCCGGGATTTGCACGCGGACTTTTAGCCTCTCACGAGTGTGTGTATGAAAATTGTGGTTAAGTCCGAGTGAAAATTTCAAAAAATTGACTACTTTTTTTATATACCAAAATTCATTCCTTGCATTGAGGAGCTCAAAAAGCTATATATATAGTGACCCGATTTTTACAGATTTTTTGAACTGAATTAACCATAGTCGATATTTTGGATGTTTCTTACGTAATTCCCTGGCAAAAGTTATCCATGGATATTCAATGATTCCCATGGATAATGTCTGGTTTCCCATGGATATTTACATATTTCCCATGGATATTAGTATTTCCCACGTGGACTTTATTTATATCCATGGGAATTTAATACCAAAATATTAAATAAATAAATAAAATAATTATAATGCAGAGGTTAAATATAAATTATTTATTTGATACAAAAACTTTACAAAATACACGAAAAATAAAATTCAATATACAATGTGAAATGTTGAATTTAGAGATAAAAACTGCAATCTAAATAAAACTGACAAACGTTATGATGACATTTGAAAGTTAACAGTAACAGCTACCTATGCTACCTATGTTAACAGTAACAGCTACCTATGATAACATTTTTGCAACCCTTGACCATATATGAGAGAAAATAATTATTGAAAAAAACATGGGCTCTTATGGGACTAAAACTTTATAAAAATTGTTATAGTTTAAAATCTAGTAAGGTCCCCCCCCCCCCTCCTTATATAAAGACACGTGACGAATCTCTGTGAAATATTTTTCTTGAAAATATTAAGTCTTAATCCCATGTCAGCTTACTTTTTATCATTTAGAATACTAGATTGATAATTACCATACCTTATTATCCATGAATTAGACACAATCACCTTGATTTTGTATTTATGTTAATTTTGACAGTTATTTCACGCATCTGACGTCACAATGTACCGATGTAGCCATGATGGCGGTAAAGAACTTGAAAAGGGGCTGAAATTAATCATGTGACCAGAGCGGTGACTGTGATTGGTGGCGGTACATTGTGACGTCAGATACGTGAAAAAATTAACCATCACAATAAAAATAAATACAAAATCAACGTGTTGGTGTCTAATGCATGTATAATAAGGTTAGTTAATTATCAGTCTACTATTCTAAATGATAAAAAAGAAAGTTGACAAGGGCAGTATAGCTGATTGTCACTTGGATTTTACATCACCACTAAGTGTCATTGTTTGTGTTTTCACGGTTGAGGTTTAAGAAGTTTCTGGAGGTGAGACTTGACGGGGTCATCGACCTGTGTGGTGCCCTTGGGCTGCAGTTCAAGGTCATCAGTGTTCTCCAAGTTTGCTTGCACCAGAGATTTCTGAAAATAAAAACATTGGCAATTTTTTTAATTTTCTAGTTCTTGAAAATTGAAGCTAAAACATTGAAAATTAGTTTAAAATTATATGTATAGATAGATAGATAGATAGATAGATAGATAGATAGATAGATAGATAGATAGATAGATAGATAGATAGATAGATAGATAGATAGATAGATAGATAGATAGATAGATAGATAGATAGATAGATAGATATAGATAGATAGATAGATAGATAGATAGATAGATAGATAGATAGATAGATAGATAGATAGATAGATAGATAGATAGATAGATAGATAGATAGATATAGATAGATAGATAGATAGATAGATAGATAGATAGATAGATAGATAGATAGATAGATAGATAGATAGATAGATAGATAGATAGATAGATAGATAGATAGATAGATAGATAGATAGATAGATAGATAGATAGATAGATAGATAGATAGATAGATAGATATAGATAGATAGATAGATAGTGACACGTGTCGACTCACATGCCACGTGTCAAGCCACGTGCCAGGCTGAGGGGCCGAGGCGGGGTCAGTTTGGGTCCACATTGGCAGTTGATGTTGAAGTTCTACCGCGGCTTGCTTGGCTTTCTGAAATCCCGACATGTCAACATTAACATTGTAACAATTGTAAGACGTCATCTACATGGACTGCTTTATATAGGATGTTCGCATGTGACGTCATAACATGGTTTATATAGGGTTAATGCTGATGACGTCATATTTAATGTGCTTGGAGGCCATACTGGAGTAATGAATAACATTACTGACCATTGGACCAACTTTGTTTAAGTCATTTTTCTTTGGGAAATCTGTTAGTTTTTTGTTATTGTTATTTTTCTCACATACTTGAGATACTAATTCAACATATTTACAACACCAATGCCCTACCCACTCACCTTTCACCTTTTTTGTTGGTTTTGCAGATATATGCAAATTTCATTTATAAATGTGCACGTTTCATAAAATTTCCAATGCAATGACATGCACTTTTTTATTTTTATTTTTTTTTTTTAATTTTGCCTTTTTTGACTTTTACACCTTTTTCACCGTTTTTAACTAAAATTTTTACCTTTTTTCAATAAAATGTATAAATTTTCCTTTTTCAATTTTTTTTTATTTTCGTAAACACAAATTGTTTATTTTACTTAACTTTTTTTTAATGTTTTTTTTAATCATATAATATTATAGAAGTTTAAACCATCTTGTCGATAATTTTTATAAAATGCGAATTAAATTTTAAATGTAATTTTGCGAGTATTACGCAAATTATATATAATTTTTTTGCAAATATATTTTAGAATTTGTAATAGTACAATCTAATTAAGTAATATTGTTTTTAAAACAGTGAAAAAATAGGCAGCTGCAGGTTGGAAAATCTTGGCAAAATAATATGCGAGCATAATTTGTTTTGTAAGATTACAAAACTTTAAAAAAAAAAAAAAAATCTCATAATAAACTTTTTTTTTACTTTTTACAGAATAAATTTATCTGAACAGAATAGAGGAAAGCAACAAGACAAAGGCTTCACCAAAGTGAAGAGAGTTCCTTTCTTCACTTTCATGGTGAGGCCCTTGCTGCTTCAAACAAAGGGACTTTCTTCACTTTCATGGTGAGGCCCTTGCTGCTTCGAACAAAGGGACTTTCTTCACTTTTTGGTGAGGCCCTTGCTGCTTCGAACAAAGGGACTTTCTTCACTTTTTGGTGAGGCCCTTGCTGCTTCGAACAAAGGGACTTTCTTCACTTTCATGGTGAGGCCCTTGCTGCTTCGAACAAAGGGACTTTCTTCACTTTTTGGTGAGGCCCTTGCTGCTTCGAACAAAGGGACTTTCTTCACTTTCATGGTGAGGCCCTTGCTGCTTCAAACAAAGGGACTTTCTTCACTTTCATGGTGAGGCCCTTGCTGCTTCGAACAAAGGGACTTTCTTCACTTTCATGGTGAGGCCCTTGCTGCTTCGAACAAAGGGACTTTCTTCACTTTCATGGTGAGGCCCTTGCTGCTTCCCTCTTGTTATTTTAAATCATCAACCTAATTAATTCCGCCATTGTGTAAATTATATATTTTTGTAGAATAAATTGATCTAATTTATAAAACAATTAAAAGATAATTTTAGTAACTCAGGCCAAGATGGAGTTAAAATATAATAATAAAACACAATACGGTGTATCCGCATGACGTCATATTTAATGCAATTGGACGCCATACTGGAATAATAAATAACATTGCTCTCGATTCAGCATAGGACAAACTTCCTTTGTGGCTTTTTACTTTGACAAATTGGTTCATTTTTACTATTATTCTCACATACTTGAGATATAGCTCTGAAAAATATTGCTTAGTATTTTTAAACTGGCAGAATGAGTATAATATTTTTCTATGCTGCAAATGTTATTGAGTGATCCAAGATGAGGTGAACATTACATGAATGCAACACCCTATAAACTGGAACAATATATATGCCTAAGCTATATATATATATAAACTGGAACAATATATATATGGTAGTATATGCATTAATGATAAAATTGCTGCCATCACAATAACATGGACCGAATATAGGAAAATGATGCATTTTTGTTGTTTAACAATATTTTTAAAAAGGTCAAAATATAAAGCAATATTTTTGAGAGCATTGATGTTGTTTATAGGATGATTTAGTATCTCAAGTATGTGACAAAAATTACATCAATATAACGTATTTCCAAAAGAAAATTGCCTACAACAAAGTTTGTCCTATGCTGAGCAATGTTATTCACTACTCCAGTATGGCCTCCAAGCGCAATAAATATGATGTCATCCACATATACCCTATAGGCCCTATAATAAATATAATAAAATATAAAATGATTTAAAAAAACATTCCCCTAACAGATAAACAGACATGCCTGATTTTTTTGTTTGCTGGAGACATATTGCGATGCGGGGGCGTGTCTTCTTCTTTCTGGCTCTCCTAGGGGCTGGGTCTCAATTTGAGGTCCAATTTCAGTAACCAGTTGAACATCAGCATGTTGACCAAGTCTGAACCCAAGACCAAATCTCGTGTCGAATCCTGAAACCAATAAATATTGTCAATAATCAATCAAATGAACCTTCGTCGTTACGAGAACTTTTTTAATAATAATAGTTCTTTAATGGGTCTAGGTATTATACATAAAAACAAAACATGTAAATTACCCAACAGGTGATGAGAAAAAGGCAAAATGCCTATACACTGCGGACGTGATCTCACTCTTAAAAACTCTTAAAACACTCTAAAAAACGAGTGTCGTTAGTTTAATCACGTTTTTGTGTGGCTTTCAGAATCTCTCTCTTTGTCTCTCTCTCTCTCTCTCTCTCTCTCTCTCTCTCTCTCTCTCTCTCTCTCTCTCTCTCTCTCTCTCTCTCTCTCTCTAATGACGCACTTAATGCACAAAACAAACCATTTTATCATTTTTTTTTTCATTCTTATTTTCATTCCTTTTGTCATTTTTTCATCATTAATTTTCCATTCATATTTTCTGTCATGTTTGTTATGAAAAGATAGAAAGTTTGACTCGACAAGGTTGCCCCACGAGAAAAGTTGCCCTAGTGTTGTTCATAAACCTTGTTCTCTTACACCAATAAATGTCCATTGTATTTGATTAACCAAAGTTAATCGTCATTTAAGAAGCAGAGAACAGACAAGGATTACGAACAGCATTCAGGCTGTCTTCATCTCATTTATATTTTATTTTTTCTCATTATTCATTTTTCATTCCATTTGTTGTTTTGCAATGTTATGAAAAGGTTCAAAGTTCGACTCGACACAGTTTCCATTTTGCATGCAATAAAAGTTGGCATGTGCTTCTTACACAAAGCAACACGAACGGAACAAAAACTGGCTCTCAATTTTGAAGTATCAAAAAGTTTAAAGTTAACGCGGGAAATCATTTTTAAATTTGATTAAAAGGCTGCAAATCAGCTACTACGGGATTTGACTAAAAAATTGTAAAGAAAGAAAAATCTAAAATTTTGCAAATGGTTTCTTCATAAATGTAAGAAATTTGGGGGGGTTACCATGCTAGATTTTAAATTATGATTTTTTGAAGTTTTAGTCCCATAAGAGCCCATGTTAATTTCAATAATTATTTTCTCTCTTATCTGATGGTCATGGGTTGTGAAAATGTTATCATAGGTAGCTGTTACTGTTAACTTTCATCCTAAGAAATCCTCATAAAAATCACTGGCACATTGATTTTATTTTATTTTTTATTTTTTTTGTGCTCCAACCACGTGACGTATGATTTTTATTTATTGTTGGTACTGATGACTATCAGATTGCAGTCTTTAACTTGATGTCTAAAATGTTACTCTCACTTTAATATTGTATCCTTTATTAACCTTTACTTATCATCACACACACTTTATCAACACCTGCTTGTATATATGCTTTAAGCACAAAAATTAAGCACTCTTCTTCTGCTTACTGAAGAAGCAGAAGAAGAGTGCAGACACTGTATGTTACGCACTCGAAAACGTTACAAATGGTGTAAATATAACATAGCTATGTATATATAATTTTTAAAAAACTGTGAATTGAGTCTTTTTATTAACTTATATATAAGTGACAATTTTTTATGGTGTTGTGTGTTATTTTTTATCGTCAAAACAAGCAGCGAGTGAAAGCCCAGGGTCTTATAGAAGGTAAGACTACAATGAATTTTTATCATCATGTCAACTCGCTTGATATTCAAATTTTCAAACATATATAATATATATATATATATATATATATATATATATATATATATATATATATATATATATATATATGTTAGCATCAAAACCCGAAATTGACCCAAACTAGGTATTTTTGCTCATTTCGGCTTTTGGTCACGAAATTTTGATCCATACTAGTTTTGAGCATTTCGCAAAAAGCAAAACCCGGTGTAAACATTTATATCTAGTTTTGGTCTTTGAATTTTAACCAGAACTAGTTGTGGTCAAAATAGAAAAATCAAAACCCGAAAAATGAACATTTCTCAACACAATTATTTGATATAAAAGAGAGAGAGAGAGAGAGAGAGAGAGAGAGAGAGAGAGAGAGAGAGAGAGAGAGAGAGAGAGAGAGA
>OX439132.1:236890-239390 GCA_949318235.1 Ecdyonurus torrentis | reverse complement strand
CTCAAAATAACAACTTTACGTTAGTTATAGGGAGTCTGCTCTCAAAATAACAACTTTACGTTAGTTATAGGGAGTCTGCTCTCAAAATAACAACTTTACGTTAGTTATAGGGAGTCTGCTCTCAAAATAACAACTTTACGTTAGTTATAGGGAGTCTGCTCTCAAAATAACAACTTTACGTTAGTTATAGGGAGTCTGCTCTCAAAATAACAACTTTACGTTAGTTATAGGGAGTCTGCTCTCAAAATAACAACTTTACGTTAGTTATAGGGAGTCTGCTCTCAAAATAACAACTTTACGTTAGTTATAGGGAGTCTGCTCTCAAAATAACAACTTTATGTTAGTTATATAGGGAGTCTGCTCTCAAAATAACAACTTTACGTTAGTTATATAGGGAGTCTGCTCTCAAAATAACAACTTTACGTTAGTTATAGGGAGTCTGCTCTCAAAATAACAACTTTACGTTAGTTATAGGGAGTCTGCTCTCAAAATAACAACTTTACGTTAGTTATATAGGGAGTCTGCTCTCAAAATAACAACTTTACGTTAGTTATAGGGAGTCTGCTCTCAAAATAACAACTTTACGTTAGTTATAGGGAGTCTGCTCTCAAAATAACAACTTTACGTTAGTTATAGGGAGTCTGCTCTCAAAATAACAACTTTACGTTATAGTTATAGGGAGTCTGCTCTCAAAATAACAACTTTACGTTAGTTATAGGGAAGTCTGCTCTCAAAATAACAACTTTACGTTAGTTATATAGGGAGTCTGCTCTCAAAATAACAACTTTACGTTAGTTATAGGGAGTCTGCTCTCAAAATAACAACTTTACGTTAGTTATAGGGAGTCTGCTCTCAAAATAACAACTTTACGTTAGTTATAGGGAGTCTGCTCTCAAAATAACAACTTTACGTTAGTTATAGGGAGTCTGCTCTCAAAATAACAACTTTACGTTATAGTTATAGGGAGTCTGCTCTCAAAATAACAACTTTACGTTAGTTATAGGGAGTCTGCTCTCAAAATAACAACTTTACGTTATAGTTATAGGGAGTCTGCTCTCAAAATAACAACTTTACGTTAGTTATAGGGAGTCTGCTCTCAAAATAACAACTTTACGTTAGTTATAGGGAGTCTGCTCTCAAAATAACAACTTTACGTTAGTTATAGGGAGTCTGCTCTCAAAATAACAACTTTACGTTAGTTATAGGGAGTCTGCTCTCAAAATAACAACTTTACGTTAGTTATAGGGAGTCTGCTCTCAAAATAACAACTTTACGTTAGTTATAGGGAGTCTGCTCTCAAAATAACAACTTTACGTTAGTTATAGGGAGTCTGCTCTCAAAATAACAACTTTACGTTAGTTATAGGGAGTCTGCTCTCAAAATAACAACTTTACGTTAGTTATAGGGAGTCTGCTCTCAAAATAACAACTTTACGTTAGTTATAGGGAGTCTGCTCTCAAAATAACAACTTTACGTTAGTTATAGGGAGTCTGCTCTCAAAATAACAACTTTACGTTAGTTATAGGGAGTCTGCTCTCAAAATAACAACTTTACGTTAGTTATAGGGAGTCTGCTCTCAAAATAACAACTTTATGTTAGTTATATAGGGAGTCTGCTCTCAAAATAACAACTTTACGTTAGTTATATAGGGAGTCTGCTCTCAAAATAACAACTTTACGTTAGTTATAGGGAGTCTGCTCTCAAAATAACAACTTTACGTTAGTTATAGGGAGTCTGCTCTCAAAATAACAACTTTACGTTAGTTATATAGGGAGTCTGCTCTCAAAATAACAACTTTACGTTAGTTATAGGGAGTCTGCTCTCAAAATAACAACTTTACGTTAGTTATAGGGAGTCTGCTCTCAAAATAACAACTTTACGTTAGTTATAGGGAGTCTGCTCTCAAAATAACAACTTTACGTTATAGTTATAGGGAGTCTGCTCTCAAAATAACAACTTTACGTTAGTTATAGGGAAGTCTGCTCTCAAAATAACAACTTTACGTTAGTTATATAGGGAGTCTGCTCTCAAAATAACAACTTTACGTTAGTTATAGGGAGTCTGCTCTCAAAATAACAACTTTACGTTAGTTATAGGGAGTCTGTTCTCAAAATAACAACTTTACGTTAGTTATATAGGGAGTCTGCTCTCAAAATAACAACTTTACGTTAGTTATAGGGAGTCTGCTCTCAAAATAACAACTTTACGTTAGTTATAGGGAAGTCTGCTCTCAAAATAACAACTTTACGTTAGTTATAGGGAGTCTGCTCTCAAAATAACAACTTTACGTTAGTTATAGGGAAGTCTGCTCTCAAAATAACAACTTTACGTTAGTTATAGGGAGTCTGCTCTCAAAATAACAACTTTACGTTAGTTATAGGGAAGTCTGCTCTCAAAATAACAACTTTACGTTAGTTATAGGGAAGTCTGCTCTCAAAATAACAACTTTACGTTAGTTATAGGGAAGTCTGCTCTCAAAATAACAACTTTACGTTAGTTA
>OX439132.1:224390-234390 GCA_949318235.1 Ecdyonurus torrentis | reverse complement strand
GCTGGATCACTCAATAACATGGGTGGCATAGGAAAATAAATCATTTGCAAGTATAAAACCACTATGCAATATTTTTGAGAGCATTGATGTTCTAATTATGTTGAATTAGTATATCAAGTATGTGAGAAAAATAACATGAACCAAAAATAAACAGATTTCGGAATTAACGGAACAAGATTTTGATCGGGTCCGGAGCCGGGACCCAGACCCGAAAAAAAACTTGACAAGTCCGGACCCGGCTCCGCGGACCCGAAAATTTTCTTTTTCAGGTACCGGACCCGGGTCCGCGTACCCGATAATTTTTGTGACGGGTCCGTAACCCTGGAAAATTGGCTTCCATAATTTCCATAATATTTTTAATTTGAAATTAGTTTCTAATTTGACTACACCTTGCCGCTCAAATTTGAATTTCCACATTTAAATGTGCGCTTCTGTTTACTCAAAATGCGGAAAAGGAAGTGTCGGTAGAGGACACCACGTGAAAGTAAAAGTGGTGAAAACTTGGAGCCGGCAGCAAGCTCTATAGCCTTGACCGGCCACCCACTTTTACCATCATGTGGTTTACTTTTCCAGCCACTTTCTTTTTAGCATTTTGAGTCAACATAAGCACACAATGTTATCTTTAAAGTAAACATAAGCACACAATGTTATCTTTAAAGTAAACTTAAGCACACAATGTTATCTTTAAAGTAATCTTAAGCACACAAGGTTATCTTTAAAGTAATCTTAAGCACACAATGTTATCTTTAAAGTAAACTTAAGCACACAATGTTATCTTTAAAGTAAACTTAAGCACACAATGTTATCTTTAAAGTAAACTTAAGCACACAATGTTATCTTTAAAGTAATCTTAAGCACACAAGGTTATCTTAAAAGTAATCTTAAGCACACAATGTTATCTTTAAAGTAAACTTAAGCACACAATGTTATCTTTAAAGTAAACTTAAGCACACAATGTTATCTTTAAAGTAATATCTTAAGCACACAAGGTTATCTTTAAAGTAATCTTAAGCACACAATGTTATCTTTAAAGTAAACTTAAGCACACAATGTTATCTTTAAAGTAAACTTAAGCACACAAGGTTATCTTTAAAGTAAACTTGAGCACACAATGTTATCTTTAAAGTAAACTTAAGCACACAATGTTATCTTTAAAGTAAACATAAGCACACAATGTTATCTTTAAAGTAAACTTGAGCACACAATGTTATCTTTAAAGTAAACTTAAGCACACAATGTTATCTTTAAAGTAAACTTGAGCACACAATGTTATCTTTAAAGTAAACTTAAGCACACAATGTTATCTTTAAAGTAAACTTAAGCACACAATGTTATCTTTAAAGTAAACTTAAGCACACAATGTTATCTTTAAAGTAATCTTAAGCACACAATGTTATCTTTAAAGTAAACTTAAGCACACAATGTTATCTTTAAAGTAAACTTAAGCACACAAGGTTATCTTTAAAGTAAACTTGAGCACACAATGTTATCTTTAAAGTAAACTTAAGCACACAATGTTATCTTTAAAGTAAACTTAAGCACACAATGTTATCTTTAAAGTAAACATAAGCACACAATATTATCTTTAAAGTAAACTTAAGCACACAATGTTATCTTTAAAGTAATCTTAAGCACACAAGGTTATCTTTAAAGTAAACTTGAGCACACAATGTTATCTTTAAAGTAAACTTAAGCACACAATGTTATCTTTAAAGTAATCTTAAGCACACAAGGTTATCTTTAAAGTAAACATAAGCACACAAGGTTATCTTTAAAGTAAACTTAAGCACACAATGTTATCTTTAAAGTAAATTTAAGCACACAATGTTATCTTTATAGTAAACATAAGCACACAATGTTATCTTTAAAGTAAACTTAAGCACACAATGTTATCTTTAAAGTAAACAGAAGCACACAATGTTAACAAACAATGTTAGCAAACATGAGTGCAACTCGTATATACATTGTAAAGTAAGAAATTTTTATACATCAATTTAAACCTGCTTTGAAAATTTAAAAATATAATGCTCTAAATTTCATCTCTCATCTGCGAAAAAAAAAAAATAATAATAATAATTATGCTTCCAAGACGAAAAAAAAATACATATATTTTTCATTTACAATTTTGGCCGCAATTTTTTTTTTTTTATTAAAGATTTTCTTCAAATGAGGAATTGTGGTTGGATGAAACGTCTAAAAGTGGTAAGAGAAAAAAACATTAAAAAAATATTACGTGAATGATTAATTTATGATGCATATAGAGTGCTTATACTCATATTTAAGAGCCGCCATATTGTTGGTAATAAATACACAGGTAGCATAGGACAAACATAATTTTTATATATTTAACAGCCAAGGTGACAGCTCAATATAAGTCTTACATGTAGCTGCTAATAAGCTCGTTTCCTGATCTCACACTACCCGACTTCTTCCTGAGGGGATACGTGAAAGATGTCGTGTTCAAAACTTAAGTGCGATTTATCAGAGTTTCTCAAGCAGCGCATCACTGCAGCTATCCGCTCCGTGACACTTGGACATGCTGGAGAACGTATGGCCAGATATGGAAGTACGTCTGGACCAGTGCCCATCTACAAATGGTTCTCACGAGTTAATGCTTTAAGTTAATGTTTTTTTGTTTTTTTACTTGAAGTAAAGCAAGATTTTTAACAAAAACGAATTATTGCAGCTTTTCGCGCCTGAAAAAATGGTCTGTTTTTTTTACTTTCTCTCATTTTTCAATCTTTTTTGTCTCAACAGACGTACAAAGTTTTAATATTTATTTTCAAAATTGCCAAAATGTAGGCTTTAATTTGATGTATTAAAAATTTCTTTTTTCATTAATCCTTATATTGTAATTTGCGTTTAAAAACGGGCAATTTTTTATAAACACCCTGTATAATATATATAATATAATATATATATAGCCATGAAATAAATCATAACCATAATACTAGAAATAAAAATAAAAGTATATAAAAGAGCTGAAATGTATAATAAGGGTCCTTTCTGTAGTTGACTGAATATCTATAATAAATTGCCGTTAGATATGAGATAACAAAATGATTTTTAACAGTTTTTAAAAAAACAAGTAAAATTTGTCTTGTTAAATAAGCAGTATTGTTCAACTGATGAACATATGAATGATCATGACACAGTTTTGCAATACCTATTATATACATAAGTGTCGTTGTTTGTATGTGTAAATACTTTGACAATCACTTACTGCCAATAACCTACACTAAGGCATTATGTATGTGCCAGCAAGGAAATTAATAAAGAATTTTTAATTTGATTTTTTTTTTTATTATTATTATTATTATTATTTTTTTTTTTGAAATTGTAACATAAATTGTGCACAACTTGTGCTGAAAATGAAGTCGCCTAATAGTTACGTCAGTATTTTTGTCTCTCATATAAAATAGAACAATATTGCACAAAGTAACGTGCTAGAGTGTGTGACGTCATATTTAATGCACTTGGAGGCCATACTGGAGCAATAAATAACATTGCTCAGCATAGGACAAACTAGGATTTTTTATTTGTAAATCAAATTGTTATTGTTATATTTGTTACATACTTGAAATTCAATCTTTAACATCAATGTTCTCAAAAATATTGCTTTTTATTTTTAAACTGGCATTCTCCTATGTCACCCATGTTATTGACGTCGACTTAAGTATGATAATGTAACCACAATTTATTTAACATGATAATGCAAACAATTTATTTAATACTTTATTTAAAGGCATAGTAAACATGAAACAATATGTTATTAACACGAAATAGGATCTACAAAACTGTTGACAATTTTAACTAGAATGTTAATGTAGCTCCACGAGAGAACGTAAAAAAACTGTAAAGTATGCAATTGGCGTGACAATTCATGTTTATGACGTCAGAAACATGTAAAAGTAGTATAAAAATGTTGTGCAGGTTGCATAAATTGAAATTTTTTATCACTGCTACGGAGCTACAGTTGTGTTTTGAGACAAACTTAAGTTATTTATGTAAGTCCCATCAAGTGTTTTGTGATATAAATGCTTATGTTTTTCTCTGTTCTATTGCTTTAACATAATAATACACACTTTATTTACCATGATAAAGCATAATACTATATTACATAATACTATATTACATAGTACTATATTACATAATACTATATTACATAGTACTATATATTACATAGTACTATATTACATAATACTATATTACACCAATCATTGTGTGTTATATTTCCAAACATTTTTGTAATATCATGAAATAGCTCGAGTCACTTTGACAAATATAATAACAATTACATTTTAACACTTTAATTCTTGTTATGTGTCGTGTCGCACATTGAGTGACGAGGCCACTTTGTGTCTTGTATTGCACAAGCATTAGGGCCTTAAAGGGAATATACTTATATATTGTATATATATATATATATATATATATATATATATATATATATATATATATATACATATATATATATATATATATATATATATATATATATATATATATATATATATATATATATATATATATATATATATATATATATATATAGGATGTTTTTTTTTAAAAGCGCGCATTTTAAAACGCAAAATAAAATGTAAAGATTTAAAATAAAATTAACTTTTTATATATATTATTTTGTAGCCAAGGGTTACAAATTTTTAAATTTGTTCTTAAAATTAAAATTTACTGACTGGTTTTCTTGCACCGAGCTTCAACGTAAAAATGTGCAATTTTTTTTTGTTTTATTTCTGCAAAAGTCATGAGAATTTTGCTTTTTTAATTATGCTTCATTAACAATAAATGGAATCTGAACGCTTAAATAAGGTACCTATAACATCAGCACCCTCAACATGTTCTATGATAAAAATTGAAGAATGGGGCCACATTGACATCAGGGGTAAGGTGAAAACATTTTCGTCAAACATTGCTAAATTTGCTGTAAAAAATTCCCTTGAATGATTTTTTTTACTGAATTTGTAAGAATTTTAAAATTTCATAAAATTGTTTGCAAGTTTAATTTTCTGTCAATTCTTACAGACTGGTTTGGTTTGATAATTAAACCCTTAGGCATTTCATTTTAAAGAAAGGAAATTTTTAATTTGCATCTCTTTCTTTAAAAGTTAGTCCACATTTCATTTATTTTTTGCTAATTTCATTAATTCCTTGCATCTTGTAATTAATTGAAGCATTTATATTGATTTTTTATGATCAGCAGATATCTGTATCTATCTATCTATCTATCTATCTATCTATCTATCTATCTATCTATCTATCTATCTATCTATCTATCTATCTATCTATCTATCTATCTATCTATCTATCTATCTATCTATCTATCTATCTATATATATCTATCTATCTATCTATCTATCTATCTATCTATCTATCTATCTATCTATCTATCTATCTATCTATCTATCTATCTATCTATCTATCTATCTATCTATCTATCTATCTATCTATCTATCTATCTATCTATCTATCTATCTATCTATCTATCTATCTATCTATCTATCTATCTATCTATCTATCTATATCTATCTATCTATCTATCTATCTATCTATCTATCTATCTATCTATCTATCTATCTATCTATCTATCTATCTATCTATCTATCTATCTATCTATCTATCTATCTATCTATCTATCTATCTATCTATCTATCTATCTATCTATCTATCTATCTATCTATCTATCTATCTATCTATCTATCTATCTATCTATCTATCTATCTATCTATCTATCTATCTATCTATCTATCTATCTATCTATCTATCTATCTATCTATCTATCTACATATCTATCTATATATATATATCTATCTATATATGTATCACATGCTACTAGAAGGTAAAGACAGGTTACAAATAAGGCTCCAGGTTACAAACGTGAACCGACAGTTTATTAGCAAAGTGGCTTACTTACTAACTTACTTACACTGGGTGCGAAGATAATAAAGTTAACAAAGTTTAATAAGGATTGTGAGCAGCTTCCAGCATGGTGCAATGTTAGTTGTCGTGCTAGCCTAGGGGTGCATTGTGGACACATCTCAAATACATCAATCAATTAACAAAGCTATAATTAATCAACGAATCAATGAATAAATCAATCTATCAATCAATTAACGAATCAATCAACTAATCTATTAATCAATCAAAGAAACATTAATAAAATCAATCGATCCATCCATCAATCGATCGATCCATATTAAATACAACTATAGTTTGCATGTTTATTAAATTGGATGTTCAAATGTAATATTAAAACAATGAGACATGTTGATCAGACAATAGCAAACAACTGTGATGTCAGATCACCTGATCAGTCGACGTTCAATTGTCTGAAAGATCCGTCAGGTCCAAACAAATCGTCCTGAGTGATTGGGCTGCCACCTGGCCGCTTGCTTTCATCTGACTTCACGTCCTGGGAGGCGATGAACCAATCTCTGTAGCTATCCAGCTTGCTGCGCCATGGAGCTGCGCAGTAATATCATATGACTTGTATTGATATGTTAACAGCTTCAGTAGCCAGTGCAATGTAATCAGCTCGTCACCAGGATTACATTGCACTGGCTACTGAAGCTGCTAACTTGTATACAAATCAATATTGATTGATGTTAGCAGCTTCAGTAGCCAGTGCAATGTAATCAGCTCGTCACCAGGATTACATTGCACTGGCTACTGAAGCTGCTAACTTGTATACAAATCAATATTGATTGATGTTAGCAGCTTCAGTAGCCAGTGCAATGTAATCAGCTCGTCACCAGGATTACATTGCACTGACTACTGAAGCTGCTAACTTGTATACAAATCAATATTGATTGATGTTAACAGCTTCAGTAGCCAGTGCAATGTAATCAGCTCGTCACCAGGATTACATTGCACTGGCTACTGAAGCTGCTAACTTGTATATAAATCAATATTGATTGATGTTAGCAGCTTCAGTAGCCAGTGCAATGTAATCAGCTCGTCACCAGGATTACATTGAAGCTGCTAACTGTTTGTGGAAAACATCAATGAATAATGTTGCTACGTATAATGCAGGTAATTGGTTTCAAAACTCTTAATGACATAGACCACGTGAGATAAAATGTTTTTGTTTATGATTCATGATCATGTAAGAAAAACTGATGAAAATTTTCACCATAATTTAAAAATGTAGCCCCACCACGAGAGAGCGTGAGAAAACTGTAAAATATGCAAATTGTGTGAATTTTCCTGTTTGTGACGTGAGGACGAGTCCTAAGTTGACACAATAGGATCATTGCTAATGTTCAAGCATTGTCCATTTATTTTTGACTTATTCTTAGTAGCAAGTTGCAGGCTGTGCTGTGACGTCATTTTCTGACTTTAAAAATATAATTAAATAGCAAAATCAAAATTTAGAAAACTGCGCACAATTGAACTGTGCATTACAATATCATATTTTAATATAGGGTGTGTGCGCATGACGTCACTCTGAGTGATTTTCGATGTTCTTCTTGAGCAATGAATAACATTGCTCAGCATAGGACAAACCTAGTTTTTGGCTATTTTCTTTGGAAAATCAGATATTTTTTGGTCATTATTATTTTTCTCACATACTTGAGGTACTAATTTAACCTGTTAACAACATCAATGCTCTTAAAAATATTGCAAAGTATTTTTAAACTGACAAAATGTGCCATTTTCCTATACTGGCCAATGTTATTTAGTACTCACTTATGACGTCGACGTTAACATGAATCCAACCCCCCTATATCATCTGACAATTAATTGCTTCCTATGTTACCCCAGTATGTATCAACTGTTATATTAGCCCTGAATGAGATTGCCTACTCACAATGTATTACGCAAATTTCCATATTCATTTGAAATATGCAATAATATGCTGGGGAAATGCAAAACGGGTTTTTAATTTCCAAAAATAGGTAAAAAGAATAATAACGTTCTCATGAAGAAATAATGAAACTTTGATATTTTTGAATATTATTGATGTTAAAGTTGACGCCATGTTGGATCACTAAATAACATGAACAGTATAGGTAAATAAGTGACAGTTTAAAAATACTAAATAATATAGAGCATTGATATTGTTTTTAACTTGAATGTCAAGTATGTGAGGAGAAAAATAATCAAATGAACTGATTTAACAAAGAAAAGAAAGTTTGCCCTATGCTAAGCAATGTTATTTATTGCTACAATATGGCGTCCAAGCGCAATATGACATCATGCATGCAATATCTAGTAAAATTTATACCAAATAGGGTGTATCCACATGTCGTCATATGAAATGCGCTTGGCCGCCATATTGAAGCAATAAATAACATTGCTCAGCAAAGAACGGCAAAGTTGTTTTTATTTGAAAAATCAGTTAATTTTATTATTTTTCTAACATACTTGACATTCAATCTATTAACAACATCAATGCTCTCAAAAATATTGCTAGTATTTTTAAACTGGCAAAATAGTCATTTGTTTAGTGATCCAACATGGCGTCGACTTTGACATGACTGCAGACATCCTATAGAAAGGTGAAATGTACCTGCGAGGTCCTTGACAGGGCCGGCGTCTCCACCAAACTCAGCTGGTAGAATTTGTTTGTCGACTTGCGAGTGAAGTGAGGCCAGGTCGGCATGCACGTGGATCTATCGTCACATATATGCATGGTATCAAATATTGAACCATATGGCAATGTGGATATCACATTAACTGTCTAACCAAAACATGCAGCTTAAAGCAATAGACCAGATAAAAACATAAGCATTTATATCACAAAACACTTCATGGGACTCAAAACCCAACAGTAACCCCGTATAGCAGTGATCAGAAAATTCGATTTATGCAACCCGCACAACTTATTTATACTAATTTTTGCATGTTTCTGACGTCATAAACATGAATAGTTACCCAAATTGCATACTGTACATTATTTTCACGTTCTCTCGTGGGGTACATTGACCGTCTGGTAAAAATTGACATCAGTTTTGAAGATCTCATTTCATGTTTATGCATTAACAATCACGTGTTGTTTTATGTGGTCTATGGCTTTCACAAATAATAATAAATCAATAAATGATAAAACAATAAGTAACAAATCACAAAGCTAACGCAATAAGAAATATAATAATTATGGAAGCAGAAAATATGGTCCAAACGCGTTGGGACCACGTATGAGGCTTCGTGATGCGAAATTTGTGTTGGGAGCATGGTAAATTTAATCCCAACGCGTTGAGATCAAGTTAAAAAATTTCAACGTGACGGGATCAAATTTGAAATCTTATGACGCGTTGGGAACATACAAAATTGTCCTCAATGCGTTGGGACAAAAATTGAAATATCACAACGCGTTTCGGTGCAATAATATAATTAATTGAATAAAATATCACAAAATAAATAAAAATAATAATAAAAAACAAACGATAATTAGATCAATATAAAATGTCTTTATTTTTATAGCAAACTTAAAAAAAAATGATAATAATAAAAACGAACTATTATTTTATTTTAAAAAAATCAAAAGCCGAAAAGGAACTTTTCTCAATTCAAAATTTTATTTAATGATTTAAGACTTTGCTATATTATTACTTAAGTATTATTATTATGAATGTTAATATAGGTATTGTTTGTTTTTTATCTTAAACTTTTTTTTATAATTACTTTACTTGAAATGCAAGAATACAGTATACTGTATGATGTTTTGAGCAAGGTGAAGTTTTGAAACGAATGCGTAGATCAATCGGTAAATCTGATGGACGGAATATATTGAGACATGAAAATTAAACTTACTAAACGATCTATCTGATTATTAATTATATATGACCGGTGCTTTTTTTATTTTTAAGTGAACACTTACGATTAAATATGTAAATTAAGAGCCATCATTTGTAAAACCGTTGTCCAATCACTTTTTTATTTGCGCACCAACAAGCAACAATACACGTCAATTATTTAAATTCAAAGATTTTCCTAACATATTCTGATTCCAACAACTATAGTGAAATTACAAATCATG
>OX439132.1:211890-219390 GCA_949318235.1 Ecdyonurus torrentis | reverse complement strand
CCCGGGCGGGTGCTCGAACCGGTTTAAATTTACAGCTCTAATTTAAAGCTATAAAAAAATTTAAGAATTTTTTAAAACAATAACTTCCATTAAACTAGATTAAAAGTTATCACGATAATGAATTTTTAGGATCGACTTATGAACTATTTTTGTGCTTGAGTTACAACTATAGGAAATTTATTTTAATTGTAGTTTTGAAGATCTATTACTACGAAATGATTTTAAGTGTTGTATTCATCAGATGGCTTGTATCTCAAAATCTAAAAAGGAAACTTCAAAATTTTATGATGCCATTTGGAAGTTAATAGTAACAGCTACCCACGATCAAATTTTCATAAGCTTTGAATATATATATATATATATATATATTATATATATATATATATATTATATATATATATATATATATATATATATATATATATATATATATATATATATATATATATATATATATATATATATATAAATATATATATATTTATATATATATAAGATAAGAGAGAAAATAATCATTGAAATTAACATGGGCTCTTATGGGACTAAAACTTAAAAGAATCATAACTTAAAATCTAGCATAGTGCGACCCCCAAAATTTTTACATTTTTCCAGATAACTTATCCAAATATATCATTGGGGGAAATTTTAGATTTTTCTGCCTTTACAATTTTTTAGTCAAATCCCGCCGTACCTGATTTCCCGCCTTAATATGCTTTTCTACAATTTTTACCGAATATAAAAACACAAATTAAAGTAGTTTTTATAATCTTAATTGCATTTTTTATAAATAAAAGACTTACGACCTACGATACATTTCGAATAGAGATTGTAACTTTCAATTGAACGTATGAATTTTTTTTTATTACAAAAAAAAAACACATTGAAATAATAAAATAGCACAAATTGTGGTCCCTCCCTCCCTGCCTCCCACATACAGTACACACAAATTGTGGTCCCTGCCTGCCTCCCACATACAGTACACACAAATAGTGGTCCCTCCCACATACAGTACACACCTGCGCACAGATCATAAACTTGCGCACTAAAGACAAGGTGAACTGTCCCATATGTGACACAGAACTTCCCAGCATATCATACACCATCACATCACCGCCGCATATGTCTTCACGTATCCGAATATCTCCCACTAAGAAAGTCAACTTCATCGTCTCAATCGCGTTGAAGTTGACGTTGGAGGGGTCGTGGAACCCTTGCAAGGTCACGCGGTACCCTTCCCTGGTCAGCTTGGGCAGTGGGATACAGTACCTGAAATATTAGGGTCAGTTTACAGTTAGCAGCTTCAGTAGCCAGTGCAATATATGTCATCCTGGTGACGAGCTGATTACATTGCACGGCTACTGAAGCTGCTAACATCAATCAATATTGATATGTATACAAATTAGCAGCTTCAGTGGCCAGTGCAATGTAATCCTGGTGACGAGCTGATTACATTGCACTGGCTACTGAAGCTGCTAACATCAATCAATATTGATTTGTATACAAGTTAGCAGCTTCAGTGGCCAGTGCAATGTAATCCTGGTGACGAGCTGATTACATTGCACGGCTACTGAAGCTGCTAACATCAATCAATATTGATTTGTATACAAGTTAGCAGCTTCAGTAGCCAGTGCAATGTAATCCTGGTGACGAGCTGATTACATTGACCTGGCTACTGAAGCTGCTAACATCAATCAATATTGATTTGTATACAAGTTAGCAGCTTCACTCAATAGCTCCAATACTCACACTGTATCCAAGCATGCTTGTATCTCTGCACTCTTGGGGTCCCTGTTTGCAAAGAACTCCGGCGCTGCATCTCTGATGGTATAGTACATGTCTATCACTTTCTTGCACTTCTCTATGGAGTTCTTGCAGCCGTACAGGAAGCCCAGGATCATGCGCTCGTCTGAAAGTTTCATAGTATTAACATTTATTTAAAAAAAAAAAATTAAAAATGTTTTAAACAATATATAGTACAGGGTATTTATAAAAAACGGCATGATTTTAAAACCCTGACAATTTAAGAAAAAATAATATTTCTCGAACTTTTAATATATGAAATTGAAGCCTAAATCTTGACTTTTTTGAAAATATTTTTGAAATTTAAGTTCACTTAGAACTTTGCGAGCTACAGACACAAACGTAAAAAATGTGAGATTTTCAAACTTTTTTTCTGCTGTAGCTATGCAATAAACTTCAATTTAGGTGCTTCTTCTAGGTCATCTAAGGTCAAATAGGTGCCCTAATAGAAGTCCTAAAACTATGAAAAGTTAGCAACAGTTGACCTGAGGTGAGAAAGGTGAACAACAAAAATCGTTATTTTAAATCAAACTCGCTTCTCTTTCCTCTTTTGCGTTGACAATTTGAACGATAAAAACGTTAGTGACGTCACAAGCGTTCCATAGATAAAATGTAGATTTATATCGGCCAAGTTGTGATTGTGACGTCACTAACGTTATTTTATCGTTAGATTGTTAACGTTAGTGACGTCATATCCAGGGATTACTTGAATATCAGACTTATGCAAAAGTGTGTTTAGTGAGAAAATAATTAAACTGCATGACAGCTCAACAATACTAACAAAGTGCTAGCAGACGACTTTGTGTTCCTGTCTACATTTAACATGCTTTCTTATGAGGCAATGAAGCAGCTATAACTTGACTTACAATTATTTATTAGAGCTGAAATTTTTACTGTAGCTTACTGAGCATCAAAGCTTTTGTTTTCCTGGATTTTAATCCATTTTGTAAAAAAATTATTATTTTCACTTACATAACTTGAAATCCAGGAAAACAAAAGCTTTGATGCTCGGTAAGCTACAGTAAAAATTTCAGCTCTAATAAATAATTTTAAGTCAAGTTATAGCTGCTTCATTGCCTCATAAGAAAGCATGTTAAATGTAGACAGGAACACAAAGTCGTCTGCTAGCACTTTGTTAGTATTGTTGAGCTGTCATGCAGTTTATTTTATCACTAAACACAATTTTGGTAATTCTGCTATATTGAACACAAAGTCATCTGCTAGCACTTTGTTAGTATTGTTGGGCTGTCATGCAGTTTATTTTATCACTAAACACACTTTTGGTAATTCTGCTATATTGAACAAGATTAGAAGAACCAAAAAAAAAAAAAAAAAAAAAAAGTTACACTAACCATTAAGCTGCGGCAAGTGCGGCTGCATCTCCAGCCATGACTTGACTTGCGCCACGTCGCCATCTTGGTTCTCAGCCATGTTGTTGTCCTTCTGAATCTGCTTCAGTAAATCTCCCTCTGGCTGTTCCATCGTCATCCTGGCGACAAAATTAATTTTAATTAAATAATATGTTAGCCTAATAGTGAACATTTTCACCATGCAAAGTAGAGACAATGTGTCAACATATTGTTGTTGTACTGTGATACACACAATATCTGTCTTATTGTTATTGCTGATCAGTAAACATGATGTAAACTAGAGACAATGTGTCAGCATATTGTTGTTGTACTGTGATACACACAACATCTGTCTTATTGTTATTGCTGATCAGTAAACATGATGTAAACTAGAGACAATGTGTCAACATATTGTTGTTGTACTGTGATACACACAACATATATCTGTCTTATTGTTATTGCTGATCAGTAAACATGATGTAAACTAGAGACAATGTGTCAACATATTGTTGTTGTGCTGTGATACACACAACATATATCTGTCTTATTGTTATTGCTGATCAGTAAACATGATGTAAACTAGAGACAATGTGTCAGCATATTGTTGTTGTACTGTGATACACACAACATATATCTGTCTTATTGTTATTGCTGATCAGTAAACATGATGTAAACTAGAGACAATGTGTCAGCATATTGTTGTTGTACTGTGATACACACAACATCTATCTTATTGTTATTGCTGATCAGTAAACATGATGTAAACTAGAGACAATGTGTCAGCATATTGTTGTTGTACTGTGATACACACAACATATATCTGTCTTATTGTTATTGCTGATCAGTAAACATGATGTAAACTAGAGACAATGTGTCAACATATTGTTGTTGTGCTGTGATACACACAACATATATCTGTCTTATTGTTATTGCTGATCAGTAAACATGATGTAAACTAGAGACAATGTGTCAACATATTGTTGTTGTGCTGTGATACACACAACATCTGTCTTATTGTTATTGCTGATCAGTAAACATGATGTAAACTAGAGACAATGTGTCAGCATATTGTTGTTGTACTGTGATACACACAACATATATCTGTCTTATTGTTATTGCTGATCAGTAAACATGATGTAAACTAGAGACAATGTGTCAGCATATTGTTGTTGTACTGTGATACACACAACATATATCTGTCTTATTGTTATTGCTGATCAGTAAACATGATGTAAACTAGAGACAATGTGTCAACATATTGTTGTTGTACTGTGATACACACAACATATATCTGTCTTATTGTTATTGCTGATCAGTAAACATGATGTAAACTAGAGACAATGTGTCAACATATTGTTGTTGTGCTGTGATACACACAACATATATCTGTCTTATTGTTATTGCTGATCAGTAAACATGATGTAAACTAGAGACAATGTGTCAACATATTGTTGTTGTACTGTGATACACACAACATATATCTGTCTTATTGTTATTGCTGATCAGTAAACATGATGTAAACTAGAGACAATGTGTCAGCATATTGTTGTTGTGCTGTGATACACACATTCATATATCTGTCTTATTGTTATTGCTGATCAGTAAACATGATGTAAACTAGAGACAATGTGTCAACATATTGTTGTTGTGCTGTGATACCCCTGGTCAAAAATCTTACCTATATTCTTGCAAGATCAACTCAAGATCTTGCAAGATGTCTTCAAGATAGCCAAGATCTTGCAAATTTGGAAAAATTAAGGCAAGATGGTTCAAGATCTTACAAAAGTTTAAAATCTTGAGTTCTTTTAAGTTCAAGATCTTGTTATTCATCTTGCATAAGATATTTTCGTGTGCAAGATAAAAATAAAGTTTCAAGATTAATTTTTCTTGTGCAAGATGTTAAAAATCTTACGCAAGAAGATAAAACTTGCGCAAGATCAACATCTTGGCAAGAATATATCTTGAACAAGATTTGACAGTCTTGTCAAGGCGTAAATCTTGTAAAATATGTTCAAGATAAATTTTATCTTGTGCAAGAAAAAGTATCTTACTTACGCAAATATCTTGCTCAAAAATATTTTTTCCCAAGATAATATCTTGTGGACAAATTTCACAAGAAAATATCTTGCAAGTTATAACTAATGCAAGATTTTTTAATCTTGGGCAAGATGAATTTCATCTTGTGCAAGAAACATTATCTTATCTATGGAAAAATCTTGCACAAGATAATAAACAAAAGATAAAATCTTACGCAAAATGTTAACAAGTAAATATCTTGCAAGTTTAGATTATTGCAAGATAAATTTTATCTTTTGCAAGAAGCAGTATCTTACCTAAGTTAAAATCTTGCGCAAAGCTATATATATTTACCCAAGATTATATCTTACTCAAAATTTTCACAAGAAAATATATTTTGCAAGATTTGATTAATATTGGAGAGTTATAGTGAATCTTGCACAAGATTCAAGACTCTAAAAATGCAAGAAATAATCTTGGCGTATTACAGCATATCGTGTACAAGAATTTTTAAAGTTTATGCTTTCATTATTTTTGGTTCAAAAATATTTTCTTGCAAAATTTCATGAATCTTGAGCAAGATTTGAAATCTTGCGTTATATAAAACATTCAAGATATTTTCTTGTGGGTATTTTGAGTAAGATATTATCTTGTCTTGTTCAACATAAATATATCTTGTGCAAGATTATTTTGGTGCTTTACCATTGCAATGCATCATGGGAAATAATGGCCGCTGTTGATAATGACGCCGTACTTTAGCTCTGTGGTTTTATTACTTTTGTGGCGTAATTAAGAGTGATAGTGAAGTACTTGATGGACCAAGACATTATTTTGACAGGTAAGAAACATAATTAGTAATCGTTCCACACGTATATTTAGATGTTTCGCTAATATGAACATGTTTTTGTTTCATACATATGACGCTCGACATGAGAAACCAACAATTAGAGCTGCAATCGCTGTCATGGTTGTGAGTGGATGGTAAATATAGCGTTGTGACTTTTTGATGAGGTGAGTGTATGTTTTTTATATCGTTTTTTAACTATAAATATCATGTAGATGTGATGTTGGGGCAGCAATCATTTAAAAACATAAATCTTAAGGTGATCTTGTGAGAATCAAAGCAAGATTTTTTAACGGTTTTAATCTTGCATTGATTGTGCAAGATTCAAAGTAAGATTTATTAACGGTCTAAATCTTGAGCTAATCTTGCAAGAATTAAAACAAGATTTTTTTTAATTTAATAATTTTAAGGTTATCTTGCAAGATTTTTGAACAGTAATATAATCTTGAGCTATAATCTTGCAAGAAAAAACTTAGATTTTTTTTTATAGTTCATCTTCTTTCAAATAAAGTTTTTATAATAAAAATCTTGGGCTTCAATTTGCAAGAATTATATATACTTTGCAATTATTTATAAGATACTTTATTTTAATATATATATATATATATATATATATATTATATATATTATTAGAAAAAATGTGCTATAATGATTTTTTTTTTTTTAACTTCGATTACCACACGCTCTGCTTTGCCTATATGACAGCTGATGAAAATACTATTGGAATTTTTTTGCAGGCTGAAATTTTGTTAAAAAATGTCTTTTTCACTATCTGTCTCTCTCTCTCTCTCTCTCTCTTTCCAGATTAATATATCTATATTATCTATATACAGACTAACAAGTATATAACGAACGTCATCTATTCCTGCGAATTTCACGAAAAAGGGCTATTAAAAAAATTTGATTTGATTTTTTAAATTTCAGATTTCTGCCTTCTAGAATAATTATGACGGATGCTCCTACGTTGCAGAAAAACAGTACTTATTTATTTATTATTTTTTTTTTTCAGAATGCTGCCTTTTACGACTTAGAACATAAATCGAGCTTTATATATGATATGGCTCAATAAGATTTCAACACAAGCACATTTTAAAATTATTGCTTTTTTAAATTATTTCAGATTATAAACTAATACTCTTTAACGAATATATAAAATAGTTGACAATCCTTTTTACATATATCTATATTAATTATTATTATTTTTTTTTAGATATCACGCCTTGATTAATTAAAGAATACAAAGAAAGATAGATACGGATATCCTATAGCATAAGTTGAAGTTTGCAGATGAACCAGATCCAACTTTTTTGAATCTTTTTTACTGATAATATTTTTTATTTCAGATTGCTGCGTGTAGTCCCAGCTTTTAACTACAAAATTGATGTGCTTTTTTCCCAGTATGTGGATGCAGCTATATAGGGATCAACTGCACTATAAATTACAGGCTCATTTTAATTTATTTTTTTTTATTTCAATTATATAGATATATGC
>OX439132.1:129390-206890 GCA_949318235.1 Ecdyonurus torrentis | reverse complement strand
ATAGGAAAATAACTCATTTTGCCAGTTTAAAACCACTATGCAATATTTTTGAGAGCATTGATGCTGTAAATATGTTGAATTAGTATCTTAAGTATGTGAGAAAAATAACAATTAACCAAAAAATTACCGATTTCCCAAAGAAAATTGGCTTTAACGAAGTTTGCCCTATGCTGAGCAATGTTATGCACTATTCCAGTATGGCCTCCAAGCGCATTAAATATGACGTCATCCGCATACACCCTATTGTGTTTTTTAGTGTTGGCTTTTCATGAGGTGTGTTAGTAATTTTGTCCCGAGTACTGACTCGCTACAAGCACTGCAATACCTATGAGCTCTCTCTCTCTCTCTCTCTCTCTCTCTCTCTCTCTCTCTCTCTCTCTCTCTCTCTCTCTCTCTCTCTGTCTCTCTCTCTGTCTCTCTCTCTCTCTCTCAAATTTTGAAATTCATTTGTTTCTCCAACACTCCGCATACAAATCAATGCAAATGCCAAAGTTAAAAGTACATATAAAAAATTAGACATTAACAAATGATATATAGTCCAACTTACATGCTAAAAACAAACTTTAAAATGACAACTAATATTACAATTAAAATAAAACTTGTCAATAAAATATCAAACACAAGTTGGCTCAAGAAGTTGTTTACAATAACATTTTTATAATATTTGAAAATATTTAAATATAATTTAACAAAATAAAAATAATTAAAAAAAATATATAAATGGACTCACTTTATTATTATTTTTTTAAATAATTATTTATTTTTTTCTCCTAATTATTTTGGTTAAATAATATATTTTGCATGGTTTAAAAAGTGAGACAAGACATTATATTTATAATTATATAGTTATAACTTGCAACAGTTTCAAAATGTATGGAATGTAATCCAAATAATTTATTATATTTTCGTTACACAAAGTATTGGTAGCGATATCCGATTGTTCCTTCTTATTTTTATATTGGTAGCGATATCCGATTGTTCCTTCTTCTTATTTAGTATATCTTCTTCAGTTTTTTTTTTTTTTTTTTTTTTTTTACCAAACTTAATTAAAAAATACCAAGGAAAAAAATATGAAGGGTAAAAACATAAAATTTCATTAATAACAAAAACTAGGTTAGTCGTTTTATATAAAAAAAATTTAATAAAAAAGTATTTTAATTCTATGTACTCGTTTTTTTATTTTTCTATTTTTATAATCGTCCTCTAAAAAAACAATTATTGAATAATATTGATTATTTAACTTAATGAACCATATTTATATTTTAGTAGCCAATATATTGTGTTCAGTCTGTTAATGCTAGCTTATAATATATGTATTTGTATATGCTACCACACATGGACCTGTGATAGACGTTTATATAAATATTGTTTATTTCTGGTTGAGGTTTTACTTCAGGGGTTTTCAAAAACTTCATGTTTTTAAATCTTTCACTTCATTCTGTATTGTAAACACAAAGGAAGGTTTAATATATCTGAAGTATAAGTCTCGACATTCTGCTACATATTGTGCACCACACATTACTCTCTCTCTCTCTCTCTCACACACACACACACACACACACACACACACACACACACACACACACACACACACACACACACACACACACACACACACACACACACACACACACACACACACACACACACACACACACACACACACACACACACACACACACACACACACACACACACACACACACACACACACACACACACACTCTCACTCACCTGGCTAAATATTTGCTTGCTACACTCTGCTCCCAAGATGAAGTGCTTGACTCGCTGCCAAAGTTCTCACTGCACTTGATGTATGAGCACACCTAACTTTTATATTTCTCCTACCACACGGCCTGCCACGGGCTGATTGTTTTGTACTGCGCCGTCCTGGCCTTCTTTACACAGGCCGCCTGTCTTTAAAAAGTCAAAATTCAAAATATGTTTTTTCATTTCTTTCATCCTACAATCACAATATACAAAAGCATATCGGCTTAGGTTATTGTATCAGTTGATACAATTAGAAATGATAGTCAAAATACACATAATTATAACACATATTATACCATGAAATATCACAAAAATACATTTATACATATATATGTATAAAAATTAAATCATGACTATTGTTTACTTTAACTGCACAGTTTTGTATATATATATATATATATATATATATATATATATATATATATATATATATATATATATATATATATATATATATATATATACATATATATATATAAATCTAATAATAATTCTGAGTGCTTTTCGATGCTCTTCTTGAGCAATGAATAACATTGCTCAGCATAGGACAAACCTAGTTTTTGACTATTTTCTTTGTTATTATTTTTCTCACATACTTGAGATACTAATTCAACCTATTAACAACATCAATGCTCTCAAAAAAATTGCGAAGTATTTTTAAACTGACAAAATGTGATATTTTCCTATACCAGCCAATGTTATTTAGTACTCACTTATGGCGTTGACTTTATAATCAATAAAACCACTCTATATTAAAATATTTACTGCAAAAAACTTACATTAAAATGAACGTGGAACGCGATGACTCGGAATGGAGACCGTTAAAAGAAGAACTGTATGTATATTTGAACAATAATTTTTTACTGTATTTATTTCAAACAAAAAAGCAATATAATTTTCAAATAAAATCGAGGAAATATATTTTTTTTTTCCGAAAATAGGAATTTAATAATAAAAAAAAAAAAAATTTAAAAGAAGTTTTGAGTAAAATTTGACACTAAAATTTGAATTTCCGTATTTACATGTAATCTTTAAAGTGCAATAACTTAAATATTTGATCGTGTTTTCACATGTTTGACATAACTAAATTTTTAAGTAACATTTCTTCTTTACTTTGTGTTAATATTGTAATAAGCGACCGTCTACTTTGCGAGATATCAGGCGCTCAACTACCTAAGTTGAAAAAAAAAAAAAAAAAAAAAAAAATAATAATAATAATGACAATTTTTTTTCAATAACATAAGATATTATTAAATACTAGTACAATATGGCGTCCAAGCGCATTGTCAAATATAAACAATACAAAGGTAGCTCTCTTATATAATTCAAAACATAAGGTAATAAGAAAAATAGGTTAAATATTTAAAATATGCTTTTTTATGATCCTCTTTTTTATGTTTAAAAAAAAGTAAGAAATAGAACACGTAAAAGTATGTCTAGTATTCCACATTTAAATATTTGTGACCTCAGTGCAGTAGTTTTCTCACAAACACACTAACAAGAGGCTTCTACAATGTTAAATTAGTACATTTTATTGTCTTAAAACACGTAAAAGTATGTCTAGTATTCCATATTTAAATATTTGTGACCTCAGTGCAGTAGTTTTCTCACAAACACACTAACAAGAGGCCTCGCTACAAGGCTATATTTTCAAATACGAAGTCCACAATAGATAAGGCCTGTTCTAAAGACGGCTTTGATTTCAAACTGTCTGCACTTTCTTCAAATTAAATAAAAATAAAAAAAGGTTGCGCACTACTGAACAAAATTTATATTTTAACTGTATTTTTATTTTTTATGGTTATTGTTTAATTTTTAATTGATTTTATTGGCTAATTAATTTTTAACAAAGAATTTTTATAGCCTCTTTACTTGTTATATCTTTTTATATGTTGTCTGCATTCATGTTAAAGTCGACGCCATGTTGGATCACTCAATAACATGGATAGTATAGGAAAATGACACATTTTGCCAGTTAAAAAACACGTAAGCAATATTTTTTGAGAGCATTATTGATGTTGTTTAATAGCTACAATTTCAAGCATCTAAGAAAAATAATAAAATTAACTGATTTCTCAAAGAAAATTTGTCCTATGCTGAGCAATGTTATTTATTGCTTCAATATGGCGGCCAAGCGTATTCCCTTACTTATAATGGATACATAAGGGATGTTTTGATTACGCTCGGTGGCCATGTTTGACTTACATACTTTATATACTTTGTTTAACAATTGAATATAAGATATTTTTAAATACTTATTTATTTAGTATTACTTTTATTATTATTTATTTTATTATTATTATTTTTTGCTTGTTTGCTTCCTTGCCATATTGTGCTATCGTGCTACACCAATCCCAGTCCCAGTCAAGACATTGTCTTATCGACAGCTAAGGACTTTCCAAATAATGTAGAAGCTCACACGGGTCGGCCACGGCCTAAGTACACAGCCCGGTATTCACCATGACAGCCTAGAGAAACCGTGGAAACATCTAGGCAGGCTGGTCGGTGCAATCACATCGATCATGCACTTCCACAAATGCTGTGCGTCGTCATGGAATGCATGTAAACATGCATCGTGCAACGTGTTGTGCTCTCACACTTGACGTACGCACCCAGCAGTGGCTCGAACCTATACTCGGTGAGCAGACCACAGTTACGAGTCAGCTGCCTTCACCACTCGGACATACCAGCTCAGTATAGGGTATTTTCATTGATGTTAAAGTCGACGTCATAAGTGAGTACTAAATAACATTGGCCGGTATATAGGAAAATGTCACATTTTGTCAGTTTAAAAATACTTAGCAATATTTTTGAGAGCATTGATGCTGTTACCAGTTTGAATTATATATCAAAATAATAAAAAAAAGTCAGCTTCCTCATCACATGTGAAACTTGGTTTATAATGCTTCAACTTTGTAACACGATTACGTGTCGAGTCAATCATAAGTAATTTACATCCTGCATGTAGCATAAACATGGCTCAATTACAGCAACATAAATATTTATGCTGTATAATATTTAGTCTATAATTATTATCTTACTTATTCTGCAGTATAACGTAAATTATGCTGAAAATAAGCTACATAATTATTGCGTAGTTAGTTTTGTATGATATACTATTGTTTTAATATTTAGTGAGTAAGTTATCAACTTTACATACACGCCGCAAATATGGTAATAAATATTTTAATTGCCACACATCCTCATTAATCAACACAAATTACCTGCTAATTAGTAACAGTCAGGAAAACAACATCATATTTAATTTAATTTTTTTATAAAATAATTAGTGCAGAAAATTTATTTTAAAACTTATATAATATATATATATATATATATATATATATATATATATATATATATATATATATATATATATATATATATATATATATATATATATATTTATATATATATATTTATATATACATATATATATATATATATATATATATATATATATATATATATATATATATATATATATATATATATATATATATATATACATATATATATATATATATATATATATATATATATATATATATATATATATATATATATATATATGTGTAAACTTCAAATGATATAGTTTTCCTTCACTACACATAGTGTAGATCAGAACTCCACGAGATGGCGATATTTGTATCAAAGTATAATATATAAATATTTGAAAATATTTATCTAGCACTATAACACCATCTGAGACGAATCATAAGAATAAGAATCATAAGAATTGTGTAAATGCAAGTAAAGAATCAAGGTAGAATTGGACGCCGCTGTAGCTCAATGGTCAGAGCAGTGGAGCGCAAATCCAAAGGTTGTCGGTTCGATTCCGGCCGCCGTCGTCCCTTTTAACTGTTTGACTTTATTTGCATTTATATGATTCGTCTCAGATGGTGTTATAGTGCTAGATAAATATTTTCAAATATTTATATATTATACTTTGATATATATATATATATATATATATATATATATATAGGGTCTATGCAATCATGTTAAAGTCGACGCCATGTTGGATAACTCCATAACATGGGTAGCATAGGACAAAAAATCATTTTGCCAATTTAAAACCACTATGCAATATTTTTGAGAGCATTGATGCTGTAAATATGTTGAATTAGTATCTCAAGTATGTAAGAAAAATAACAATAACAAAAAAAATGAAGCGATTTCCCAAAGAAAATTGTCTTAAACAAAGTTTGTCCTATGCTGAGCAATGTTATACACTACTCCAGTATGGCCTCCAAGCGCAATAAATATGACGTCATCCGCATACACACCCTATAGTACATGTATAAATACAATATTAAATAAAATAAGACGTCTTGCAAAACCAAGATAATTAAATTGATTGGTACGCTTGGCGGCCATGTTTAATTGCCAGATTAACATTTAGCGTTGTAAAATATCGTACTCGACAGACCGGAGCACTTTCACGCCGACTGCGTTTTATTAAACAAAATTTATGTTGTCAAAATAATTATATAAGATATACAGGGTGTTCACAAGTATGCGCTTTAACACGAACATACAGGGTGTTCGCACCTATATTTATTTCAGCAGTTCTCACATACTTGAGATACTAATTCAACATATTGACAACATAAATGCTCTCAAAATATTGCATTGTGGTTTTAAACTGGCAAAATGAGTTATTTTCCTATGTAGCACATGTTATTGAGTGATCCAACATGGCGTCGACTTTAACATCAATGCATACACCCTTTAGTTAAATTACATTTTTAATTTTTTAAATTTTAGTTTAACCGGATCTGGTTCTAATTTCATCCCTTTTTTTTAATTGTTTTATCAAAAAAAATTTAAATATTTTTTTTGTTGTTGCTTGGATGAATATAAATAAATATAAAATAAAAAATAAAAATATTTACATCAATAATTTTACTATGCTTAGCTTACTATAGACAGGTTTCACTCATATTTATAAGCCGCCATAATGTTGGTAATAAATACACAGGCAGCATAGGACAAACATAATTGTTATATATTTAACAGGCAAGTTGGCAGCTCAATGTAAGTCTTACATAGCTGCTAACAAGCTACAACAATATCACACAAATACTTATACACTCGAAATGTAATTTATTTTTGTGACAAATGTGGTCAAATGATGTTTGGCCCCTATGTTGACAATGTATTAGGGACCACAAACTTGGCGGCAAAGCGCAAAGATGAGAAGAAGGTCTATAGTAGAATTAAAAGAAGGAAACAGAATGAATTATGGTGATTAATAGGGTGGTTTCATTCATGTTAAAGTCGACGTCATAAGTGAGTACTAAATAACATTGGTCGGTATAAGAAAATGGCACATTTTGCCAGTTTAAAAATACTTCGCAATATTTTTGAGAGCATTAATGCTGTTAATAGGTTGAACTTGTATCTCAAGTATGTGAGAAAAATAATAATGACCAAAAAAATAGCTTATTTACCAAGGAAAATAGCCCAAAACTAGGTTTGTCCTATGCTGAGCAATGTTATTCATTGCTCAAGAAGAGCATCGAAAAGTATTCAGAATGACGTCATGCGTACACACCCTATAAAATGTTGGAAAATAAAGCATACAAAGCATTCAAAGTATATGAAGAAACAATTCAAGCTATTAACAACATCAATAATGCACTTAAAAATATTGCTTAGTATTTTTAAACTGGCAAAATATGTCATTTTCCTATACTGGCCCATAGTATTTAGTGATCCAACATGGCGTCGACTTTAACATTGATGAAAATACCCTTTACGTTGATATATCATAAAAAAAAAACACCTGTTGCGTTTTTATAAAAAAAAACTTTCAAAACTTTTTCCCACTAAAATATAAAGTATACTGTATAGTGCTGCCACCTTTATTGAACGTCAGCTGTGCGAACTATTACAAAATTTGAAATTCCGGCCATTCCGGCGTCATATTTGTTTATAAAAGAGACTCTCTCAATTCTTACGTGATTTCTGGTCAGTTTTGTGTGTAATTTTGTGTTATTTGTGTGTTTTGTGTTGCTGAACCTCTGAACTGTGGTTTTGTCTCAAAATTGAGATTGGAGAAAACAATTTTCTGTGATTTATCTCTTGGCAAAGTTCCAGCAAATCTTATAGGTAAGTTCCTTCCATGCTTTTGCTTACTAAATCTATGGCCAATAATTCACGTTATTTCGCTGTAAGTTGAATTTTAAAACTTGTATAATTAAGAATGAAGTTAAACAAGGTGACAGATTATTTGACGGCATATTCTATAATTAGGATATCATTCTCAATCGATTGATATAAATTCAAATGTGATTTTTTCACTAAAGTATTTTAGTTTATTTTTTGAAAGTGACAAAAGTTAGTAACTTTTGCCCAGTGCCCATATATGTACATATACTTGACGTAATATTTAAGGATTTTCAAAAATTCATTTCACCATACAGTACTTTAATGGAAATTACAAATATAAATTTGAATAAGATGAATTTGCATAAGTTTCAGTGCATTGTTGTTTCCTTGTAAAATGAACATTCTCGTTAATTTTTATTTATTTTTATTTATTTATTTACTTTTATTTTAGATATTTGCTGAAATTAATTTAATTATAATTTTTGCTGAAAATTTAAATTCGTTTTTTTGAAAACTAAATAAAAACAGAAATACGCCTTGGCAAAAAAAAAAAAAAAAAAAACAGCTCGGAGATGTTTTGTTTCCACGTGTTTTTCTGTTTCAATTTTGGCCATTATACACATGTAAATGTGGTAGAAGCTGAACGTAATATTGAAGTAAATGCATGTAAAATTTGATTGGTATGTCTTGAGTACAACACAAGGTAATGTAGGTGGAAGTGACCTCGCCTCGTGTTTCTCACCATGGTTTATACTTTGTTGATTTGTGGTGTAAACACTTGGGTTGCCATGACAACCGTGCTGGACACAAAGATTTTATATATACTTACATACAAACCATTATTATCTCAACAATGTCAGCTATGGTGTATGCGCATCACGTTATGTACTGAATGCGCTTCGACGCCATACTGGAGTAATAAATAGCACTGCACAAACGTTGTTTTGTAGCTATTTTCCTTGTAAAACTAGACAGTTTACAGGAATATCCTGCATAATTACTTGATATTAAGCTAATGTCGAGCTAAATATTATTGCAGTGCAAAATATGTAATTTTCTTCTTGTGATAATGTACGGTAACATTTGTCTTTTTTTTTTCTTTTTTTTTTTCTTTGACAATAAAGTTTTGTTTCGTATTTATGTTGTGTGCGCATGACGTCATTCTGAATGCTTTTTGATGCTCTTCTTGAGCAATTGCTCAGCATAGGACAAACCTAGTTATTTTCTTTGATTTGTAATCCGTTTCATTATTATTAAGTCACTTAACTTAACATTGTTCTTCATAGTAAGAGGGAGACACTCTGCCCGGTGACTCACCACTCTCTCTTACTATGCATAGGTATAGTATTAATTAGTTCTTCCATTATTAATAAACAAGTTTGAACAATGAACCTACCTTCTCGTTATTTCAAAATAGATTTATCTTTTTTTTTTTATTATTAAAATTAGAGGTCACAAAATTTATAACTTTGTAAGCAAGAATTGTAATATAAAAATACTTAACATCTCTCTCTCTCTCTCTCTCTCTCTCTCTCTCTCTCTCTCTCTCTCTCTCTCTCTCTCTCTCTCTCTCTCTCTCTCTCTCTCTCTCTCTCTCTCTCTCTCTCTCTCTCTCTCTCTCTCTCTCTCTCTCTCTCTCTCTCTCTCTCTCTCTCTCTCTCTCTCTCTCTGTGATTTGCTTACAAAATGCAGTTGTGATGAGAAATATATTCATTGAAAAGTTAAAATAAATTTTGCACAATTAATTATTTAATTTTTTCCTACTATTAATAGTTATTGTAATGTTACATTAAATTTAGATAAAAACAATTAATTTAATTGGCAAATGAATGAACATTCAATTTTTTTTAAAACAACATTAAATTAATAGACAATTCGTTTCCATGTTAATAATAATAATTAACGGCTGTTATTGGGCGCAATCAGGCGTACAACCTCTCAATTTAACCCAACTGTTTTCCACGATAATTATTGAAGCATGCTCTTGATTTTGAAATATTTCAACATAATTTGGTTTTCATTATTTTTTGTATTTTTTGTTATTTCGTTTTGAATGAAATTTAATTTAATGTCTAACAGGGAGAAAATTAATTATTATGCAGCTAATATTCACCACAATTTGTTTCATACAGCATAATTTATGCTATACTGCAGAATAACTATGCTAAATAGCATAAATATTATGTTGTTTATATAATTATATATTATTTTGTTCTAATTTATGCTATAACGACATAATAACTATGTAACATATAGCATAAATATTATGTTGTTTATATAATTATATATTATTATGTTCTAATTTATGCTATAACGACATAATAACTATGTAACATATAGCATAAATATTATGTTGTTTATATAATTATATATTATTATGTTCTAATTTATGCTATAACGACATAATAACTATGTAACATATATAGCATAAATATTATGTTGTTTATATAATTATATATTATTATGTTCTAATTTATGCTATAACGACATAATAACTATGTAACATATATAGCATAAATATTATGTTGTTTATATAATTATATATTATTATGTTCTAATTTATGCTATAACGACATAATAACTATGTAACATATATAGCATAAATATTATGTTGTTTATATAATTATATATTATTATGTTCTAATTTATGCTATAACGACATAATAACTATGTAACATATATAGCATAAATATTATGTTGTTTATATAATTATATATTATTTTGTTCTAATTTATGCTATAACGACATAATAACTATGTAACATAGCATAAATATTATGTTGTTTATATAATTATATATTATTATGTTCTAATTTATGCTATAACGACATAATAACTATGTAACATATAGCATAAATATGATGTTGTTTATATAATTATATATTATTATGTTCTAATTTATGCTATAACGACATAAACACGGCATAAACCACGTTGTTTAATCTTACGTTGTAAAAAATATTTTATTGTTTGTCAGGCCACCTACTTATTTCACTGATCTCACACTTATTTACGGAACAAACTTCAAATCTTATTTTAATCTTAGATTTGTTTTGGTTTGTCAGCGCCGAGGATTTCCCCGTGTCACAAATATGAACCTCATGCAAATAGTTACAAGTTTGACCCAGAGAGGTCGCTAGCGTACCGTCTGCCTTGATTACACCATTCAGCTATGCATAAGATAAGCCATATATAGAAAAACAACAACATAATTTTGTAATTTAATATTTTTTACAATTCACATATCATCACATGATCATTTTTTTTTTTTTTTTTTTTATCAGAAACATTTGATATTTAATAAATATTTTTGTTTAATATTTTGCTACAATTATTTACTAATAATAATTAAAATCTATTGTGACTTCTGAATTTTTACTTTTTTGAAGATATTTATTCCTAATGTGTCACTGGGGAAATTTCACATTTTTGTTGGTTTGCGTCAAATATCGCGCTGTACCTCACTTACAGCATTAAAACTCATTAATTTTTGAATTATAATTTAGCGTTTTGCAAAAAAAAAAAAAAATAATAATAATAATAATAATAATAATAAATAAAAAATAAATAAATAAAATATATAAACTTTCCTTTTTATTTATTTATCATATTTTATTATATGTGTTTTTTAATCTGATTTCACGTTTAAAAATAAATGTTAGATTTTCTTTTAATCGTAGTTTATTAAGTTTTTCGTCGAAATTAGTAAAAATAACAATCATACATAAAACACACGCTCACACACACACACACACACAAAGGATTTTGTTTTTTTCAAAAAATTGCCGCCAATTGCAAATAAGTTTGGTTACTTGTCGTAGGCTACTCCAAGGCAAAGCAAGGCAAGGCCGGTCTCCGAGTGGTACGAACAATAAACATTTACATGCGTGCACACAGCAGAGCTACCTTGCACCGAGCATATTAAAACTTTTGTCATTTCTAATATATTATATAGCCAGAGAGAGAGAGAGAGAGAGAGAACATTTCTAATATAGCCAGAGAGAGAGAGAGAACATTTCTATATTCAACTCAAAAAACCTGAGTTACCTGCCGTTCGACCTTTTACGGTATCGCCCAGCCGCCCCCCTTCTCCTCAAATGTGACAATGGGCGATACTTTAAGCATGCCCGATTTAAATCGACTGAGGTTTTTTGAGTTGAATATATATATATATATATATATAGTCACAAAGAGAGAGAGAGAGAGAGAGAGAGAGAGAGAGAGAGAGAGAGAGAGAGAGAGAGAGAGAGAGAGAGAGAGAAATTCCAAATATATTATAGCCAGAGAGAGAGAGAGAGAGAGAAATTCCAAATACATTATAGCCAGAGAGAGAGAGAGAGAGAGAGAGAGAGAGAACATTTCTAATATAGCCAGAGAGAGAACATTTCTATATAGCCACAAAGAGAGAGAGAGAGAACATAATGGCTTGGTGCTATCATTCGGAGAAAATTGAATTTTTTTACCTTAAGGTAATTTGGTACACTGCGAAAATAACTCAAGTAATTTATGCTGCATTGATAGCATAAATTGTACTACATTAAAGTAACATAAATAATTATGCTGAAATACATAATATTTATGCTATGGTTACTATATTATGCTGTATACGCATGAGAGATACGAAGAGCTCGCAATACAAATTACCGTGTTTTCGAAGTTTGAATCACTGAAATTTAAAAGTTAAAAAGGTCAAAAAAACTTAAAACTATGTTGTCCTGTGAGTTATATATTTGACAATATATTGGATTGATTTCAAATTTTTATTGCGAACAGTTCACTCACAAATTACTAAACTAAATCACTATGTTTTTGAACTTTTTTCAAAAAAGTGAAATTAAAATTATTTTTGCCATGCAACAGTAAGCAATAAAAATTTTACATTAACATCATGGAGTCAAGAAATGTGACTAATTAAACTTATTATTAATGCAAACTTGATTTTTATTTTGCAAGCCTGATGACCGCAACCAGCAGTACTGTACATAAATTGTCAAAAATTCATTTAATATCATAAAATAAGATATTTACATTATTAGCAAAACAACATTTAAGAATACAAAATTGCACACCTAAAATAATTTTGAGCTTCAAAACAATAATAGAACGCGAGATTCATTTTTTTTCGCAAATTTTGGCAAAGGGGTTGCTTGCAAAAAAAAAAAAAAAAAAACAACAACAACAACAACTGTAGATTAAGAATAAGTAACGTTTCTTGACTCCATGATATTAATTTAAAATTTTTATTGCTTACTGTCGCATGGGAAAAATAATTTTATTTTAACTTTTTTGAAAAAAGTGTAAAAACATAGTGATTTAGTTTAGTAATTTGTGAGCGATCTGTTCGCAATAAAAATTTGAAATCAATCCAATATATTGTCAAATATATAACTCACAGGACAAACATAGTTTTAAGTTTTTTTGACCTTTTAATTTTTTATTTTCAGCGATTCAAACTTCGAAAACACGAGAATTTCTCTTACGTGCTCTTCATATCTAAAGCATACTATATTTACGGCTTCTCCTACAAGCAAGATCGACGAATATTTTTCCATTGTTATAAAAACTCCGTTAAAAACGTCAAAATTGCATGTGTTGTTATGGATATAGGTTCATAAAAACCTTTTCGTTGTTGATCCGTTGCTAAGATTTTTGCTTATGGGTCGATCTTGCTTGTAGTAGAAACGACCATTAATATAGTTGGCTTTATTCATATCTCTCATGCATGCGTATGCTGTATTGAACAACCTGTGCTCAAAATGATCTGCATAATCATGACGTGGTTATTTTTGTAAGATCAAGTAGCTCATACACGGAATCATTTATGCAATCAAAGTCCTTCCAATTTATAAACCGGATTTCTAAAAATCAAATTAAAAAACAATTTAAAACTTATTTTATTAAACAATTTATAATCTCATGTATAAAATTAATACTGTTGTTTGAGAAAAAGAATTTATAAATGTGTTTTATAATATTTGAAAATTGGGTGGAGAAAAAAAATTATGACTTTTGTTTTATTGTATAAAAGAATATAACGATATTTTTGTAATAATATGTAAAGAAATATACAGGGTGTTTTTTAAAACTTTTACTATTTAAGTGGATGATTTCACTATGAAATTTTTTTACAATTGCAACTTTTAATATATCAAATTAAAGCACAAATTTTGACATTTTTAAAAATGTTTAAAAAAAAGTGATATCTTAAGTGGTTTTCATTTTAATCAGTAAATGGCGTAAGAGTTCATTTTTAATGAAAAAAACTGTCAATTGCACTAGATTTTGATGTATCAAAACTTAAGCTTTAATTTGATGTATAATAAGTCTAATTTGTCAATAAACTTCATATTAAAAAACTCTTCTGAAAAAGTAAAGATTTAAATAAACACCCTGTATAATAATAGTAATAAATTAAACTTCAAAACTATTATCAGATATTTGTTTGTTTCATGAAACTTATAGTATATTGTAAAGAAATTTGAATATATATATATATATATATATATATATATATATATATATATATATATATATATATATATATATATATATATATATATATATATATATATATATATATATATATACACGTGACAATATTGATTGAACCGACTGATAAGGCTCTGCCTTGCTTAGATTGTGTTCCTTGTGATTTATAAAAATAAAAATAAAAAAAAATATTGAGATAGCTTGTATCTCAAAATTTAAATAAAAAACTTGCAAACTTTATGATGACATTTGAAAGTTAACAGTTACCTATGATACAAAATTTTATAACCCGTAACCATCAGAGAAGAGGAAAATTTAAAATTAACATAGGCTCTTATGGGACTAAAAAATGATAATTTAAAATGTAGCATGGTAGCTCCCTAAAATTCTTAAATTTTGGACGCTATTTTATCCTGATGTATCACTGGGCCTTTGTTTTAGTCTAATTCCCGCAGTATCTGATTTTTCACTTTAAAGAAAGTGATAAAACATTTTATATAGGGTGTGTGCATTTATGTTAAAGTCGACGCCATGTTGGACAACTCAATAACATGGGTGACATAGGAAAATAACACATTTTGCCAGTTTAAAACCACTATGCAATATTTTTGAGAGTATTGATGTTGTAAATATGTTGAATTAGTATCTCAAGTATGTGAGAAAAATAACAATAACAAAAAATGAAGCGATTTCCCAAAGAAAACTGGCTTAAATGTCGTTTGTCCTATGCTGAGCGATGTTATTCACTACTCCACTATGGCCTCCAAGCGTAATAAATATGACGTCATCCACATACACCCTATAGTAAAGACAATAAAACTGTGATATGTGGTGCTCACTGTTGCTTGACCTTGCTTGACATTGCAGGTCATTGACTTGTCTTATCTCGCCTGATAGTTTCGTCATTCAGTGTTTTTATCTGTGTATACTGTCCCTATCTCTGCTATGTTGTGGCCTCACTGCGCTCTATATAGCATCTCATACATCGGTACTTAGCTCGAACATATTCTAGCAACTTCATTTATTATAAATCAATATTGATTGATGTTAGCAGCTTCAGTAGCCAGTGCAATGTAATCAGCTCGTCACCACGATTACATTGCACTGGCTACTGAAGCTGCTAACTTGTATACAAATCAATATTGATTGATGTTAGCAGCTTCAGTAGCCAGTGCAATGTAATCATGTCCTCGAATGTTGTTATTATAGACGAGAAATATTAAACTATAATTATTGTCCGAGCGTTGTGATTCATATGTCAATTTTTTTATGTTATTATTTTTCTCACATATTTGAAATTCAGGCTAATAACATCAATGCTCTCAAAAATATTACTTACAAATATATTATATCTTTAAATTAAACTGCTGCAGAAAAAAAAAAAAAAAAAAAAGACAAATTTTGAGTTTTAATAAATTTTTATTTAGGTTACATTTGAACTACAATAACAAAATTAGTGTCAATTATTTACAAATATTAACATGGAGTTGATCAATACATATATCAGACAGCAAGTATTATTATTGTACAATAAATATGTTATATATACAAAGTTTGTTAAGATGTGCAGAGCTAACTATTTAGCACTGAAGAAATAACGTTTATACTAACAAGTTACTGTGTAAACTTTTGTCTATTGGTTTGTACTGAAGAGTTACATCTATGTAACTGAACATTTTGTACAATGTAGGTTTTTCCTGTATGCTCTAATAGACCACTTGTAGTCAAAATTAATAATGATTTCTACATAAGATATATATACAAAAAATATTTAAATTAATTTTAAAAAGCTCATTGGTCGATTAGGTTATAATTAAAAAAAAAATGGTGTACAGGGCGTTTTTAAAATTTTAAATATAAAATTAAAACAGCATGAATTTGCACGTCTTAAAATTTTAAATAAAATAAAATATTCTTAATGTTCACTATATTAAAGTCAAGTCTAAATCTTGAAATTTTTGAAATAATTCTCAAATTTGAGTGGTTTGTGAGGTTTAAGCCGTTCCAAATGGTTCCGTATTTATAAGCACCCGGTACTTTATCTGATATTTGCCTCATTTTAACCCAAAAACTAGTAGGAGACATTGAAACAGAAATGTGTTCATAAAAAAAATAAATTAAATTACAACTTTTTAAATTTTTTTTTTTACAAAATATTTTTCATATTTCAATCTTCCTACCTAATGCTGTTCGTAAACCCTGCATGTTCTCTTGCACCAAAAAATGCGCATTCCATTTGATTAACCATAGGCGATCGTCATTTTAGGGGCAAAGAACAGGGTTTAAGAACAGCGTTACTGAGTATTTTGTTTATATATATATATATATATATATATATATATATATATATATATATATATATATATATATATATATATATATATATATATATATATATATATATATATATTTAATTTTTAATAAATAAATTATTAATTTATTTAAATCCCTATTTCTATATTACCATTCTCTCTATATGGTAGTTTGCATACTAAAATGTATATACTTATAACAATTCAAAGATTTACGAAATAAAAAGATGAATTTTGAAATTTCAAATATTTGCTAAAATTGCATGCATTATTTAAAAACAGAAATAATGAGAATTTTAGCCTTAAATATAAGTAAAATTAAAAATCAATTTGCACGTTTGCGTGCAATTAAAATAACTACATAATAATTATGTTATTTCAATGTAGCAACATAATGTATGCTATATTGTACAGTGATTATACTACATAACATAATAGTTAACATGTTCAGCATAATTACTTATGTTATTACAAAATAACAACATTTGTGCTCTACAATATAGCAAGTGTTCAATGTAGCAACATAATGTATGCTATATTGTACAGTGATTATACTACATAACATAATAGTTAACATGTTCAGCATAATTACTTATGTTATTACAAAATAACAACATTTGTGCTCTACAATATAGCAAGTGTTCAATGTAGCAACATAATGTATGCTATATTGTACAGTGATTATACTACATAACATAATAGTTAACATGTTCAGCATAATTATTTATGTTATTACAAAATAACAACATTTGTGCTCTACAATATAGCAAGTGTTCAATGTAGCAACATAATGTATGCTATATTGTACAGTGATTATACTACATAACATAATAGTTAACATGTTCAGCATAATTACTTATGTTATTACAAAATAACAACATTTGTGCTCTACAATATAGCAAGTGTTCAATGTAGCGTCAGTTACGCTTATTAAAGGTAAGAACAGGTAGATGTATAATACTGAGCTCTGATTGGCTTTACCTGAACAATTTATCAACGTACTGACTGCTGCTTTCCTATAGAAATTTTACTGAAAAAAAAAAAAAAACTTCGCTTTGCTGAGATGGAAGCGCAAATGTATTATATCATTAAATCAATGACTTGCGAAGCCTCATTGAGTCACTTCATGTTCAATTTACTAAAATGTTCATCAAAATTACTGACTTGACCGTTACAACCACATGGACTGACCGAATCATTGACTTGACCGTTACAACCACATGGACTGACCGATAAATTGGACTGATGACGTCACAGGCTTTTTAGGTCCATTTTCAAAACTCATTTCAAAATATTTCCCATGATCATGTCGTTCTAAATTAATGCCTTAAAATTTTGTATAGCTCTTTTCAAAAATGTCATAAAAAGTGACCTTCCTAATTGTCATATTTAAGTAAGGTACACTCACGTTATCTGAAAATGTCACTGACATTTTTTTTGTTTAAATTACATCAACGTTGTTGTTTTGTTCTCAAGTTAGTTTTAAACTGTAACTGTCATATTTAAGTTAGGTACACTCATTTTATCTGAAAATGTCACTGACACTTTTGTTTACGTCAGCACGTCGTCACGTCCTGAGCAGCGTTATTGTTTTGTTCTTGTGTTTGTTTACACCCCTGGCTGTCATTGTTTTGTTCTTGTCTTTGTTTACACCCCTGGCTGTCATTAGGTACACTCACGTCGTCACTAAAATATACATGTCTACATGTATCGGTGCACCGGGCATTACTGGACAACGCAACGATATTTGAATCACCGTCAGTCTTGTTTAAACTAGATTCCACTGTCAATTCACTGACTTGACAGTTTGTTTCAATGATTTCTCTGTTGATCACTGAGTCACTACGACGCTTGTTAGAGTCAGGTCTGCTCGTGACGTCACTAAAACGCACGTGTTTGTTCACTTTGTCACTCACCAAGTCACTACTGATGTTTATCTGGCTATTAAAGTCACTAAAGTGCACATGTTTACTTGAATAGTGATGGTCCCGAGATGTAGCCTGGCGCCACACCAAAGCCCTCACTAATCTGGCTGGTATATACAGACCGTAGTATAAACAAGCTGGTACAGGATCCCACAATGTAAACAAGGCCTCTCTACGTGTGATTACTGTAGCCAGTAATGTTATCATACTGGACACACTAGGGTTAATCAAAGCACGGCTCAGGGAGTCTTGTAACCAGTACCTAGGCCTGGTTACTGGGGGCTGTGACTGATGTTTGCAGGACCGTAGAAATATCCTGGCCTGGTGTTCAGAGTAGCAAAGGTAAGGTAATGACACTCCTAACTGACATCTGATTGGAACTAGGCCATGACGAGTGCAGATCACGGTCAAACTTAAGTGACCGTTGAAAGAACGTGGTAACTTCGTTATAAGTTTTGAAATGAGAATATCTACGTCTTGTCGGTGTATTGGCTCCAGAGAGTGGGCCTCTCCTGGGCAGGGAGCCTTGCACGTTACGTTACCCACCAATCTGTGGAACAAATACATATAATATTTTAATAAATAAATTAATTAATAAAAAATAAATAAATAAATAAATATGACTAAATTTTCGTCTTTATTCAATAATATAGTAAATAAATTAATTAAAGGGGTTAAATTCAATTGAATGTAAACAAATGACTGGCCTCCTCTTAAACCCCAGTTAGCTGCTAAATAGAGTTAATACGAGATATTGGCGGTGGCACAGCTCCAATCAGAGACCAGCTAGAGAAACCCACGGGACCGACAATTTAAAATTATGAACATATTTGTGAAGTTCTTTGTTTATAATAAGAAAATTCCAGCACTGCATTGATTGCTGCAAAATTTAAATGAGGAAGAGAAGCCAAACTTAATAGCGCAAAAAACAAAACAAAACAAAACAAAAAAAAAACTAATAAGAATTTCAATTTTATTTTTCTATTACTTTAAGCCATAGACCACATATAAAAGATGTGCTTTTTAATGAATAGACAAGAAACACAAAATGAGATCTTCAAAACTAATGACAATTTTTACCTGAATGTTAATGTAGCCCCACGAAAGAGAGTGAAAATACTGTAAAGTATGCAATTTAAGTGACTATTCATGTTTATGTCGTCAGAAACATGCAAAAGTTATTAAAAAATGTAGTGCAAGTTGCATAAATTAACACACATTAAAGTTATTAATGTAAGTCCCTTCAAGTGTTTTGTGATTACGTGGTCTATTACTTTGATTAATAAACAATATTACTTAAATGCAAGGTGTCCCCTCACCTGTTCTCCTTGACTGTAGAACACGTGACCAGTCTCTCTCCCTCAGGGACCTCAATAACGAGGCCTGGACGTGTCGCACTCAGCTCCAAGTCAGTAGTATGTAACAGACGACGGAAGGCTCTCTTGCTGACAGGCAGCTCCAGTTCTACTCGGTTCATCATGACTAACACATGCCTGGCACGACGTAGGTGGCCCTGCTCGTACAGGACCGTCAAGTGCTGCACAGAACTGACGCGGTAGTTGACTGGAGTCACCAGGCCTGAGTTATGACAAAGCTGGAGCCAAGTTAAAGGGTCTTCTAACATCAAAGTATCTTTGACACCAGGGCACACACACGACACTCCTAGTTTTTCTAAGTAAGGTTTGACCACGGCCTCGTACTGCGAGGGACTTGACGTAGGTATGAAGTAAGAGGCTCTCTCTCGCTCTGCCACTCTGCATACGTCACTGATATAGGCCTGTGTGTTGATGTATGGTGAGGAGACGTAGCATACTTTGTCTATGGCAGTAGAGAAGTACAGTAGGCTGGATGGTAGTTGATCTAGGGGGTTGTGCAGTGCTGGGGATGCACTATAGTTTGTGTGTGATGTGGTGGGGCCTGGTTGTAATAAGACGACCCTGGCACCACTTTGCTCGTAGTTGCGAGCTAGCTGCAGCGTTTGTAAGGAGTTACCTGTTAAGTATAGAGAATCAATAAGTCAATCAATTTATCAGTCCATCAATCAATCAATCAATAATTCAACTAATCAATCAATCAAACAATTCATCAGTTAATCAATCAATCAACAAATTAATAGTATATCGATCGATTGATCAATCAATCAATATAATGAATCGATCAAAAAAATTATTAGGCAATTAATTAGTTAATTAATCAATCAATTAGCAGCCTATTGATCGATTAATCAATCAATCAGTCAATCAACCAACACACTTGCTTAGAAAACTTTAAAGTATTCGTGTATCTGCAATAGGCTGCAGTACGTAAATAACGAATGACGTAACTTATGCAACTGAATTTATGTCATTATAGCAGAAATTATGCTAAATTAGACCAACATAATATTTATGCTATATGTAGTTATTATGTTGTATAACATAAATTAAGCTGTATTGAATCAATTCTGCTGGAAATATGCTAGCATAATTATTACGTAGTTATTTATTTTCATGCTATATTGCACAATTTCTATGTTACAATAGCATAAATTGTACAGCATAAATATTGATGTTGCTAACATTAATGACATTAATGTAGCATAAATATTGATGTTGCTAACATTAATGACATTAATGCAGCATAAATATTGATGTTGCTAACATTAATGACATTAATGCAGCATAAATATTGATGTTGCTAACATTAATGACATTAATGCAGCATAAATATTGATGTTGCTAACATTAATGACATTAATGCAGCATAAATATTGATGTTGCTAACAATAATGACATTAATGCAGCATAAATATTGATGTTGCTAACATTAATGACATTAATGCAGCATAAATATTGATGTTGCTAACATTAATGACATTAATGTAGCATAAATATTGATGTTGCTAACATTAATGACATTAATGCAGCATAAATATTGATGTTGCTAACATTAATGACATTAATGTAGCATAAATATTGATGTTGCTAACATTAATGACATTAATGCAGCATAAATATTGATGTTGCTAACATTAATGACATTAATGCAGCATAAATATTGATGTTGCTAACATTAATGACATTAATGTAGCATAAATATTGATGTTGCTAACATTAATGACATTAATGTAGCATAAATATTGATGTTGCTAACATTATTGACATTAATGCAGCATAAATATTGATGTTGCTAACATTAATGACATTAATGTAGCATAAATATTGATGTTGCTAACATTATTGACATTAATGCAGCATAAATATTGATGTTGCTAACATTAATGACATTAATGTAGCATAAATATTGATGTTGCTAACATTAATGACATTAATGTAGCATAAATATTGATGTTGCTAACATTATTGACATTAATGCAGCATAAATATTGATGTTGCTAACATTAATGACATTAATGTAGCATAAATATTGATGTTGCTAACATTAATGACATTAATGCAGCATAAATATTGATGTTGCTAACATTATTGATATTGATGTAGCATAAATATTGATGTTGCTAACATTAATGACATTAATGTAGCATAAATATTGATGTTGCTAACATTAATGACATTAATGTAGCATAAATATTGATGTTGCTAACATTAATGACATTAATGCAGCATAAATATTGATGTTGCTAACATTAATGACATTAATACAGCATAAATAACGTCATTTATTATTAATTTAATTAGTTACCTTGTGAATGTTATATTTGACTAATTAATTACCTGTAATGAGGACGGTTTTCCCCCTAGACTTGGGTGCACCGATGATCCACCTAAACACGGAGAGCGGAGTCGTGAGCACAAGCCGCAGTGCAAGCTTCAACACCCGGCTACTGGTCTGTAAGATCATCTGCCACGCTATCTCCAGGAGCAGGGCCGGGTACCAACACACTTGCCGGCCTATCGTCTGCACGATTGCCGGGTACCAAGCTAGCCAAGCCTCGGGCTCTGCAAACATAACAAATCTGTATTAGAAACACGTATACCAAGCAGGGCCGGGTACCAGCACAGTTACCGGCATATCGTCTGCACGATTGCCGGGTACCAGGCTAGCCAAGCCTCGGGCTCTGTACATAACAAATCTGTATTAGAAACATGTATACCAAGCAGGGCCGGGTACCAGCACTCTCTCTCTCTCTCTCTCTCTCTTACTCAATGAGGAGATAAGGTAGGTGGTCACCTCAACGGTCAAGAGGTTGTTATCAGCAGCAGAATGTCAAGTACACTCACGTCAGGTGTAAATTATATGTACGAGAGTCACTGTGGAAATAACCAAGTATTAATTTAGGCCTGATTCTCATTATCTAGCAATTTGGTCTGCTTTGAGAGTGAGAGAGTGAGAGAGTGAGAGAGTGAGAGAGAGAGAGAGAGAGAGAGAGAAAGAGAGAGAGAAAGAGAGAGAGAGAGCAAGTGTTCAATGTAGCAACATAATGTAGGCTATATTGTACAGTGATTGTACTACATAACAATTCCTACGTGTTTTTTGCGTATGTGGTCCATGTTATTGAGTTATGTGTATTTAATACAACCCCCCTATAATATATATATATATATATATATATATATATATATAATAATAATAATGTGTACAATAAATGATCACTAAGATGGCTGACTTACCTTGGTACAAAGCTATATCCGGTGATGAAGGCCTAGAACTGCCTGAGTCGCTGCTACATGAAGGTCTAGAACAGTCACTACTACAGCTTGATGTTTGACTGGCCAGATATTTAGACTGAGGGTCTTGGTGCGAGGCCCATGCCAGCGTCTCTCGACTGTACGTCGGCATGTTTGCTGCTATACTGTGCTGTACTGTGCTGTGCTATACTGTGCTGTGGTGTGTGGGCCTGTATCACAGTGGACTTTGCACTGTGATATCAGCCGTGACGTCACACATAGCTACACTAACATAACTAATGTCTACTCAATTTCTTACCACACTATTATTATTAGGCATGCAGTATACTATATAGTGCTGTCAAAAATATCCGATGTTTAAAATCAGAAAAAAATAATTTATGTTATGCGAAGTTGAATCCAAATTATCATCCGAATAATAAATCCGAACCCTTTTCATCTTTTTTTTAGATTCGAATCACAAGAATTCAACAAATTGAGAAAGTAGATTCGATCGAGCTGATTAATATAGTTCCCTCCCGGAAAGTTACTGTTGTTAATTTTATGATCCCGATATTTCTTGTTTTTTATCGCGATTTGATTGATCCCGGTTTTGTTCCAGATAACACAGTTACGAATAAAATTGTGTATGCAAATTCTGGATTTATGGATTCAGATAAGTTTATCAATCAGTTAATCAATGAATCAATAAGCAGCCTATCAATCGATCGATCAATCAATCACTTTGAAAATGTTAAAGTATTTACGTAGCTGCAATAAGCTGAACATGGAAAGAATAAATGACGTAATTTATGCAACTGTATTTATGTCATTACAACATCATAAATAATTATGCTATACAACATAATAGTTATGCTATATAACAAAGTTATTATGTAGTATAACATAGATTATGCTGTATTGATCAAATTGTGCTGAAATAAGGTAGCATAATAATTATGTAGTTATTTTGTACCTGACATGTAGTCCATGTTATTTAATACTCACATGTGAGGTCTCCTTAACTATGACATGCAGACACCCTATAGGGTGTATGCGGATGACGTCATATTTATTGCGCTTGGAGGCCATACTGGAGTACTGAATAACATTGCTCAGCATAGGACAAACGACATTTGAGGCAATTTTCTTTGGGAAATGGGATAAATTTTGGTTCATGTTATTTTTCTCACATACTTGAGATACTAATTGAACATATTTACAACATCAATGCTCTCAAAAATATTACATAGTGTTTTTAAACTGGCAAAATGAGTTATTTTCCTATGCCACCCTTGTTATTGAGTTATCCAACATGGCGTCGACTTTAACATGAATGCAGACACCCTATACCATGCTATAGTACATATGTGTGTTATCAAAGACGTGATATGTGTTGTATTGTTGTGACAGTGCATTGTTGACCTGGGGTCAAGCAAGCAGTCAGTTAGCCGGTTCACACCAGACTGACCTCTGTCTGTATTTGTACATCAATATTTATATCTCCACATTGCAACTTCTTGCAGTACCTGCGACTTGTCTTCTCTCTAATTAGAACTTTACATAGGGGGTCTGCAGTCATGATAAAGTCGACGCCATGTTGGATCACTTAATAACATGGACAGTATAGGGAAACTGACACATTTTGTCACTTAAAAATACTAGCAATATTTTGAGAGCATTGATGTTGTTAGTACCTTGAATTTCAAGTATGTAAGAAAAATAATAAAATTAACTGATTTACCAAAGAAATAGCAAAGTTTGTCCTATGCTGAGCAATGTTATTTATTGCTTCAATATGGCAGCCAAGCGCAGTCAAAGTGTAGGTTCTATGTGCAGGACATCATATTGATGGTTGGACGCCATATTGTAGCATAAAATAACATTGCAAGCATAGGGCAAACTTTGCCATATCTCTGGCAAATGGTTGCAGTTAATTTTATTATATTTCTCAAAGCAAACTTGAAATTATCAACATCATCAATGCTCCCACATGGCTCAGTATTTTTAAACTGACAAAATATGTGGCTTTCCTATGTTGCCCATGTTATTGAGTGATCCAACATGGCGTCGACTTTAACATCAATGTATACACCCTACAGTAAGTTTAATAGACACTAGTGCGTAGTTTTTGCAGTGTACACATGAAGTGAAGTGGAGCTCAAAACATGATAAAGTCAACAAACATAATTAAACTGACAAAATTATATTTTTTATATTTATCACTTTATGATAAAATTAAGCAGGAAAAAAGTATTTAAAATGTTACTTTTTATTTATTTATTTTGTTATTTATTTATTTATTTATTTATTTATTTATTTATTTATTTATTTATTTATTTATTTATTTATTTATTTATTTATTTACTTACTTACATACTTACTTACTTACTTACTTACTTACTTACTTACTTACTTACTTACTTACTTACTTACTTACTTACTTACTTACTTACTTACTTATACTTACTTACTTACTTACTTACTTACTTACTTACTTACTTACTTACTTACTTACTTACTTACTTACTTACTTACTTACTTACTTACTTACTTACTTACTTACTTACTTACTTACTTACTTATACTTACTTACTTACTTACTTACTTACTTACTTATACTTACTTACTTACTTACTTACTTACTTACTTACTTACTTACTTACTTACTTACTTACTTACTTACTTACTTACTTACTTACTTACTTACTTATTTATTACTTGGTTTTGTATTTTTTTATTTATTTATTTGTTTATTTAAATAAATGGGGTAGTCACTATTTCGCCTTTGTGACAATAAATATGTTAGATATATACAAAGTTTGTTAAGATGTGCAGAGCTAACTATTTAGCACTGAAGAAATAACGTTTATACTAACAAGTTACTGTTTAAAATTTTGTCTATTGGTTTGTACTGAAGAGTTACATCTATGTAACTGAACATTTTGTACAATGTAAGTTATCAAGCAAGTTATTGGTTTGTACTGAAGAGTTACATCTATGTAACTGAACATTTTGTACAATGTAAGTTATCAATCAAGTTACTGGTTTGTACTGAAGAGTTACATCTATGTAACTGAACATTTTGTACAATGTAAGTTATCAAGCAAGTTATTGGTTTGTACTGAAGAGTTACATCTATGTAACTGAACATTTTGTACAATGTAAGTTATCAATCAAGTTACTGGTTTGTACTGAAGAGTTACATCTATGTAACTGAACAATTTGTACAATGTAAGTTATCAATCAAGTTACTGGTTTGTACTGAAGAGTTACATCTATGTAACTGAACATTTTGTACAATGTAAGTTATCAAGCAAGTTACTGGTTTGTACTGAAGAGTTACATCTATGTAACTGAACATTTTGTACAATGTAAGTTTTACGAGAATGACTTTAAAATTTTTACTGTATTTAAAAAGGCTAATTAAATGTTGCGATAGATTTCAGTAATTAAGAGCGTGGTTACTTGAAGTGGCTCGGTCACATATCAACTAACTTCCCACCTAATTAACTGGTGGCCTAATTACCGTGCCTCCCCGCCGCTGTGCCGGGCACCGAGCACGCTCTAACTTGCAGTCGCTCAATATCTCAGATTTATTGTAGTCTGATTTTGTATGCTATTGATGTGCATAGTATTGTACTCGTATATAGCGTGTATGACGTCATATTTATTGCGCTTGGAGGCCATACTGGAGTAGTGAATAACATTGCTCAGCATAGGACAAACTTGGTTTTAGGCAAATTTATTCGGGAAATATATTAATTTTTTTGTTAATGTTATTTTTCTCACATACTTGAGATACTAATTCGACATATTTACAACAATAATGCTCTCAAAAATATTGCATAATGTTTTTAAACTGGCAAAATGAGCTATTTTCCTATGTCTCCCATGTTATAGAGTGATCCAACATGGCGTCGACTTTAACATAAATGCATACACCCTATACATCGCTTATATACCAAGAAACAACAACAAGGAAAAATATATTAAATAAGAGAGAGAGAGAGAGAGAGAGAGAGATAGAGAGAGAGAGAGAGAGAGAGAGAGAGAGAGAGAGAGAGAGAGAGAGAGAGAGAGAGAGAGAACACTATACAATATTGTTATATAGTAAACTTGTGTTCTCGTGGTGAAGCTTCATGGAAACTTAAAGTTAGCTTCCCCAACTTACTCTAAAAAAACGGAAAAGGAAGTGCCGGAAAAGGAAACCACGTGACGGTAAAGGAATAGACCAGAGAAAAACATAAGCATTTATATCACACAACACTTGATGGGATGTACATAAATAACATTAGTTTGTCTCTAAACCCAGCAGTAGCCCCGTAGCAGTGATCAGAAAATGCGATTTATGCAACCCGCACAACATTTTCATACTAATTTTTGCATGTTTCTGACGTCATAAACATGAATTTTCACGCAAATTGCATACTTTACAGTTTTTTTACGCTCTCTCGTGGGGCTATATTAACCTTTTTGTAAAAATTGTTTACAGTTTTGAAGATCCCATTTCGTGTTTATTCATTACAAAGCATATGTTGTTTTATGTGGTCTATGGCTTAAAAGTGGGAGAAAAGTTGGTGCCAGCAGCAAGCTAGGCCTGAGCTACCTCCTACTTTTACCGTCACGTGGTTTCCTCTTCCGGCACTTCCTTTTCCGCATTTTGAGTAAACAGAAGCACACATTTCATACTATGACTCATGAAGACGGAAATTGATATCAATAAAAAAATGTCACCTCAAATCTGAAATAAAATATTCGTACGTACGCTGAATTGATATTAATTTTGCTTTTAAGTGCTCAGATGGCTGGTATCTCAAAGTACAAACCTGAAGATGACATTTGAAAGTTAACAGTAACAGCTAACTATGATCACATTTTTCACCATTAGATAAGAGAGAAAATGATTATTGAAATTAACATGGGCTCTGATGGAACTTAAACTTTAAAAAATCATAAATTAAAATGTAGCATGGTGACTATACGTACTATATGTATATATATATATATGTATATGAGGATAGGGAAATATATGTGACTTCATTTTTATTTCAAACGTCACCCCATTCTAAGATATTATTAATATTTTGAGTGACCTTTGACTTTGTACTGCCGTGTTTTCTGAGTATATATAGGGTGTATGCATGCATGTTAAAGTCGACGCCATGTTGGATCACTCAATAACATGGGTAACATAGGAAAATAACTAATTTTGTCAGTTTAAAAATACTAAGCAATATTTTTGAGAGCATTGATTTTGTTAATAGCTACAATTTCAAGTATGCAGTGAGAAAAATAAAAAAATAAACTGATTTCTCAAAGAAAAACAAAGTTTGTCCTATGCTGAGCAATGTTATTTGTTGATTCAATATGGCGTCACAGCGCATTAAATATGAAGTCATTTGTAAATACTCTCCACCTTGTCCGCTTGCATGTATGGTATTATCTCTCTCTCTCTCTCAATCTCTCTCTCTCTCTCTCTCTCTCTCTCTCTCTCTCTCTCTCTCTCTCTCTCTCTCTCTCTCTCTCTCTCTCTCTCTCTCTCTCTCTCACAAACTTAGTTTCACAAAATGATTCTTTTATTTCTTAAAGATTTTTATCTACATTAAACTTTACATTAACTTACTTCCGGTTCTAACTTGCACGCGATGTGGGGAGAGAGAGAGAGAGAGAAAGAGAGAGAATGAAAATGTTTATCTATGCTATATAGGGTGTATCCACATGACGTCATATTTTATGCGCTTGACGCCATACTGGAGTAGTGAATAACATTGCTCAGCATAGGACAAAATTTGTTTTTGACAATTTTCTATGAGAAATTGGTTTATTTTTTCTTATTAATATTTTTCTCACATACTTGAGATACTAATTCAACATATTTACAACATCAATGCTCTCAAAAATATTGCTTACTATTTTTATACTGGCAAATATGTTATTTTCCTATACCACCCATGTTTATGAGTGATCCATTATGGCGTTGACTTTGACATGAAATGCAGACACCCTATAGAAGAAGTCACCAATACAGAACCACAAATCAACAATTTAAATGATTGTATTTGATTGATTGATTTTGTTGAAATGTTTTTATAATTTGGTTGTTCCTCCGACCTTGCACAACATGACACGACACGTGCCGACACGTGCCGACCACGCCTCCTCTATTCTTGATATTTTAATTAAGTTGCCAATATAAGAAAATGTCATACAGTAAAAACAAGTTTTACATATATATATAAATATAACCCTGTAATAAAACACATGTCAGCGATGACAAATAGTTGTCCAGCAAACATCAGGTTGTTCTGTAAAGTAAAGTAAATCTCAATATCAGTGATTGGCTGACCAATAAAATAAGATACGTTCATTGGTTCATCTTCTTATTGAGCAGATAAAACTGAGTCGAATATTGAGACTGCAACTTTTGTTGTTGTTATTGTTGTTGTTGTTAAGTTTGGTTCTTTGTTATCAAGTTCAAAGTTCTAAAAGAAGAAATAACAATGATCGACCATATGTATAAACGTAGTAAACAGGTAATGACGTCTTGATCAGATGTTTTTAACAAAGCAACATTTTCGAAGCTGCTCAATATTTGTGTGTAGTTTATAGAACGATCTATAATAAAAACGAAAAAAACTTCACAAAAAGTGTATTATATATATATATATATATATATATATATATATATATATATATATATATATATATATATATATATATATATATATATATATATATATATATATAGACCATTAATCAGTGCAGTTGACAACAAAATCAATGCAGTATGTTATTGTTATTTGTGTTTATTGTTAAAATTGACAATAAGAAGACGGGTGTTGAAGTGACGTAGTAGTTCAGTGTGGGACATAGCAGTGACTAGATCTAGTACCTCGGTGTACCTCGGTGTACCTATAGTAAAGTCAGGGACTATATCTTATAGTATCTAAGTGTATCTATAGAGTGCCTGTATTGATAGTAAAGTGACGTATAGTAGTTCAGTGTGGGACATAGCAGTGGCTAGATCTAGTACCTCGGTGTACCTCGGTGTACCTATAGTAAAGTCAGGGACTATATCTTATAGTATCTAAGTGTATCTATAGAGTGCCTGTATTGATAGTAAAGTGACGTAGTAGTTCAGTGTGGGACATAGCAGTGGCTAGATCTAGTACCTCGGTGTACCTCGGTGTACCTATAGTAAAGTCAGGGACTATATCTTATAGTATCTAAGTGTATCTATAGAGTGCCTGTATTGATAGTAAAGTGACGTATAGTAGTTCAGTGTGGGACATAGCAGTGGCTAGATCTAGTACCTCGGTGTACCTCGGTGTACCTATAGTAAAGTCAGGGACTATATCTTATAGTATCTAAGTGTATCTATAGAGTGCCTGTATTGATAGTAAAGTGACGAAGTAGTTCAGTGCACCTGTATGGTTCCATAAGTAATCTATATATTAAGTAACGTAATATCAGTGAAATATATAGCAGTCTCTATATATATCTAGTATACCTCAGTGCAGTGTTGGTACATATATAGGGTGGTTTCATACATGTTAAAGTCGACGTCATAAGTGAGTACTAAATAACATTGGCCGGTATAGAAAAATGTCACATTTTACCAGTTTAAAAATACTTTGTAATATTTTTGAGAGCATTGATGTTGTTAACAGGTTGAATTAGTACCTCAAGTTATACGTGAGAAAAATAATAATGACCACAAAATTGCTAATTTTGCATAGAAAATAGTCAAGAAGTAGGTTTGTCCTATGCTGAGCAATGTTTTCTACTCCAGTATGACGGCATACAGTTTATCTTATATGTAAAGTATCATCAGAGATTTAGAAAAAAAAAAGCAATAGCACGTACAAAAATAACTACGTAATAATTATGCAGTTCATTTTCAGCACAAATTGTTCAATACAGCATAGTTTGTGTTGTACAATGTTACATAGCATAACTGTTATGTTGTACAGCAGAATTATCTATGTTCAAAATTATGCTATAATGATATAAACGCAACATAAGTTACCTCGCTCTGCCATTATTCAAGTTATGACTGACAATTCCATGTAAAACCTATATAATACAAATGTAATTTATTATGTTTGATTGTAGGAGAGTGGAAATAAAGATATTTTGAATTTGAATTTAAACTTATATAAGTTATTGACTTTTAAGTTATTATGAGTAGCTAAAATAATGCATTTTAGCAAGTTATATTGACAATAGCTAATTTGAATTGTTTGAAGTTGTTTAACGTTTATTTAAGCTACTTTTAGTTCAATTAGCTATTGTTAATAACTTTTGCTAAAATGCATTGTTTTAGCTACTCATAATAACTTAAAAGTGATTATCTTAAATAAGTTACTTTTTTGTGTTTAATTCTACGTGACATTTGGGTACATTGTTCGTCTTGACAAGATCCTCCCTTGGATCTTGTCGCCTGCTTCCAATATTAATTAAATAATTTTACAGTTGTTGTAGGATTTTAATTTAGTAAAATTTAAATTTTTTAATATATTAAAACTTAATTTTGTAAAACATCATTACGTATTAATTTAAAGAACAATTTTATGTATAAATAATTTATTATATACATATATATATATATGTATGTATGTATGTATGTATTATGTGTTATGTATATATATATGTATGTATTTAAATTTTTTTTTAATAAACTAAAAAATTTAAAGTAAATTAAACATTCAATTTTTTATTTCTTTTTTTACTTTTTTTTTCATCATCTAAATGTCTTAAATGATTTGGAAGTTCATTCCAAAGTTTAGGATATAAAATTTTGTGAGTTTTTTCATTGAATCTATTAACGAACCTAGTCGCCGTAACTAGAGCTATGCACTCTTTTTTAAACTGCTTACTTATTCTTTCCGTGCAGGTAAATTGAATTGGCATATATATATATATATATATATATATATATATATATATATATATATATATATATATATATATATATATATATATATATATATATATATATATATATATATATATATATATATACATTATAAGCATTGATTTTTTCTTGTGTCTGTAACATTTTTGTTGGCAAAGTATTTTGAGACGTGAAGTTCAAAGTTTCAGTTGTGTATACTTGATGTGGTATTGATTGTTCTGCTTTTATATTTTGAAGCACGATTATCAAAACATTTTTATTGCTCTCTCAATAGTGCCGTTCCTAAACCTTGTCTGTTTTCTGCTATATACTAAAGTGACGATCAACTTTGGTTAATCAAATGTAATGCGCATTGTTTGTTGCAAGAAAACAGATTGTGGTTATGAACAACACTGTTTTTTTTAACTTACTGGGGTGACTTGCAACATATTTTTAAGTCATACTAATGTGGGAAATCAGCTACTGCCCAATTTTACTAAACAACTGTACAAAAAAAGAAAAAAAAAAAAAAGAAAAAAAAAGAAAGAAAGAAATTTCCCCCAGTGATACTTTAGAAAAAGATATATCTTTAAAAATGTAAAAAAAAAAAAAAAAAAAAATGTTGGGCCACCATGCTAAATTTTAAATTATGATTTTTCAAATTATTAGCCCTATTAGAGCCCATGTTTAGTCCCATAAGAGCCCATGTTAATTTAAAAATTTCTCTCTCATCTGATGGTCACGGGTTGTGAAAATGTTATCATAGGTAGCTGTTACTGTTAACATAGGTAACATAGGTAGCTGTTACTGTTAACTTTGAAACGTCATCATAAAGTTTGTCAGTTTTGTTGCTACATTGTGAGATAAATACTTGACCACTTAGTCCAATTTTCCAGTCATTTTTACTGCCTAACTGCAGTACTGAACAGTACTGGTTTGTGTCTGGCTGAGTGAGTCAGAGTTAGGCGGCAAATATCACTTTAATTGTGAACCAAATCACCGGACCAAATCACGGCAACCTGAATCGCAGAATTTTAAATCTATAATCAATCAATGAATATATTGAATCAAGGAACAAATCAATAAATAAAGAAATACATGTGTGAAAGAACGAACAAACGAACAAATAAATGAATAGATGAGTAAGTATATAGCAATGAATGATTATATATTGCAAAGAAAATAAATGTAATGTAAGCAAAGACGTTGTTGTGCGGTCAGTGACGTCATCAGTGCACACGTGACTGCTTGCTGCGCACACGTCTGGCCTACCTACCTGCCTGCCTGCCTGCATGGTGATAGCTTATCAGTGTCTGTCTGCTTGCTTGCTCACCTGTAGTGACACGTGACCTTATCTTACACACGTGCTCTCTGAGTATTATCATCAAAGTCACGTGCTCACATTGTCTACCATGTGTTCTACGTAACTGTCTGTCTGTCTGTCTGTCTGTCTGTCTGTCTGTCTGTCTGTCTGTCTGTCTGTCTGTCTGTCTGTCTGTCTGTCTGTCTGTCTGTCTGTCTGTCTGTCTCTCTCTCTCTCTGTCTCTCTCTCTCTCTCTCTCTCTCTCTCTCTCTCTCTCTCTCTCTCTCTTTCTTTCTTTCTTGATAAGTATTGATAATATTATGCCATACGATGCACAATAGTAAATAATTATATTGTGTTCAACTACACAACAAAAAACTTTAATATGAAACGTAATTGCTATGCAATATAGCAGAAAGTGTTAATAAGTCATTTTCCTATGCCGCCCATGTTATTTAGTGCTTCAATGTGGCGTCGACTTAAACATAGAGGCAAACCTCCTATATAGGGTGTATACTGATGACGTCATATTTAGTGCGCTTGGAGGCCATACCGGAGTAGTGAATAACATTGCTCAGCATAGGACAAACTTTGTTGTAGGCATTCTTCTTTGGGAAATCTATTAATTTTATTTTTCTCACATACTTGAGGTACTAATTCAACATATTTACAACATCAATGCTCTAAAAAATATTGCATAGTGGTTTTAAACTGGCAAAATGAGTTATTTTCCTATGTCACCCATGTTATTGAGTGCTCCAACATGGCGTCGACTTGAACATGTATGCAAACTCCCTATATAACCAGTAGATGAAGTGCTATAAGGCGTGGTAACAGTAGTAAACAAGATCACGGTTGCCATGGATACCCTGATGCACGCGAGATCACGCACCCCGCTCAGCCTAAGTGAGGGTGACTTACTACTTCACTTGCCGACCATACTTCCTACCTACCGTACCTCTATATCTGTGTGTCAACCACTAGTCACCTCTGCTCGAAGTCCTTCTCAGTGACATGTCCAGGGTGAGTCACTTAACATAATATCTTCATCTACCTGACCTCCACCCTCTCAAATTTTATTTATCTTTTTCTTTTCATTTTACTTACTTTTTTTAAATATTTATTTTTGTTCCACCCCTTGTTTCTTTAAACGATTTATTTTTTTGTCTTTTTAATTTTTTTAAATTCTTTCTCTTTTAATTATTTATTTTATTATTGAACTCACCATAATTTTGTAAACTTCTTTCTTTCTTTCTTTCTTTCTTTCTTTTCTTTCTTTCTTTCTTTCTTTCTTTCTTTCTTTCTTTCTTTCTTTCTTTCTTTCTTTCTTTCTTTCTTTCTTTCTTTCTTTCTTTCTTTCTTTCTTTCTTTCTTTCTTTCTTTCTTTCTTTCTTTCTTTCTTTCTTTCTTTCTTTCTTTCTTTCTTTCTTTCTTTCTTTCTTTCTTTCTTTCTTTCTTTCTTTCTTTCTTTCTTTCTTTCTTTCTTTCTTTCTTTCTTTCTTTCTTTCTTTCTTTCTTTCTTTCTTTCTTTCTTTCTTTCTTTCTTTCTTTCTTTCTTTCTTTCTTTCTTTCTTTCTTTCTTTCTTTCTTTCTTTCTTTCTTTCTTTCTTTCTTTCTTTCTTTCTTTCTTTCTTTCTTTCTTTCTTTCTTTCTTTCTTTCTTTCTTTCTTTCTTTCTTTCTTTCTTTCTTTCTTTCTTTCTTTCTTTCTTTCTTTCTTTCTTTCTTTCTTTCTTTCTTTCTTTCTTTTTTTTTCTTTTATTTGTTTAAAAAAATTCCTCTATATTTTCTCTATACTGTATTACATTTCTCTCTCTCTCTCTCTCTCTCTCTCTCTCTCTCTCTCTCTCTCTCTCTCTCTCTCTCTCTCTCTCTCTCTCTCTCTCTCTCTCTCTCTCTCTCTCTCTCTCTCTCTCTCTCTCTCTCTCTCTCTCTATATATTTATATATATATCTTTTTCTCCCTCTCCCTGACCTTGACTGAGTGCCCGCTGTGTGTGTTTCTCTCTCACGCCAAGCAGGCAAAGTCCCTCGCGATGTCTTAATGAACTTTAATCAGTAATTAAATCAGCTGTGAGACGCGTGTCTTCCAACGACTTTCAGATACAAATCTTTCAAAACAAAAATAACAAAACTATTGCACATCGCAGAATATCACTTTGAACCACGCTTTAACATTTTATATATACGGTGTATGCATCCATGTTAAAGTCGACGCCATGTTGGAGCACTCAATAACATGGCTGACATAGGTAAAAATAACAAAAGTAGTGCACATCGCAGAATATCACTTTGAACCACGCTTTAACATTTTATATAGCGTGTTTGCATTCACGTTAAAGTCGACGCCATGTTGGAGCACTCAATAACATGGGTGACATAGGTAAAAAACATGCAATATTTATGCAAACATTATGCAATATTTTGAGAGCATTGATGTTGTAAGTAGCTTGAATCTCAAGTATGTGAGAAAAATGTTAATAACAAAAAATTAACAAATTGTCCTAAGAAAGTGAAGCCAGAAACTGAAGTTTGTCCTATGTTGAACAATGTTATTCACTGCTCCAATATGACGACATGCGCATACACCCTATGTACGTCACAGCTGAGCTGAATCCATGCACTTAAAGTACAATATAAGTATTCCAGCCCCATAAGAAATGTCTATATTTCTTTCACTGTCGCTATATAGGTCACGATTGCCATGTGAATCATGTTATACTATTGAGGTTTTCAACAACACACAAATAATCCAGTCAGAATACTTTCCATGCACGTTGACCAGTAAGCTGTGACGTCATTGACCGCACCTCACATTGCGTCAATGTAAATTATATTAGAAATCAATCACTGAGACCAGATCAACGTAGATTTTCAGGTCCAGAGTCGCACGTCATAATAATTATCTTAGCTCAATTTCTACAATATATTATAATGTATGCTATGTTGCATAATAACTTTGCTACATAGCATAAATATTATGTTGTTCTTATTTAGCATTATCTATGCTATACTTACACATAATTTATGCTAAATTATAACAACATAATAATTATGCTATGTTACATAATTATTATGCAGTATAGCATACATTATGCTGTATTGAAATAATTGTGCTGAAAATGAGCTAGCATAATTATTACGTAGTTATTTTTGTACCATAAATTACGTAATTTATTTTACTATAGGATATCATGTAGGATATTAGCCATGTTTTCAGTTGTATGCCTTTAAACAGTGATTTTTAACGACATTTTGCAGTTTATTGCTCCCCCACCCCCAGTTGAAGCGAAATGTAAAAAAATGTAGCCTCAGTTATGTACAGTACATATTTATATCGAGTCCGTCACGCAGAGGTGCGTGCTAGGCGGAGATCCCCCCTGCATGTGCCGGCATCATTGACTGGTCTTATCTCGGGCTAGCACACACTGATACCAAACTGATAACGATGTAATATCTCAGTTGGGATATTTTAATATCTGTCGTGGTGCGCACCGCCGCCATCTTGTAGCAAAATCATGTACCACAGTATACATAGAGCATTTTCATCACGTTTTATTGGCAGTGATTTGTAATGGCTAAACTGAGGCAATCAAGGAAATAAATAAATAAAATAAATAAATCACAAATATTTGACAATTATATCACAAATATATTAAAACAATATCAAAGAAACTTCATTGCAAGTCGTAGAAGAGGATATAAAGAAATTTTGAATGAATGAATGAATGAATGAATGAATGAATGAATGAATGAATGAATGAATGAATGAATGAATGAATGAATGAATGAATGAATGAATGAATGAATGAATGAATGAATGAATGAATGAATGAATGAATGAATGAATGAATGAATGAATGAATGAATGAATGAATGAATGAAAGAACGAACGAACGAACGAACGAACGAACGAACGAACGAACGAACGAACGAACGAACGAACGAACGATCGATCGAACATGATCCAACATGGCGTAGACTTTACATGAATGCAGACATCCTATAGATATAGGTCAGCTGCGATATTTACATAACAAAACGTCTTGACCACGTGTGCAGTATGCACTCACACAGTCCAAAGTGACCGTTCATCAAACATCACTAAATATCGAGCTCACATTTCATCACTCACATCATATTTACATCTATATATATATATATATATATATATATATATATATATATATATATATATATATATATATATATATATATATATATATACATATTATATATATATATATATATATATACATAAAAAAAAAAACAACTTAAATATGTTTGTCATGGTTTAAATTTGAATACATTGATGATATAATGATACTGCAGCACATTTATGTGTTGTTATAGACCCTTTGAATATCCGTGCGCTTTGTCGCCATGTTTGTGCTGCCTAATACATTAATAAAAATTTTAATGATATTTTTAATTTTAAAAAAGTTTCCAATTTTACTAAAATTTGCGCTAAAATTCAAATTTCCACATTTGCATACAATATTGAAAGTGTAATAACTTAAATACTTGACCATGTTTTTACATGTTTAACGTAGCTAAATTTGTTAAGTAACATTTCTTGTTTACTTTGTGTTAATATTGTAATGAGTGACCGTCTACTTTGCGAGATATCAGGCGGTCAACTACTTCACTTATTTCTTACTTATGTCAAACATGTGCAAACTTCGTAAAAAAACTTTGATTCCCCCCGTGGTTGGCAAAACAACAACTTTATATTTTCACAATAATTGTCTATACGTTATTTAAATCCATCAAAACAAATACTGCAGGAGTTTTAAAATAAAATTATTGAAAAAAAAAATATTATTATTATTTTTTTAAATAATTTTGTAATTAGGTGTTAAATATTAAAAAGTTGACATTGGTATGTTAGGTTTGCAGTGCAGTAACTGCAATATATTTGCTGCTTGTGTTGTCACATGTTTGACATACATAACTAGAGTTTTAAGTAACAGTTCATCTTTATTGACTGATAAAGGAACAACTGTTTTGAAGCTGACTATAAGCAATTTCTCTCACATCCGCTTCCGTTTCGTCTTACTGCGCATGCGTAGTAGGAGAAACGGAAGCGGATGTGAGCGAAATCGCTTATAGTCGGCCTCAAAACCGTTGTTCCTTTACTAGTCAATATATACTGCATGATAATTATATATTTGACCACTCTTCAGTTTGTCACATATATCAATTACCTGAAATAAAACAAAATCACTCATGTATATTTTGTTTCCACCTTCCATTTTTTTTTTTCTTCATGATTTTAATTGCTTAGATATTTCTTTGTTCGTATAACCTTTATTATAATATTAATATTTTATGGTACAACTTTCATTGTTCAGCTTGAATTGTCTCGTTTTCAACTTCAAAGCTCAAAAGCTCAAAAGTTTTTTTTAAATAATAATAAATAATTTAAAATAATTAATAATTATAAATAAGTAATTATAATATCAATAAAGAAGCGAACACATGCAGCATATTTTGTTTCGTACTGGGACTTGAAGAGGCTCCAATGTTCTGGTCAATATTGTACGTGTAGATATATATAAATATTGATGTACAAATACAGACAGAGGTCAGTCTGGTGTGAACCAGCTGACTGCTTGACCCCAGGTCAACAATGCACTGTCACAACAATACAACATCTCACAGCATCGCATCAATATTTCCACACCTTACAATACAACATCTCACAGCATCGCATCAATATTTCCACACCTTGCTGTGTGCAAGTTATATGAAAACAACTGTATTGACTGATAAAGGAACAACTGTTTTGAAGCTGACTATAAGCAATTTCGTTCATATCCGCTTCCGTTTCGACTTACTGCGCATGCGTAGTAAGGAGAAAAGGAAGCGGATGTGACCGAAATCGCTTATAGTCGGCCTTAAAACTGTTGTTCCTTTATTAGTCAATAGTATATATTATATATAAAGTATGTATAGTATATGCAACAAGTATATATATTATATAGTATAGTATAGTATGTATTGTATATAGTATGTATAGTATATAGTATATTATATATATAGTATGTATAGTATATAGTATGTATAGTATATAGTATATTATATATAAAGTATGTATAGTATATGCAACAAGTATATATATTATATAGTATAGTATGTATTGTATATAGTATGTATAGTATATAGTATGTATAGTATATAGTATATTATATATAAAGTATGTATAGTATATGCAACAAGTATATATATTATATAGTATAGTATGTATTGTATATAGTATGTATAGTATATAGTATGTATAGTATATAGTATATTATATATATAGTATGTATAGTATATAGTATGTATAGTATATAGTATATTATATATAAAGTATGTATTGTATATAGTATGTATAGTATATAGTATGTATAGTATATAGTATATTATATATAAAGTATGTATAGTATATAGTATATTATATATAAAGTATGTATAGTATATGCAACAAGTATAGTGAAGTTGGCCCATGCAAAGTCTTGGCCAAATGAAGGAAGTTTAGAGTGCGGAGTTAAGATTAGCTTTGTTAAAAACATTTTAATTAAAACTTGAAGCAGCAAGAAAGAAAGAGAAAAGTTTTGCAGAAAGTTTGAAGTTTTGTGTTTGAGAAAATCGATATCTAATCACGTGACCGACCCACTCTCAAGTCAATTTCAATTTGTGAGAGATGATGATTACCCACCAATTTACCTGCCTGCCTGCCTGCCGCGATCTCAGGACTCTAATGTCAAAATTACTTTTTTTAACAAGCAGCATCTTTAACTGCACGGCATTTTTTTCTCCGTTTTTTTTTTTTTTTTTTTTTAATATTTATTTCTTCATTTCTCTTTTTCTCTAATTATTTTTTTCTCATCTGTTTTTATAATTTTGTTATCATGCTCTCTCTCTCTCTCTCTCTCTCTCTCTCTCTCTCTCTCTCTCTCTCTCTCTCTCTCTCTCTCTCTCTCTCTCGCTCTCTCGCACTCGCACTCGCATTCATTCTATGTTAAAAGTGTAAAAAAAAACTTCAATATTCTTTCACTTGTTTTTTTATATTTAAATCAGTCTGTCTGTCTGTCTGTCTGTCTGTCTGTCTGTCTGTCTGTCTGTCTGTCTGTCTGTCTGTCTGTCTGTCTGTCTGTCTGTCTGTCTGTCTGTCTGTCTGTCTGTCTGTCTGTCTGTCTGTCTGTCTGTCTGTCTGTCTGTCTGTCTGTCTGTCTGTCTGTCTGTCTGTCTGTCTGTCTGTCTGTCTGTCTGTCTGTCTGTCTGTCTGTCTGTCTGTCTGTCTGTCTGTCTGTCTGTCTGTCTGTCTGTCTGTCTGTCTGTCTGTCTGTCTGTCTGTCTGTCTGTCTGTCTGTCTGTCTGTCTGTCTGTCTGTCTGTCTGTCTGTCTGTCTGTCTGTCTGTCTGTCTGTCTGTCTGTCTGTCTGTCTGTCTGTCTGTCTGTCTGTCTGTCTGTCTGTCTGTCTGTCTGTCTGTCTGTCTGTCTGTCTGTCTGTCTGTCTGTCTGTCTGTCTGTCTGTCTGTCTGTCTGTCTGTCTGTCTGTCTGTCTGTCTGTCTGTCTGTCTGTCTGTCTGTCTGTCTGTCTGTCTGTCTGTCTGTCTGTCTGTCTGTCTGTCTGTCTGTCTGTCTGTCTGTCTGTCTGTCTGTCTGTCTGTCTGTCTGTCTGTCTGTCTGTCTGTCTGTCTGTCTGTCTGTCTGTCTGTCTGTCTGTCTGTCTGTCTGTCTGTCTGTCTGTCTGTCTGTCTGTCTGTCTGTCTGTCTGTCTGTCTGTCTGTCTGTCTGTCTGTCTGTCTGTCTGTCTGTCTGTCTGTCTGTCTGTCTGTCTGTCTGTCTGTCTGTCTGTCTGTCTGTCTGTCTGTCTGTAGAAAGCCTAAACAACTGAACATAAAGAACTATATAAATTCACGGACCGTACGTAGTGCAGTTGTGACGTCATGACCATACAAAGCCAGATATTGGAGTGCAGTTTGGTGCATGCAGACTTTGAACTTCACACTGACTATCTAATCTCAGCCTTGACATGATTGCCATGCAAGGAAAGATGGATCTAACAACCAATTTATCATTTATTAATTAATAATAATTATCTGGATTTAATAATACAAAAATTAGAATTGTAAACAAATTACTCCGATGTATTGTATAGGTAACTCTTTAGTACAAACCAAGAACTTGGTTGATCAAAATTTAAACCGCAGTACAAACCTTGTTAGTGTAACGTGATTTCTTGGTAACAAATATTCAGATTGTAAAAAACTTTGTATGTATGTAACAAATTGAATATTAAGTGGGTAGGTGACCGACTGATATCTCGCAAACTATAGGACGGTTGCAAATAATAATAATAACGCAAAGTAAAGAAGAAATGTTACTTAAAAATTTAGTTATGTCAAACATGTGAAAACACGATCAAATATTTAAGTTATTGCACTTTAAAGATAACATGTAAATGTCGAAATTTAAATTTGAGAGGGAAATTTTAGTCAAATTGGAAATTTTTTTACTATTAAAAATATAATAAAAATTTTTTTTGGTATAAAAAAATATATTTTAAATTTACTTGATTTTATTTAAAAAATTATAGTGAATGTTTTATTGGAATTAAATCATGTACAAAAAATTTATTGGGAAAATATAGTTCTTCTTTTAGCGATTTCCGGTCCAAGTCCGGTCCAAGAATGAAAAAAAAAAAAAAAAGGTCGGTTCCCAACCGCCTTAAAAAGTGTAAAGCAACTGCCCAGTTTACTCTCCAACACGATGCACTGTATTATGATGTATTATGATGCACGCATACAAACTTTACAAACTATAGGGTCTATGCATTCATGTTAAAGTCGACGCCATGTTGGATAACTCAATAACATGGGTGACATAGGGAAAAAAATCATTTTGCCAGTTTAAAAACACTATGCAATATTTTTGAGAGCATTGATGTTGTAAATATGTTGAATTAGTATCTCAAGTATGTGAGAAAAATAGCGATAACAAAAAATTAAACGATTTCCCATAGAAAATTGGCTTAAATGAAGTTTGTCCTATGCTGAGCAATGTTATGCACTACTCCAGTATGGCCTCAAAGCGCAATAAATATGACGTCATCCGCATACACCCTATATCAACTACAAACACTAAAACAAAATGTATTATACATTTTATATGTGATTTTTTACCCTGACTAATTTTGCACGTAGTTCATACTGCAGTTCGCTGCAATTTTGTGAAATATACATTTCTTCTGCGGTTATTATTTCAATGTAGATTTGACTTTTATTGCTAATTAAAGTTAATTATCATATTAAATTTATTTATTTTTTCATCCTAACTTTAATTAGCAACTATTGACGTACAATTTAAAAAGAAATTCCGCGGCGAGATTCGAACCCATGAGGCTGTAGACTTACCATCAGAAATCCTATATAATATGCTCTACCAACTAAGCTATAAACCGGTTGCACTCATATTTAAGAGCCGCCATTTTGTTGGTCAGGAATACATAGGCCAGCATAGGAAAAACGTCATTTTTATATTTTTAATAGCAAAAGAAGCTTCAAAGCCTTATTTGTAGCTCATAATAAGCTACAAGAATATCACACAAATTTGTCCAGTTGAAATATACTTTTTTTATGTGAAAAATTAGTAGAAATGATATTTCCCCTATGCTGGACTATGTATTAGGCACCACAAACATGGCGACAAAGCGCAAGAATGTGCAAGGGGTCTCTTGGAGATACTTAAAAATAATCAGTTAAACTGGGTTATATATTTTTTCATTTATGAAGATGCAACTGATGAAGGCATATATTTATAGTGGAAGCTAATTACTTTTCTTACTATTAACTAATTAGATATTCTATTAGAACATAATATCAGAAGTATTTCTACATATGATGGGGTGGCGCCTAGTCCTGGTGCTGCAGAGCGTCCATCAATATCTCAGATTCTATTGCACATATTGAAATAAAACTTGAATTAAACATACAATGTTTACTTTTTGTATTTGCATCCTGAAGATTGAGATTACCAACTTTTACTCTTTACACACTCTCTCTCTCTCTCTCTCTCTCTCTCTCTCTCTCTCTCTCTCTCTCTCTCTCTCTCTCTCTCTCTCTCTCTCTCTCTCTCTCTCTCTCTCCCCAAGGTGACACACAGTGACTGAGTGACACCAGGCCACGAGGTCGAAGGTCACAAGGTCACTTGCATGTGAACACCAAATGCACCACACAGATATATCCGGGGTCAAATCTCTCGTACTATAATCTTGGATTAACAACCAGAGTGGCGTCTTACTAATTAACATAAGTAATTAATTTAATCATTACACGACGTTGTGTAATCACTGTACATACATTATAGGGTCTATGCATTCATGTTAAAGTTGACGCCATGTTGGATAACTCAATAACAAGGGTGGCATAGGAAAATAACTCATTTTGCCAGTTTAAAACCACTATGCAATATTTTTGAGAGCATTGATGCTGTAAATATGTTGAATTTGTATCTCAAGTATGTGAGAAAAGTAACATTAACAAAAAAATGTACCGATTTCCCAAAGAAAATTGGCTTAAATGAAGTTTATCCTATGCTGAGCAATGTTATTTACTATTCCAGTATGGCCTCCAAGCGCAATAAATATGACGTCATCCGCATACACCCTATAGCATACATTATGTTGTTAACTATTGTTATCGTCGTGGCCGCAACCAAAGGGCGTACTTGCATTTCAAGGTCGTCTTACAAAAGGCGTACTTGCATTTTGGTCCAGTACAACAAAGGGCGCACTTGCACTCAGTTTTACATGTTAAGCTTATGGCGGATGCGCTCGCAGCATTGAAATTAGCCAAATGCAAGTACGCCCTTTGCGTGAAAGAAGCCAAATGCAAGTACGCCCTTTGCGTGAAAATAGCCAAATGCAAGTACGCCCTTTGGGCACGGCCACGACGTTATGTATATAGTATAATCACTGTACAATATAGAATACATTATGAATTGCTACATTGAACTAACATCATTATTTATTATGGGTATCTGTGTCTTTATGTATTTAATAATGCTCTCTCTCTCTCTCTCTGTCTCTCTCTCCCTCTCCCTCCCTCTCTCTCGTGGTGCATTATACCTGGTACAACTCAAACTAGCCACAAAAAATGTTTTAATGATGATAATAAAATACATAATTATATAACCTGCAAACTGGAAGCAAATAGACCAGTTGCAAATATTTCGTGAACCATATATTAATAACTAGTTCATGCAATAAAAGTTACAAATAAGTTCTGTTTAGTATTTACCATGCTTTCTTATGGAGAAATAACTTGACTTATAGATCTGTATGCTGAAATTTTTGCTGTAGCTTACTGAGCCTTAAAACTGTCTAATTTTTTTGTATAAATTATGCTGTAATGCAGAAATGTTGCTGCTTTCAGCTAACATAATTTAATCATTTTGTTACCAATATGTCGATCATAAAATATACAATAAAAAATACATGCGATTTTTTTTTAATTTTTTTATTCACAACTGTGAAATACAATTTACATCTTGTTTTTAAAGATATTTGTAATTTTTTTCTCTCTTGCTATATTATATATATAATATATATATATATATATATATATATATATATATATATATATATATATATATATATATATATATATATATATATATATATATATATATATATACATATATCCTTTAGTACTTTAGTATTGAAATAATTGTGCCTAAAAAATGACAGTTATTTTTTCGTTCAGAAACAGTTAAGTTAACTTTTCCTTTTTTCTCTCTCTCCGTGTAGTAATTCAGGGGGGTTGAGCGAGATATATTGGCGGGAGTTGTGTGCGTGTCTCCCCGGTGTATTGATTGTACCAGCCCGTACTATCGGTACTAAATATTAGGCGGTCCATTTTATCTTGGGGGGTTAAGTTTCAAACTTTTCTTCATTTTTAATAATTCTTAATAAGCATGTTATATCAGAATTGGTAGTTTAATAAAGAGTCAAATTTTAAATACGATCTGTAAAAATTTGAATTAAGATTTGAAATAAGTATTTGTCAATGAATTTTTTACAGTTTTTTAATTTTAAAATTGTAAAAATGTTGACAGATTATTTTTCTTCTTGTATAGGGTGTCTGCATTGATGTTAGATTTGACGCCATGTTGGATCACTAATAACATGGGCAATATATGGGTATATATGGAAACACTAAGCAATATTTGTGGGAGCATTGATCTTGTTAATTGCTTCCATTTCAAGTATGTGAGAAAAATAATAATAACACAGATTTGTTAATATTAGTTTTTCTTTTTACCTTTGTTGATATTTTTTTTTTTTTTTTTTTTTTTTTTTTTTTTACGTACTTTTTTACCAAAAACGTTTACCTAAAAATCCGGTGTCAAGCGATCAGTATAATTTGCTGATACATGCAGTGTTATAGGAAAATAAATTATGCAAAAAAAAAAAATAATAATAATAATAATAATAATTTAAAGGCTGCATTTAAAGAAATTAAAAAAGAATCAGTAAATTTCCTAAAGTTTTTTATTTGTCTTTCTCTCTTGCCCTTTCAATAGCACCTAAAAAAATTAATAATTTTTTTTTTCTATATAATAATATATGTGCGAACTTTGACTAGATATCATTTCGATCTGCCTTACGAGAAAAGTTGCTATGAACATCTTGGACACAAAAGCTGACAATTTTGAGCCTAAACTGCATGAACAAAAAGTAATGGTAAAACTTGAAAAAAAAAAAAAAAAAAAAAAAAAGAGAGAGAGAGAGTTAAAATTTACGGCACTAAAATAATTTCAAAAAAGTGTTGGTGTGAAGTGGTTGTACGTTATAGGGTTCTAAGTATTTATAATAATAATTAGTAAGAAGAGGCTAATCAACTTTACTACCTGCTGGAAAGCAGTGTTAACTTTGTGACAGAACTTTTAACTACAGCCGTGCAAAATATCCGGTGTGTTGGAAACCGAGTTTAAATTTACCTGATTAACCGGTAGTGGCAAATTAGAAAAACCGAAAAACAAAAGTAAAAACCAAATAGAAAGTTTTCTAACTAAAAAAAAAAAAATAATAAAAAAACGATTTTTAAATTTCTTGACCAAATACAGTCCGTGCCACCTAAGGATGTTTGCGATTAATCGAAATCGAGCCACGAGCCAATAGACGTTCAAGCACTCAAGGTCACAAGGAGGTGGGGTAATGTTAACTAAATGAAGAGTTGTTAGGCGCTCTCTCATTGGTCACATGCTTAGGTGGCGTGGACTGTATGTACATACGAAAATACATTTAGAAATTTCAGTTTTCATTACAACAAAAATGTCATAAATTGTTTTAACTTTGAGATTTAGCTAAGAAAATGTTTATTTCTTTTTAAAAAAGTCAGTTTTAATATTATATATTTATAATTAAATTAGAAACTTTTTTTTTCTTTTTATGTTATTTTAAAAATAAATTTTCAATGTAGTTAATAAAATTGATTACTTTAATTGATCATAAATGCAATTTAATCGATAGAGCAATAAAATATTGCAAGCCAATATTTTATTATGATGTTATTTACTTTTATATAAAAAAAAAGAAACATATTTTATATGCAATATTGCGTTTAAAAAGTAATCATTTAGAAATAATAATTTAAATTAAAAAATGTAAAGAAAAAAAGTTTTAAAAATTAATGATTTTCTCACAGTTAAAATTAAGTCACGGTTAAATTAAATTGCTATTTTTTAACTTAAAAATTAAAAATCATATATGATTTAACCGAATCAATAATTTTTTTTTTCGATTAACCAGTTTCGAAATTTTAACGATTTTCCACAGCTCTAATTTTTTGAACTTTTTTGTAGTTTTTTGGCCATACAATGTTTAGTTGTATATTTCTGACTTGTTTATAAAGCTACTGGATAGGGATGGGTACTTTTAATACTTTTTCAAATAAAAGAATAATATTTTGAAAAGAAACAAATATAACCATATTTCTTGTGTATTAAAATTATAGGTGAAAGTTCCCTTGTTTTAGTTCATAAAACCCCCAAAATATATTCTTAGTAGCAGCAACGTAAATCAAGGGTGTCCCAACATGCATTGTTTTTATTATATAGGGTTCATGTTAGAGTTGACGCCATGCTAGATAACTCAATAACATGAGTGGCATAGGAAAACAAATCATTTTGTTAGTTGACAAACCACTATGCAATATTTTTGAGAGTATGGATGTTGTAAATATGTTCCATTAGTATCTCAAGTATGTGAGAAATATAACAAAAATTAACAGATTTCCCATAGAAAATTGACTAAACAAAGTTTGTCCTATGCTGAGCAATGTTATTCACTACACTATTCCAGTATGGCCTCCAAGTGCAATAAATATGACGTAATGCGAAAACACCCTATATATGTACAACTCTTGTACGATTATGCAGGTAAAAATAACTACAGTAATGATATTAAAAATGATCTGCATTTCTCAATATTAGCGTGACAGAGAGTGAAAATTATGTTAATAAATTGAAGCTTCAAAGAAAATTTAATGTTAGCACGTATGTAAGATTGTCAATTGGAAAACAACTTTAAAATTGATCAAAATTGTAAAAAATAATTAATAGCAAAAAGAAAAACGTACGGAATAAAATTTTATTAGAAAAAACAGATTTGAGAGAGAAGAAAATATAAATTTGGTTTAAATTTAAGATTTGTGATGTTTACATTTAAATATTGCCTTTTGCCTCCGATCTGCTGTACCTAACTCTCAATAATTTTAGGAACAAGCAAAACGTTTGGACAAATATTTGACCTTAGGTGACCTTTTAATTGCTAAAATAATAGATAATAAAGTTAATTAAACACAACGAAAAAAAGTGGATTTTTTTTTTAAACTTCTAATTTTGTTATTCATTTTTTTCTGTAGCTGGCAAAAATTCACACAAAAATTTATATTTGTGACATGCAAATGAGGTAGTTACTTGATTGTATACAGCAGCTTCAGTAGCCAGTGCTGTGTAATTGTAATTACGAATTGATTATATTGAACTGGCTACTGAAGCTCATCACTTATACACAAATGTATAAAATAATTATTTTTCACAAAGTGAACTTTATTACCATTACCCCTGCAGCAAGGCTAGGTAGGCAACCAGCAACCCAGCACTGCACGAAGAGTTGCCTTCCCAGTCAGGGGCTTACACTAATTGCAACTGTAATTACACTAAACTGACCTTAGTTGGTATTTTATTATTTATAAAATACATTTATTTTATACATTTAATGTAGCGTACAAGCAGTCATTTTAAAGTCGACGCCATGTTGGATCACATAATCCACACCTGTATATAATATGGCTAGAGAATTGCCATACTATCGCTACTGAAGGTATATACGTTATAAATCGATATATTATTGTATCGATCATATCTTAATGCTATTGTAGATACATTATGTATCGATATGTTATTATATCGACGATATCTTGATGTTACAGCAGGTGTCGATACGAGAGCCAGCGGATGTGACGTCACGACCTGGCATGGACAGGAGGAGACCTTCGACCTTTGTGAGACCTTCAATATCCAAGGTAAGTACCTACCTACCTACCTACCTACCTACCTACCTACCTACCTACCTACCTACCTACCTACCTACCTACCTACCTACCTACCTACCTACCTACCTACCTACCTACCTACCTACCTACCTACCTACCTACCTACCTACCTACCTACCTACCTACCTACCTACCTACCTACCTACCTACCTACCTACCTACCTACCTACCTACCTACCTACCTACCTACCTACCTACCTACCTACCTACCTACCTACCTACCTACCTACCTACCTACCTACCTACCTACCTACCTACCTACCTACCTACCTACCTACCTACCTACCTACCTACCTACCTACCTACCTACCTACCTACCTACCTACCTACCTACCTACCTACCTACCTACCTACCTACCTACCTACCTACCTACCTACCTACCTACCTACCTACCTACCTACCTACCTACCTACCTACCTACCTACCTACCTACCTACCTACCTACCTACCTACCTACCTACCTACCTACCTACCTACCTACCTACCTACCTACCTACCTACCTACCTACCTACCTACCTACCTACCTACCTACCTACCTACCTACCTACCTACCTACCTACCTACCTACCTACCTACCTACCTACCTACCTACCTACCTACCTACCTACCTACCTACCTACCTACCTACCTACCTACCTACCTACCTACCTACCTACCTACCTACCTACCTACCTACCTACCTACCTACCTACCTACCTACCTACCTACCTACCTACCTACCTACCTACCTACCTACCTACCTACCTACCTACCTACCTACCTACCTACCTACCTACCTACCTACCTACCTACCTACCTACCTACCTACCTACCTACCTACCTACCTACCTACCTACCTACCTACCTACCTACCTACCTACCTACCTACCTACCTACCTACCTACCTACCTACCTACCTACCTACCTACCTACCTACCTACCTACCTACCTACCTACCTACCTACCTACCTACCTACCTACCTACCTACCTACCTACCTACCTACCTACCTACCTACCTACCTACCTACCTACCTACCTACCTACCTACCTACCTACCTACCTACCTACCTACCTACCTACCTACCTACCTACCTACCTACCTACCTACCTACCTACCTACCTACCTACCTACCTACCTACCTACCTACCTACCTACCTACCTACCTACCTACCTACCTACCTACCTACCTACCTACCTACCTACCTACCTACCTACCTACCTACCTACCTACCTACCTACCTACCTACCTACCTACCTACCTACCTACCTACCTACCTACCTACCTACCTACCTACCTACCTACCTACCTACCTACCTACCTACCTACCTACCTACCTACCTACCTACCTACCTACCTACCTACCTACCTACCTACCTACCTACCTACCTACCTACCTACCTACCTACCTACCTACCTACCTACCTACCTACCTACCTACCTACCTACCTACCTACCTACCTACCTACCTACCTACCTACCTACCTACCTACCTACCTACCTACCTACCTAATACTCCAATGTTTATACAGGCAGGTAGGATGGCAGAGTCACCAGCACGTGACGTCATACAAGATGGCGCTGACACGTTGCTACAACAAAACCAGACGTTGCGCAGACGTCTAGATGAAGAGTCAGCTAGTTATAGACGTCGCTTGGACACGTACAAGCAGGCGCAGCAACATCAGGCAGCCTTGGTTAGCAGACTACAAGCCAAGGTAAAACATATCAACTATATAAATAAATTATCAAAAATTAATAAATATTTGACATACGGCAATGTTTGTGATGTTTTTACATAAAATAAATATGTCACTTAGCTATACTAATGCAGAATCATAGAATTTGTTAATAATAATTTTAATAATAAGTTGAGTCAGACCCATGGTTTTTACAGCGCTTTTTGGTTTAAAATTGGCCACCATTTAAAAAGTTTGACGCCACCGGAAGTTACAAAAACGTGTTTTTGCAGGAAAGTTAATTCATAATAAGTATATGAAGTGTCAAACTGTTATCTCTAGTCTAAATATGACAAATAGTTGCTCACACAGTACAGTTTCGGTCAAATGATAGCTTAACATTTCAGCTCAATATTTTTTACCAAGTTTAATTTTGCAACTTTGTTCATGATTATTCCTTGAACTATATATATATATATTGTAATAGTTGACTTAGACACCACAAGAAGTCACCTGTGATGCACTCAGGTAGACAATCCGGCTGGTACATATTTTGCTTGTTTGCTCATTCTCTCTCTCTCTCTCTCTCTCTCTCTCTCTCTCTCTCTTTCTATCTCTCGCTTCTGAGAAATGCTTTCAAATATTTGTTTGTTTTGAAGCAATTTTTTTCTTACCAAATGCACCACTTGCAATGAACAAACTTTTAAAAATAAATTAGCTAATTCTCAATGCATTTCTTATGGAAAAATCCTTTTCACTTACTTGTTGCAACAATTAAAAACATTTCATTGCAAGTGGTCTATTGCTGTCATTACAAACCATATTGACATATGTGATAGAAAAATATATTTCTTCTTTAATTTATTTAATTTTTCTTCCTTTTTTCTCTCTCTTTGAATAAAGATGCATATTTGTAGCATGTGCTTACCAGTGTGCTTGCGATATGCAGCAGGCACTGATCTACACTTCTCCCAATACTAGTTCGAGCGGATACAGTGTAATTAACAGTGTAAAGTCAACTGTGATTGGCTAGTAGGTTTATAACACGCTCTCTGATTGGTTTAGCACCGCGGATACAGCTTTTGGCGCGAACGACCTTGTTTTGGCCAGAGTGTATATAATAAGGCTAGAGCATTGCTATACTTCCGCTATAGGCAGCAGTGAAGAGAAAGTTGGTAGCAGTGCGTTCTTCACTTTTTATCGCAAACGGCAGAATTGCGGGAACTGTAAGGGCAGTAAAATTTTTAAAATCCACCCTGGAAGTTGGATTGGTGGAGGGCAGGTGGCGTGTGAGGGGTGATTGGCTGGAGGGTAGCTCAGGGTGAAAAAGCGGAGGGAAAAACGTTGCCAGATTGACGAGTTTGACAGCCCTAATTTTGTTAAGCATCGGGCAACATTGCATGAGCTAGAGACGCAAGCAGTTGACAGTCTAAGTGACCCCGCCCCCACAGTACTTCGTGTAATGTCGTGTAAGATCGTGATATATCGTGTATGTTTAGGTTCTGCAATATAAACAACGCTGCAATGAGCTAGAGACGCAAGCAGTTGACAGTCTAAGTGACCCCGCCCCCATAGTACTTCGTGTTATGTCGTGTAAGATCGTGATATAACGTGTATGTTTAGGTTCTGCAATATAAACAACGCTGCAATGAGCTAGAGACGCAAGCAGTTGACAGTCTAAGTGACCCCGCCCCCACAGTACTTCGTGTAAGATCGTGATATATCGTGTATGTTTAGGTTCTGCAATATAAACAACGCTGCAATGAGCTAGAGACGCAAGCAGTTGACAGTCTAAGTGACCACGCCCCCACAGTACTTCGTGTAATGTCGTGTAAGATCGTGATATATCGTGTATGTTTAGGTTTTGCATTATAAACAACGCTGCAATGAGCTAGAGACGCAAGCAGTTGACAGTCTAAGTGACCACGCCCCCACAGTACTTCGTGTAATGTCGTGTAAGATCGTGATATATCGTGTATGTTTAGGTTTTGCAATATAAACAACGCTGCAATGAGCTAGAGACGCAAGCAGTTGACAGTCTAAGTGACCACGCCCCCACAGCACTTCGTGTTATGTCGTGTAAGATCGTGATATAACGTGTATGTTTAGGTTCTGCAATATAAACAACGCTGCAATGAGCTAGAGACGCAAGCAGTTGACAGTCTAATTGACCATGCCCCCACAGCACTTCGTGTTATGTCGTGTAAGATCGTGATATATCGTGTATGTTTAGGTTCTGCAATATAAACAACGCTGCAATGAGCTAGAGACGCAAGCAGTTGACAGTCTAAGTGACCACGCCCCCACAGTACTTCGTGTTATGTCGTGTAAGATCGTGATATATCGTGTATGTTTAGGTTCTGCAATATAAACAACGCTGCAATGAGCTAGAGACGCAAGCAGTTGACAGTCAAAGTGACCACGCCCCCACAGTACTTCGTGTAATGTCGTGTAAGATCGTGATATATCGTGTATGTTTAGGTTCTGCAATATAAACAACGCTGCAATGAGCTAGAGACGCAAGCAGTTGACAGTCTAAGTGACCACGCCCCCATAGTACTTCGTGTTATGTCGTGTAAGATCGTGATATATCGTGTATGTTTAGGTTTTGCAATATAAACAACGCTGCAATGAGCTAGAGACGCAAGCAGTGGACAGTCTAAGTGACCCCGCCCCCATAGTACTTCGTGTTATGTCGTGTAAGATCGTGATATAACGTGTATGTTTAGGTTCTGCAATATAAACAACGCTGCAATGAGCTAGAGACGCAAGCAGTTGACAGTCTAATTGACCACGCCCCCACAGTACTTCGTGTTATGTCGTGTAAGATCGTGATATATCGTGTATGTTTAGGTTCTGCAATATAAACAACGCTGCAATGAGCTAGAGACGCAAGCAGTTGACAGTCTAAGTGACCCCGCCCCCAGGGTATGTTCTGGTCCGATGTCCTTGGACTCTGCGCAGCCGTACCGCGCAGCCAGTGCAGAGCTAAGAGAAGAAAGGATCACTGACCTTGACTTTGCGCTCAGGAAACTGGATGACGAGCGCAGGAAGTAAGTGACGTCACTTTTATTTGCTCTTACGTCAGGATCTGGTATTTTATGTTATTGCTCTACTTACAGCAAGGTTATTAAAAAAGAGACAAAACATTCTACGTAATATTTACGCACCATACGAGTTAATGTATACACCGGGCACCCTATACGAGAGGTGTTCACTGCTGCAATATGCAACTTAACATAATAAGACAATTTGACTGGCAAAGGTCATCAGGTTGATCACTGGCAAGGATCATCATTAGTTAAATGTTAATTTTGGCCTAGTATATAGCTTACCATGTTAAATACAGGGTTTGGATTTTTAAATGTCTGGCTTCAGAATTATAAAAACACATTTAATTGCACATCATCATAAAGTAAAAATCAAAACTTAAAATGTAATTAGGACGTGATATAGCCTCTCAGTAAAAGGAACCAGGTTAAAATGTGCTTAAAGTCGCTACATTTGAAAATAAGGTGTTTTAATTGATGTTAAAGTCGACGTCATAAGTGAGTACTAAATAACATTGGCTAGTATAGGAACATATCACATTTTGCCAGTTTTAAAATATTTGACAATATTTTCAAGAGCATTGATGTTATTAACAGTTTGAATTAGTACCTCAAGTATGTGAGAAAAATAACATGAACAAAAAATTAACCAATTATTCAAAGAAAATAGCCAAAAACTAGGTTTGTCCTATGCTGAGCAATGTTATTCATTGCTCAAGAAGAATATCGAAAAGCACTCAGAATGACGTCATGCGAACACACACTGTTATAGGCATCTTTCTAGTAACATTTTTTTTGATCCAACATAACATAATTTATTACTAAATTTACTTTTAAAAGAAAGATAGCAAAGAAAATAAATTTCACTATGATTTTGTAATTTCTTGACTTGCTCTTACAGCGCCACTAGTGTCCGTGGACAAAAATAGTCCCACAAATTAACATGTTAGATACAGGCCAGTACGGCTAGTTCTGCTATAATTTTTGCCGCTAGGAAACAATTGTCTTAGTAAAAAAGATGCCCAAAGCCCTCAAACTGACTATTGAGTAAAAAAAATTACTGTATTTAACCATATTGTAGCAGAAAATATAGCTGTAGAAAATAGCTGGATTGGCCTATAACTTACATGTTTGCCTATTTTTGCCAAGGACACTGGTGGCGCGCGCTGTAAGAGCAAGTCAAGTAGAGAACTTTACCAGAGAAGTGACATCACAAAATGTTAGGCAGACCCGCAACACTCATTTCTTTAAAATTAGCAACGCTGCAGACGAAATTACTATAGCGCACTCTCTCATTGGCGCTTTGATTTGGCCACTTCTGGCCTCTGATTGGTGCTTCAAAACGCAACGATGCCAAGTCAAAATTGTTGAGTGTTGCAGTTTGCCTAAAACATGGGGATGTCGCTTCTTTGTTAAAGTTCTCTAAAGTCAAGAATTGTGTTATGTTATGTTGGTATTAAACAAGATGGCGGCTGCCATGTTAAAGTTCTCTAAAGTCAAGAATTGTGTTATGTTATGTTGTTATATTAAACAAGATGGCGGCCATGTTAAAGTTCTCTGAAGTCAAGAATTGTGTTATGTTATGTTGTTATTAAACAAGATGGCGGCTGCCATGTTAAAGTTCTCTAAAGTCAAGAATTGTGTTATGTTATGTTGTTATTAAACAAGATGGCGGCTGCCATGTTAAAGTTCTCTAAAGTCAAGAATTGTGTTATGTTATGTTGTTATATTAAACAAGATGGCGGCCATGTTAAAGTTCTCTAAAGTCAAGAATTGTGTTATGTTATGTTGTTATTAAACAAGATGGCGGCCATGTTAAAGTTCTCTAAAGTCAAGAATTGTGTTATGTTATGTTGGTATTAAACAAGATGGCGGCTGCCATGTTAAAGTTCTCTAAAGTCAAGAATTGTGTTATGTTATGTTGTTATTAAACAAGATGGCGGCCATGTTAAAGTTCTCTAAAGTCAAGAATTGTGTTATGTTATGTTGTTATTAAACAAGATGGCGGCGGCCATGTTAAAGTTCTCTAAAGTCAAGAATTGTGTTATGTTATGTTGTTATTAAACAAGATGGCGGCCATGTTAAAGTTCTCTGAAGTCAAGAATTGTGTTATGTTATGTTGGTATTAAACAAGATGGCGGCCATGTTAAAGTTCTCTAAAGTCAAGAATTGTGTTATGTTATGTTGTTATTAAACAAGATGGCGGCCATGTTAAAGTTCTCTAAAGTCAAGAATTGTGTTATGTTATGTTGTTATTAAACAAGATGGCGGCCATGTTAAAGTTCTCTAAAGTCAAGAATTGTGTTATGTTATGTTGTTATTAAACAAGATGGCGGCTGCCATGTTAAAGTTCTCTGAAGTCAAGAATTGTGTTATGTTATGTTGTTATTAAACAAGATGGCGGCCATGTTAAAGTTCTCTAAAGTCAAGAATTGTGTTATGTTATGTTGTTATTAAACAAGATGGCGGCTGCCATGAAACAAAATTATATAGTTTTGTGTTTGTGATATATATAAATTTTTTAATTTCGTAATTTAAGGAAAGATTCCTTACCCCCGTAAGCTACGACGCTAACTAACTAGTTAAACCGTAGTTAAGTTGTTATTTCGATTGTTGCAACAATTAAAAAAAGATAACTAAGGTTTAACTAGAGGTTGCAGCTTACAGCCCTTAGTAGTTTAGAATTAACTTTTTGTGCCCATAATATTTGAGATGCAGCTTTGAACTTGTCGCCAACACTGCAGGCGTGGTGCAGCCTTCCACTCATTTTTTATTATATTCTCAAAATAATTTTAGGGGTGGTTTAACCCTTACAACTGCAAAGATTTTTAATGCATATCATTGATACAAGATGGCGCTTTAAAGCGTTTAATTTTTTTAATGCACTCAAAACTCAAACAGGTTTCCTTTAAATGTTGCAAAACTTTTACGGAGCCTTGCAATGATGAAGATGCTGGACTGGTGAACTTTTGAGCAATAACTACAAATAACTTCATGCTGAATCCTTGTTAAAGTCAAAATTAAGTTCATAAATCCTTCAAGAGGTGGTGCTTTCTTAGTGCCTTGGTTACCAGGCCTAAATTTAAATAACTATGGTAAAGCGCCCAGTTTTCGGCACCCTAACTAGCTTTCAGCAGCCTACTTTAGCATGTTTTTTATCCCAGAAAAATGCAATTCCGAGAGCTGATGATTTTTTGTGTCATACATATGAACCCCCCTACCTATACTTGATTTCTATCTTTGTAAGCTCAGATGAGGGCGGTTTTCCCACAAAAAAAATAAAGTGCCAAAAACTGTTTTTTTTTTTACCATTCTTTGTTTAACACTGTTGCCATATATCAGAATAAATTGAAAGAATAATAAAAAAAGAAACAAAAAAATGTGGTGTACAGAAATATGAGGAAGGATTAGCAATGCCAATAAACCGGGACAAATCGTAATTGTTAAGATGCAGAGCAATACCAAGATCCAATTCTTCGTAACCAAGAAGCCTAATTTGCTTTTATAGCCTGGTCCATAAGTCGGTAGCCCATCGTAAATTTACTGCATGAACTACAATGGATCATAATTGTAGTCAATGTGAAATACCTGATGTATTTGTACACAAGAACTCGGCTCGCCCTCTTTTTACTTTGGCCAGTTATCTATAAAGGCCCAATAAGTTCGTCCTGTGTATTTAACACATTAAAGACGTTGAACCGTAGCCCTGCTACTTCGCAAACATCTTACACAACTCACCTGCAAGAGTCAGGGTTCAAACTTTTGTATTTACTTTGAACATTGGTCGAGAAAGTCCCAAAAAGTTCGTCCTGTGTATTTAATACAAAGACGTTTAGTTTAATTAGTTTAATTTTAATTAGACGTTGAACCTTGCTACTTTGCAAACATCTAAAACAAAACCCACCTGCAAGAGTCAGGGTTCAAACTTTTGTATTTACAGTGGGCGTTTTAATGTCGGGACATATATATGTCTCGGGCAAGGGTCATCATCACCTTTATATTATGTATATAGTTTTGAATGATAATAGCAGATAGACGTTGCAAAAGTAGGTTTAGTGATAAAATAAACAAACTGACAGCTCAACAATACTGACAAAGTGCTAGCAGAAGACGTTGTGTTCCTGTCTACATTTAACATGCGCTCTTATCGTTGTGGTTTCGCCGGAAGGGCACAAGTCGTTTTGTTTTCATAACAATGAAGGTAACAAGTTGTTTGGTTTTCACAACAATGAAGGTAACAAGTTGTTTGGTTTTCAAGATTTAAAGGGCACAAGTCACTTTTCGTCAATAAATAACATTAAAAAATTTTATTTTGCTATTATTTTCGTGTTTTTTTTTTTGCATTTTTCTAGCAAATACGGTGGAAATAATTGAAAAATTATTTAATTAATTAATTTCACGTACAAATGTTTTTATATTTAACTTCTTTAAGAATTTTATTTCTTTTATTCTTTCGACCTTTGAGACGCTTTTCAAAGAGTCAATTATTTGAAAGCGTCAACAATACGTCAAAAATAAAGATATCGAAAAACTAACTTCAGATTCGTAATTGTTAACGTGAAATTAATTGAAAAACAAATTTTGTATCAAAATATAAGACAAAAAGTTTTTGAGTTGTAAAAAAAAAGAAAGGTACCCCCTTCTTTCACCCCCTCTTAAAACAGTTTTTTGGGTTTTAAAAATAGTTAGCTTGCACTAGGGATATTTCAAAGTTAACCACCGTGTAGAGCAATTGCAGTGTACTACAACCTGACACCTGACCTGTATTTTTATTATGTTACTTAGATGTGAGAAAGTGCTGGCTCTAAACCTAAGACTACGAGAACAGCTGGAGGAGAGTCACGTGACCAATGACCAGTTGACCTCTGACCTACAGAAGTTGACCTCTGAGTGGGAGCAGATGAGAGATGAGATGATCAACAAGGAAGAGGAGTGGAAGGAAGAGGAACAGGTGGGCCTCATAACAACTTAATACTGAAGCTGATAACTTGTATATACAAATCAATATTGATTGATGTTAGCAGCTTCAGTAGCCAGTGCAATGTAATCAGCTCGTCACCAGGATTACATTGCACTGGCTACTAAAGCTGCTAACTTGCATACAAATCAATATTGATTGATGTTAGCAGCTTCAGTAGTCAGTTCAATGTAATCAGCTTGTCACCAGGATTACATTGCACTGGCTACTGAAGCTGCTAACTTGTATACAAATCAATATTGATTGATGTTAGCAGCTTCAGTATAGCCAGTTCAATGAAATCAGCTCGTCACCAGGATTACATTGCACTGACTACTGGAGCTGCTAACTCGACTACAAATCAATATTGATTGATGAATCACTTACTCGTATGTTACAGAGTTTCAACGAGTACTACACGGCAGAACACACTCGGCTGCTCAGTTTATGGCGTGACGTCGTCGCAATGAAGCGTCTGTTCTCTGAGGTACGGGGAAGTACCGAGCGAGATCTCTCACGTCTGCGCACTGACCTCACTGCCTCGTCACAAGAACTGGGCGTGGCTTGCTCAAACCTCAGTGCCAACATGCGCACCACGTCACGCGCAGATGTAAGTCAAATATTTAAGTCTATTTAGTAAATACTGAAATTAATCAAATTAAAATATTATTGTGTGATCACTGATGTATATATTATGTATTGTGACTAAGAAAACTAGTATTTGTGCTGTCATTATGATTGACAATACCTTGAAAGTGGTATAGAGTAGAGGAGGCTAGACAAAATATAATTACCTGTATATCAGCTCACGCAAGCAGAAACCATGCTTTTTAACAATAAGTTAACTTTGATATACCTATAGCTGTCACATTTAAAATATATAGTTCGGCGTGGTGTCACTACCCATCAATGTATTAATATCAGATTCAAAATTTCTTTATTTCTCTGTTTCCTTCAATGGTATACAATATACATGATATTCGTTAAACTTAATGAACAGACACAAAAATTGAAAACCCTTACACAGTTGGTGCTACTTTTACAATCATATTCATATTGCTATTAAAATATATTATATTACATAATATATTATTAAGACTAGACAATCGCTAAACTGCCACTAGACATTAGTGAGAGAAAATTGTTAAGTTTTAGTTGGTTGATAAGATAAGATAATATATTATTAAGACTAGACAATTGCTAAACTGCCAGTAGGCAGCAGTGAAGAGAAAATTGTTTCTACAATTGTTATCGCAGGCGGCAGAATTACGGGAACTGAAAGGGTAGTAACAAATTTTGAAATGCACCCTGTCAGCCAGATTGATAGAGAGCAGTTAACATGTAAGGGGTGATTGGTTACAGGGATAGCTCATGGTGAACAAGGGAAGAGAAAATTGTTAAGTTTTAGTTGGTTGATAAGATAAGATAATAGAGATAGAGATATATAATGATAGAGAGCAGTTAACATGTGAGGGGTATGATTGGTTACAGGGATAGCTCATGGTGAACAAGGGAAGAGAAAATTGTTAAGTTTTAGTTGGTTGATAAGATAAGATAATAGAGATAGAGATATATAATGATAGAGAGCAGTTAACATGTGAGGGGTATGATTGGTTACAGGGATAGCTCATGGTGAACAAGGGAAGAGAAAATTGTTAAGTTTTAGTTGGTTGATAAGATAAGATAATAGAGATAGAGATATATAATGATAGAGAGCAGTTAACATGTGAGGGGTGATTGGTTACAGGGATAGCTCATGGTGAACAAGGGAAGAGAAAAGTGCAACCAAATACAAATTGATTTTGACAGGCATTTTTGTTAAGCATCGGGCAAACTTGCAATTTGACGTATGCAATTTACTACTAGCTGTTTAAAACTTTCTTCAAGTTGTAAGAGACACCATCGCTCCCCCTGGGGGTGTGACCTTGTGTAATCTTGCATGACCTTGCTGTGACCTTGTGTGAACTTGTAGGACAGACAGACACAACAACAAGAGGCAGAGAAAGCTGAGCTAAGGCAAGAGATCACTGCATTGAGAGCTGTCTGTGACCTTTTGATATGACCTTGCTGTGACCTTGCTTGCTTACAGGACAGACAGACACAACAACAAGAGGCAGAGAAAGCGGAGCTAAGGCAAGAGATCACTGCATTGAGAGCTGTCTGTGACCTTGATATGACCTTGATGTGACCTTGCTTGCTTACAGGACAGACAGACACAACAACAAGAGGCAGAGAAAGCGGAGCTAAGGCAAGAGATCACTGCATTGAGAGCTGTCTGTGACCTTGATATGACCTTGATGTGACCTTGCTGTGACCTTGCTTGCTTACAGGACAGACAGACACAACAACAAGAGGCAGAGAAAGCGGAGCTAAGGCAAGAGATCACTGCATTGAGAGCTGTCTGTGACCTTGATATGACCTTGATGTGACCTTGCTGTGACCTTGCTTGCTTACAGGACAGACAGACACAACAACAAGAGGCAGAGAAAGCGGAGCTAAGAGCAGAGATCACGGCGCTCAGAGCTCACTTCGACGCTGCTCAAAGTGAGATACGCGGCAAGGAGGACCGTATTGCGCAGCTGACCCAGGACCTGCAAGGATTGGTCAGTACCTTAAATATAGCACATTTGTATTTATCTTGAATCAATCAATAACAAGGCCAACATTGAAAAATAACTTTTTTTGACAAATTTAAAAAGTAAATGGAAGCAATATTTTTGAAAGCATTGATGTTGTAAATAGCTTTCAAGTATGTTAGAAAATGTATAAAATAACTGATTTACCAAAGAAAAAACACAAAAGCAAAGTTTTACTTATATTAAGTAAAGTAAAATTATAGCATATATGATGGTAAATGAGAACTACATAATAATTAAGCTGTACAACATAATAACAATGCAGTACAACGTAGTTCTTGTGCAGAATAACATAGATGTTTCTATAATTATAATTGTCGTAATTTTGTACCTGCAAAGTTTCATTGAGGTGAGCGTGTTTCAATTGTTTCTCTGCAACTTCGTGCAATGTCGGGATTGTTCGTGTAAGTTCGTGCCGTGACTCGTGAGCTATGTTGCAGGAGGAGCGCTGTGTGGAGGTGGAGCAAGATGCCGCTCTAGTGAGCAGAGCTCAGGAGGAGCTCTCTCTGCTCCAAGGAGCGCTCAGAGACATTGCTCATGCCGTCATACAAGACGCAGAGAGCCGCGACACTGACGTCACCAGTCAACCTGCCTCTCATCTACATCTGACACCCACCGGACCTCCGCCACCTAGGTCAGTTTATAGTTAACAGCTTCAGTAGCCAGTGCAATGTAATGCTGGTGACGAGCTGATTACATTGAACTGGCTACTGAACCTGCTAACTCAAATCAATATTGATTGTGTCTATGTTTCAGGTCTCCTAAACGTGGAATGTCCCGAGCTCCCACATCTCCCGCCTTTGCTGAGAGCACAATATCAGCTGTACAGGCAGCGCTGCACAAACATCAGCTGCAAGTGCACGAGTTACATGTGAGTACTTCAACTGTTTATATGGCGGGAAATATTTGAATTATAAACATATTAACTTAAAGTAGAGAAAGTGTCTCTGATATGTGATTAATATTTTGTACGTTAGTTGGGTTTGATTTGACATATTGACGTTCTAAGATGATAATAATTATACACTTAAGATAATATCTAGACACACTTTACAAATTTTGCGTGTCATTTGTCAAATATAAAAAAAAAGGAATAACGCCAAAAAGAAAAAAAAAAAAATATTGACTTTGTGTATCGTACTTATAGAATAGTTGTAAGTTGTTAAGCGCATCATTTGTACGTGTAATGTAAAACACAGGCAAGTTACCTGAAATGTTTATTGTAGCGCCAGAGAAACGAGCGTTTGACGCAGTCACAATAACTGTGTAAATTTATAAAAAAATGAGCGGTGTTTTGTTTTGAAAACTTCAGTTATATGCTTTGAAAAAGAGCTTTTTTACGTTTTTAATCTAGATGTTTTCAGCTTATAATATGACTGTTTAATTCTCTAAAAATCACAATTTAATTGTTTTTATTTAAAAACATTTAACTCTTTGTAAAACCAGTTTTAAGTGAGTTAATTACGGCCTAATTTTGTCTTGACTTTCAGGTAAAACTGCAGAGCAGTAGAGAACAACTGCACACTGCGCGCAGACATATCGAGGCTTCAGACGACTCTGCGCATGCGCTACAGTCACGTGTGTCAGACCTGACGTCACAGCTGGATACTGCACGTGCGCAGTTGACCAAGTTAGTGCAAGAGAAGGACTTGCTACACAAAACACTGGAGTCCACGAGGAACGACAAGAACTCACTGGAGAGAAACAAGATGGAGACCAACAGCGTGGTGAGTGACTTATTATTATTATTATTAATAATTGACTCACATATGATCATCCCAGCCTTGTAGTCGTTACCTGATGTTTCTATAACGTTAACGTTACTTTGATATATAACTTTAACAATAACGTTATCTCTTATTTGTCCCTAACTATAACGTACGTTACCTTTAACGTTAACTATTACGTTAACAAAATTTTTAGAGGATATGTACTTTTTATGATTATTCGTAAATTTAATCATTGAAAGTATTATTTACATGATTTGTAAATTTGACGTGCGTCAACCTGCGTCGACGAGCGTAACAAAGCTGGAACCACGTAAACAAATGGAGCCGTTCACATGTAATTTTCAAAAAACATGTGAGCGTCTTCATTTGTTTACATTGTTCCAGCTTTGTTACGCGCGTCGATGCGCGTCAAATTTACGCGTCATGTGAATAATACTTAAAAGTTAACATTTTACGTATATTTACTCATTAATAAATAAAATGTTAATTTTATATTTATTATTTCTCTCACTTGATCAGTTGATTTTGTTTCTTTAGTCAGTAAAAAGTAAAAACTACTTTTAAAAAGTAACGTTATAGTTAACGCTATGTTAACCTTAATTTTTGTTAATCTATAACTATAACTTTAATTTTGCAATGTATTTAATATTAATAATAATATTATTATTAATATTATAGAAGTAACCAGTTATCGTTATACAGTATACCCAGTAAACCACAGTTTTTTCACATGTACATTGCAAGTACTTTTCCGATGCAAGAATGTCAGTACCAGTGACGTCACATGAGCTGGGAGTGACACTCTTGCATCGGAAAAGTACTTGCAAACTACTTGTGAAAAACTGTGGTTTACTGGGTAGTTAACTTACGATTTCTACGTTAACGACTACAGAACTGGATCACCCAAAACCACCAAAACTACGTCGGTTTACACTGCCACATGGTAACTTGACTGTATGTTACAGCTGGACAACCTACAGGCAGAACTAGAGCGCACCACCAAGCAGAACTCCAAACTACAAAAACTTTGCGAGGCGCTAGAAGACGAGAAGTCGTTCTTACAAAGTGAAATAGATCGTATGAGCAGAGAGGGAGAGCTGAGAGAAACTGCTCTGAGGAGCGAGGAGGAGCGCTGCTCTCGGCTTAGGGAGGAGCTGCTCACTGCTAGGGAGGAGCTCAGCAAGCTGTATCTGGCAAGAGATATGTTGGAGCAGCAGAAACTGGAGGCAGAGAGCTTTATTGTGAATATGGATAAGAATAAGGGTAAGAATACTGTCACACATACATGCTGACAGACAGACAGACAGACAGACAGACAGACAGACAGACAGACAGACAGACAGACAGACAGACAGACATACAGACAGACAGACAGACAGACAGACAGACTAATGCTATATACCTATGTTGCAGGAGACCTGGAAGCAGAGCTGGAGACGTGCCTGGTAGAGAAAAGCGACACACAACAAACCCTGATCAAGTTAGAGGCCGTGTGTGCAACTCTTGACCAGGACAAACGTAGACTGCAAGAGGAACTGCACAAAGTAAGTGATAACATCAATCAAAATTGGTTTGTATACAAGTTAACAGCTTCAGTAGCCAGTGCAATGTAATCAGCTCGTCACCAGGATTACATTGCACTGGCTACTGAAGCTGCTTACATTTAGTTTGCCAAGTTTTCTCACCAGTTTGTGAGGTCACAGAAGAAACATAAGATATCTGGTTTGTGTAGGTCAGTGAAGAGCGTACTTCACTGCAGAACCAGTGCACTGACCAGCACAATGACCTGGGGTCACTGCGCAAGGAGCTACTGCAGGCAGAACAAACAAGGCTGGAGCTAGAGTCAGAGAAAGTCACGATGCACGAGAAAATGAAGTTCATCGAGATGGAGAAAGAGAAGGTAAATATTTTTATCATGCAAGAAGGTTTTTACATCGCCTAGCTACCACAGAGATAAACATGCACGATAATAATTAAGATCTTGTTGTGGAAAAAACGATTACTTAAGGCCGGCACAGCCGTCAAACGGTCTCGGAGCGACAGTGAGAGCGATAGCTATCGCTCGATTCCTATTGGCTGTTAGTTTTGGATAACGGTGCATGCAGTCGCAAATTTAACTCTGTTGGCCCGTGCGAAAAAGTCCGACAAAATTAGAAAATTTCTAACTTTTTCCGATAACTCGTGCGACCGCATCCAATAGAATGTGTGCGATATTAAGCAAAGCGAGCGACAGCAATTAAAACAGTGTGACGTCACATATCAAGCGCATGCGCAGTGCCGGTAAGCTAGATCTCGGGCTGACTCGGGAATTCTCAATCGGACTTGTAAACATGCTTTGATAACATGACGGCTGCGCTACCTTATCGGACGGAGCCAATATCGCTCTCCAATCGGTTCTTTTCACTCCGGGTCCGATTGACGGCTGCGCCGGCCTTAAGCTGCAACCTCTATTTATAAAAATCCTAATTATCTTTTTTTCATTGTTGCAACAATCAAAATAACGACTTTATTACGGTTTAACTAGTTTATAGTGAGCGTCGTAGCTTACGTCGTAGCTTACGTCGCAGCTTACGTCGTAGCTTACGTCTTAGCTTACGTCGCAGCTTACGTCGTAGCTTACGTCGTAGTTTACGTCGCAGCTAACGGGGGTTAATGTTTGCAGTTCAAATGTTCCCTCCAACAATAAATACATGTAACAGTGGCGCCACCGCCTCGGCTAACACAATTAGTTTTAATGGGAATTAATGCTTTAACAATAAGAGAAAGACGTTTATAGATAGGGCAGTAATTCATACAGTCTCACGAAAGTGAGCTACAATCTATTGGAAGTAATTATGAGGAATTATTCTGAACAATCGCCTTATGGCAGATATCTTTAAAACCCTAAGAAATCGCATGTAAAAGAGAACTAGTTCTGAAAATTTATTTCCAATAATCTCCTGGTAAAAAAATTAAATAAAAATAAATAAATATAATAAAATATAATAACAGTTTTATTATAACAAATAATAATTGAAAGTAATAAAAATATTTGGCACATATATAAGGAAGTTAACTCCTAGCCTAGATGTTTGATTACGTCATTCGAAATATAAACAGTGCATATATAGGCAATTACCAGCAAAATTGACGTTTTATGTAAGAAAGAAACCAACTTAATTCGCAAAACCATTTGCGGACTGTGACGTCATTTGTTTACATCCGAATTTCGATTGTCTTCTGGATTTCATAGGACCGCTATATATGAATTAAAAAAAATAACAGCAAAAACAGAAACAATCCAGAAGACAATCAAAATTCAGATGTAAACAAATGACGTCACAGTCGGCAAAGGGTTGAGAATTAAATTTTTATTTTTTATTTTATTAAATCAAATTTGCAGGTAAATCCGTATGCTATGTTATGTTATTTAAACATAGGGGTTAACTTCGTGTAGGCTGCCACATTGCTGTCAAAATATTTAAAACTACATTTTTTTAGCACATGTTTTTTTAGATATGGCAATAAATTATAAAACATATATTATTGATATCCTTTCTAAAAATTTTTAGTTAAATTACTCATTTACTACAGAAACCAAAAAATTAAAGAATTACAAATTGAAAAAACAAAAATATATATTTATAATCACGGAAATCATGGAAACAACAATCATAAAGCACTATTTTTTTTTTTGTAAATTTTATTTGTTAAAAATGACAAAGAAACCGAAAACAAAAAACAACACAAACAATTAAATTTCAATAGTATTGCTCCTCTTTAAATAATATTGCTTTTCTCTTTAAATATTATAGCTTCTTTTTAATTCAATTTTTTTAAACAATTTGCGGTATTCCTTTTTTTTTTAAGTTTGCGAAAATAAATTTTATTTTTCGTATATTCATTTTTATATATTTACAATATATTTTCAACGATATCTTGTTTTAAAATTAAAAAAAATAATTTAAAGCCTAAAATAAATAAATCATAAAATTACCATATGAAAAGCCATAAAAAAGTTAAAATCAATTTTTTTTCTACATGATACGGAGATCTATTTTAGACGAAAAATTAAGGATTTTTTTTTCATTTTTTAATTTTTTTTTTTTTTTTTTTTTTTTTTTGCTTTTCCAAAAATTTCTGACACGTTGTCGTTACACGTTATAATACCATGAAAGAGAAGTCACGTTAAATTTGTGCTTTATATAATTTTTTTTTTTTTAATTCTCTGTTACATTTATATAGAGTTTCTGTCTTTGTATTCCTTTCCATATGCACATGCATATATCGCTTTCGGACGCTCAAGCCGCAGCTACCAGAGTATAAAAAATGCTTGGCAGCACGTAATTGCTTCAAATTCTATAAAGTTTTATATTTATATTATAGGATAAAACCGTATAATTTCATATAAAATGCGCATCGACGCCATACTGAATCAATATAAACAACATTGCGTGCAGCAGATGAACTGTACATGTTCATATTTATTAACCCGCGCCGCGCTCGATAACTTTTTCATGTAAATTAAATCATATAAAGATCTTATCCATGTTATTGTTTTGTATATTTTATAACCTTGCAAAATAATGCATTTTCTCATAGCGAATTTTCTTTTAGTAATGTTATTCATTGATCCAATATGGCGTCGACGTTTACAATAACATAAATGCGTCCGGCAATGCCGCCGCTGAAATCCTCTCAAATATTCCCGCACTTTTCAAATTATTTCGTGTTCAGCTTTTTTTTTGCGCATGCGCAGTAGTATTGCATTTTGAATTTTCAGCTGGTCTGCTGGTAAAATACAAGCGTCTTTTACCGGCTATTTTCCTCCTAATTATCGTTCTTGAAGAGTAATTAGTGCATACTTATGTATTGAATATTGCAGATATGAAAATAATAATTATGTAAGTAAATACTGTAGTAGTTTTGTAATCGTACTCTATCATTGGGCTAATATATTATTAATTTTGTTTGAGTGTCAGTCGGTGGGTATGACTATGTATATTTGCTTCCCAGGACCCAGGAGGATGGATAAAGCAGTGCAATGAAAACTACAAAAAGGCTTATTTCTACTGTATTTATGGTGAGTTTGTTGTAAATAATTTATGATTTATTGTTTATATTTAATATGCCAAAGTGTGGTGGGAAAACGAGGTATGCATTTATGTACATACCGCAAGGAAATGAAAAACCTGCACAACTATGTATAGACTGAAAAGTATTACTAAAATTGCAGGTTATTCAATTCATGTCGGTACATATATATGTATTTAACAATAAAAAATTAGGTATTATTACATATTATGCATTAATATGCTAGTTGTAAATCCTGAATTAAATCATATTTTTAGGTCAGCCACCAATGATATATGCTGTGGACTGTGGACAAAATAAACCCCTTGATGTACATATATATATACGTTATAGCGTTACACCCGCTAAACTGACTATTCACTAGTGGCCGGGTATGTGTCCAAACAACTTCTTGGTGAGTTTTAGCATATTGATTCATGCAAAATCAACTTTGATTTTGATCTTTTAATAAATTCCTCTTTCTTGCGATACATAAACCACAGTATCTGGTGATATAGTAATTAACTATATATACATATTACTCCATGTACATGTGTATAACTGTGTTGTATAAATATATTGTTTAATGATTTACACTTTTTTTTTTCTGCTTTGACCCAAAGAAACATCTTAATTTGGTGAGAGTATGAGCATATTTTGATTGTTAAAACAACTTTGATTTTGATCGTGTAGTATATTATTGCTCTTACATTCAAATGAAAAATACTCAGTATCGATATGGGGTGACTGATATAAAATCATTACCATGCTGCACATAAATGAATGAAGATATACATATGCATGTAATTACACATGCAATATATGTACATATATACCTACAGTTCAATGAACATATTATGTACATCAAGTTAATGACAATATCAATCACCCGATACTCTGAGAGCAATTTACATATGATCAAAATCAAAGTTGATTTAACAATCATGCATCATAATGTTAATACTCACCAAATTATGATATTTCTTTGGGTCGCAACAGAGAAAAACAACAAAAAACGATACTTATGTAATAAACAGTATACCTATAATTATCAACACAGTTATGCATATATGTACATTGAGTATAATTTACATAAATATGTACAGCTAGTACTAGCTGTATGCAGTGGTAGAAGTGAGGCGGGCCTCGCCATTTGAAATAACATTGGGGCTTTTGGAACTTCTCTTTTTCCCCTTACATTTCAGTCTTACTATAAGAGTTAAAGCCACTTCTACCCCTGCCGTATGCACATATGTACAGCTCTGGCCAAAAGTTTCCGAACGATTTGCATAGGCAACCCGCAACCACTCACTGTTATCTTTATGAGAAAACGCAGCGGCTTCCGCTGCCCCGTTCGGGAACTTTTGGCCAGAGCCGTACCTTTTACTGTATCTACAATGTGTATAACTGTTCTGTTATTTAATGTTCTTTTTTTCTGTGAACAAATAAAACTATCTTACTTAGTGAATATTAGCCAAATTGATTGCAAAATAAACTTTGATCATCTATTATATTGCTCTCACTATTATATATATATATATATATATATCAAAGGATAATACTTAGTTAGTATTAGGTTATTGATATAATCTTTAAAAATCTTATGTACATTCAAAGGCGTAGAACACCTTGAACAAAAAAGTTGCGTAATATCCTAACAAACCTGAAAATCAACGTTGATGATTTGGCCGGAGTCATTGATTTCTAATTTATTTTTTATTCACAAAATGCCGCTGCCGGGCACTGACGTCACAGCTCGCCTGGTCCACGTGCAAGTTAACCGGATAGGATATTACGCAACTTTTTTGTTCAAGGTGTTCTACGCCTTTAATATATGCACACACTGTATTTACATTTACTCTACTGTGTACACTTGTACTTTACTGTTTACATAAATATGTAAATACCAGTAAAGTGCAAGTGTACACAGTGAGAACATTTTAATGTACATACATACATTTTCCTATGCCACCCATGTGTTTGAGTTATCCAACATGGCGTCGACTTAAACATAAATGCATACACCCTCTATAGATGGTTTTTAGCCTAAACCATGTACCTACAGTTTAATGTATATATCAAGGTAATGATAATATAGGCAATCACCCAACTGCGAGCAATATACATGATCAAAAAGCTCGTGTTTGATTTTGCAATCAATGTTAAAATATAATACTCGCCAAAGTATCATTATCCTCAGTATCAGGGTAGGTAAAATTGATAGTTATTCATGTAGTCAATATCAATTTTGTTGCGAAAGAAAGGTCTATCTCGTATTTTGTCAGTGGAAGCAAAAGGCCTATCTCGTTTTTTGTCAGTGGAAGCAAAAGGCCTATCTCGTTTTTTGTCAGTGGAAGCAAAAGGCCTATCTCGTTCCCGAACGTTATGGAGATGGCGCTCGAGATAGACCTTTTGCTTCCACTGCCAAAAACGAGATAAGCTTTTTTTTCGCAACAAGATCGATATGTACTATCACTATCATGAAAATTTTTATTTGCAGCTTTTATATGGCAAAACCATATAAACATACAAGAGTGGGGTGGGTGGCTTTGCTTCCTCCACCAACTTAAAGAAGAGAGGAGATATTTATCTTTGTCACCAAAAGTCATGTGGTTGAAGTGACCAATAAGAGGTAGTGTTATTGTCTTCGTTCACCTTAACGTGTGGCGACCACCAGGCAGGCAGGCAGGCAGGGCAGGGAGGGCAGGGAGGAAAGAAGGCTGCTTGGCTTGCCGCGATGCACTTTGACGACCTTGCATTGCAACACACAGTGAAGTCCATACTCTATAAAATAAACTGCGTTTACATTTGGTCTAACGTTGTGATGCAAGGTCAAGGTGCATTGTGGCAAGCCAAGCAGCCGTACTGCCTTCTTTCCTCCCTGCCTGCCTGTCTGGTGTTCTCGTGAACAAAGACAAAAACACCACACTCTTATTGGTCACTTCAACCACATGATTTTTGGTGATAAAGATTTGTCCTCTCTTCTTTAAGTTGTTGGTAGGAGCAAAGCCACCCACTCTCGTATGTTTATATGGTTTTCCCATATAAACGCTGCAAACAAAATTTTTGATGATAGTATTATAGTACATTACTGAATTTATAACGGCTGTACTTTTTTATATTAAATTGATTAATAAATCAAATCACCCGATACTGCTGAGCTAGGATTATCCTGTTAGATAGAGCAATATAATGTGTGATTAAAATTAAAGTGGATTTTGCAATAAATATTTTAATACTCTCACCTGTCAAAGCAAATTTTAAATATTACTTTTGGCACACATTTGAGAAGTATTCGTTTATTTTAAACGCATAGATAACGCACAATTACTGCATAACAACCAATAGCTGTATATTGCTTTAGTTAGAGCTAGATTTTATTTGTTATGTGTTAGATTTCTAAAATATAAAAATAAATTATCCTACTGTTTTAGAGCTGCTGAAAGAAATAATCCTTGCACGTACGTGACAACTTAATGAAACACGAAAGTTCAAAAAAATATCATCATTCTTTAGTTGTGCCAGTAGCAACAAAGAGAGAGAGAAAGAGGGCACCACCAGAAATACCAAGTGTTATGACGAAAACAACGTTAGTGCAACACCGCAATAAGACAATACAATATGCTCAGCAAAAACACAAGAACTAAACATGAATTTAGTTTTTCTTTAATTTGTAAATATTTATATAGTGATAATATATGTGGTCAAGTGTTTTTCTTCAATAAAAAAATGATAATCTTTTTAAAAAGAGTGTGTTTTATAATTTTAAATAAATTTAATTTAATAAAGAAATAAATATATGCAATAAATATTAAAATAGTGCCTATTTATAGTACATAAAGTAGTGTTAAGACAGGTAAATATTATTACTCTCATTTTTATTAAGCTATTAAGAAATTATTCGATTTTTTATTTATCTCAGACTTTTTTTCAAAAAGCAGTTTGACTCTTTCAAATATTTTAGAAGAGTACGTTTTTAAAGAGAAATACGTTCCAATATCTCGTTAAAAAAACTAAAAATTTCTCTTTGAAAATTCGAACGAGAATTTTTCAATAGGGATGTCTCCACGACAGGTTGTTGACCTTGACGTGACCTTTGTGTTCCCAGGTGGAGTTCGAGGTAGGACAGGTGAGCCGTGAGCGTGCCGAGCTTAGCGCGCAGTTAGCCGCCGTGTCGCGACAGAAAGAGGCGGTCAATGAGGAACTGCAGCGAACCAGGCAGCGACTGGAGCAAGCCAGTGAGACCACGGCCAGGATCAACCGTGACCTTGAGGATCTAGTCAAGGACAAGGAGGAGAAACAAGTGAGTCATCTATCTATCTATCTATCTATCTATCTATCTATCTATCTATCTATCTATCTATCTATCTATCTATCTATCTATCTATCTATCTATCTATCTATCTATCTATCTATCTACCTATCTATCTATCTATCTATCTATCTATCTATCTATCTATCTATCTATCTATCTATCTATCTATCTATCTATCTATCTATCTATCTATCTATGTACAGCTCTGGCCAAAAGTTCCCAAACGGGGCAGCGTCAGATGCTGCGTTTTGTCATAAAGATAACATAGTGTGGTTGCGGGTTGTCTATGCAAATAGTTCGGGAACTTTTGGCCAGAGCTGTACCTACCTAGGTAACTACTTAACTTAGAGACACGCTGTATATTGCAGGTGGTGATAGAGAGCACAGACAAAGAACTACAGCGTGTACAACAACAGCTGGCCGCACTGTGCAGTGAGAAAGAAGCACTCGAAGCCGTGTTGTTCGATGTACAAAGCAACCTCGAGGGCAGCGAGTGTCGTGTAGTGACCCTAGAGAGAGAGACTCAGGCCTTGTTAGTCCAGCAAGAGGCCTTGCGTGGTCAAGTAGCCAGGCTGTCACGTGATCTCGAGGCCTGTGAGAGGAGGGCTAGGGAGACCAAGGCCGTGTTGACACAGCAGGCCGGCACACAGGAGGCGGAGCTGCAGCAAGTGATCTGCAACTTGAAGAAACATGGCGAGGAGGCGTGCAGGAAGTTAATGGAGGAGAAAGTAAGTGAACACTGGCAGTTTAGTTTTAGAGCACGTTATGTCATTCTGTATGTGCGTCACCGACACCAAATTATAAATAATATTACTTTGCATAAAATAACGTTGGCTTTGGCTATTTTTGACTTATCATTTATCATCTTCATACAGGAATCTGATAAAAATAAAAATTACTTAAAGGCGTTGAGAACATTGAAGAAAAAAAGTTGTGCAATAACCTAACGAACATGAAAATCAACGTTGACGTGGCCGTAAGTCATTTATTTCTTATTTATTTTCCATTCACAAAATGCTACTAGCGGTCACTGACGTCACAGTTCACCCGGTTTACGCGCGCGTAAAGCAAGTGATCTCTGACGTCAGTGACCGCTGGCACCATTTTGTTTATGTTAGATAAATTAGAAATCAATGACTCCGGCCAAATCAACGTTGATTTTAAGGTTTGTTAGGATATTACTGAACTTATTTTGTTCACGGTGTTCTACGCCTTTAAGTCATTTTTTGCTTCATATATTCTGTACTTTGCAGGAACAAGTGCGAGTCAGTCTAGAACGACGCATGCAGGGCTCGATAGCCACACTGACCGCCGACAAAGAGAACGAGTGTGCCGGACTAGAGGCGAGGATAGATGAGCTGACTTTACATATGGAGGCCTTGGCTCAGCAACATGAAGAGAGCTTACTGAGGGCGGAGAACGACAAACAACAGGCCTTGCTCATAGGTAAATATCTATATTATCAGAGAGCTGGAGGAGGAGCAAGGAGCACCAGACAGCAATGTGTTATATTTGATATTAAATGTCAATGATATTTCAGCTCACCACGACCTACAAGAGCGACTGGAGCAATGTCGTAGAGAGCTGGAGGAGGAGCAAGGAGCACCAGACAGCAATGTGTTATATTAGATACCAAATGTCAATGATATTTCAGCTCACCACGACCTACAAGCCTTACAAGAGCGACTGGAGCAATGTCGTAGAGAGCTGGAGGAGGAGCAAGGAGCACCAGACAGCAATGTGTTATATTTGATACCAAATGTCAATGATATTTCAGCTCACCACGACCTTCAAGCCTTACAAGAGCGACTGGAGCAATGTCGTAGAGAGCTGGAGGAGGAGCAAGGAGCACCAGACAGCAATGTGTTATATTTGATACTAAATGTCAATGATATTTCAGCTCACCACGACCTACAAGCCTTACAAGAGCGACTGGAGCAATGTCGTAGAGAGCTGGAGGAGGAGCAAGGAGCACCAGACAGCAATGTGTTATATTTGATACTAAATGTCAATGATATTTCAGCTCACCACGACCTACAAGCCTTACAAGAGCGACTGGAGCAATGTCGTAGAGAGCTGGAGGAGGAGCAGGGAGCTCTGGAGCGACTGAAGAGAGAGGCGATGACGAGAGCGGAGCAGGACCGAGGAGCTCTCAACCAGCTCAGGGACGAGCTGAACAAGTTCAAGGCCAGGCTGGAAGATACCAGGTCAGAAATACGTCACAAATAAGGCGAGAAGTCGCAGGTACTGCGGGATTTGAATAGAAACTTGTTAGCAAGCCGAAAATTAGAAAGTTTTCATAATTAATTAATCACATATCCGTTAAAGTAAAGGCGAGAAAGCAGCTATAGGGTGTTCGCATTCATATTAAAGTTGACGCCATGTTGGACAACTCAATAACATGGGTGACATAGGAAAATAACACGTTTTGCCAGTTTTTAAACTCACTATGCCATATTTTTGAGAGCATTGATGTTGTTAATATGTTGAATTTGTATCTCAAGTATTTGAGAAAAATAACAAAATAAAAAATTAACCAATTTTCTCAAAAAAATTTTGACTTAAACCAAGTTTGTCCTATGCTCAGCAATGTTATTTACTACTCCAGTATGGCCTCCAAGCGCAATAAAAATGACGTCATGTGGATACATCCTATAGTGAGATTGAACTACATAACATTAAGTTGTATGTAAATAATTAAGTTAAAATCTACAATTTCACGTATCAGTTTTACAGTTTTCCATTTTAAGTACCTGCGAAAAGTTTTAATAATTTGAGGGACCTCCATCCTAGATTTTAAATTATAAGTTTTATAATTTTTAGTCCCATAAGAGCCCATGTTAATGTCAATAATTAATTTCTCTCTTATCTGATGGTCACAGGTTCTGAAAATTTGTATCATAGGTAGCTGTTACTGTTAACTTTCAAATGTCATCATCAAGTTTAGAAGTTTTTTTTTTATATTTTGAGATACAAGCAATCTGAATACAAATATTTAAATGTGGAATACTAGACATACTTTTACGTGTTTTAAGACAGTAAAATGTACTAATTTAACATTGTAGAAGCCTCTTGTTAGTGTGTTTGTGAGAAAACTACTGCACTGAGGTCACAAATATTTAAATGTAGAATACTAGACATACTTTTACGTGTTTTAAGACACTAAAATGTACTAATTTAACATTGTAGAAGCCTCTTGTTAGTGTGTTTGTGAGAAAACTACTGCACTGAGGTCACAAATATTTAAATGTAGAATACTAGACATACTTTTACGTGTTTTAAGACAGTAAAATGTACTAATTTAACATTGTAGAAGCCTCTTGTTAGTGTGTTTGTGAGAAAACTACTGCACTGAGGTCACAAATATTTAAATGTAGAATACTAGACATACTTTTACGTGTTAAATGTAATTATAAAACTTATTTAATTAGTTTGCTACTTAAAGTTGATATTAATTATATTATTTCAGACTGAAGGGCGACGAGGAGAAGTCAAAGCTGGAGGCTCGTATCAACGAGGCGAAGCACGAGCGTGACGTGGCCACGCACGAGGCGGAGGAACTGCGCGTGCAACTACACTTGGCCGAGGATAGGACGGAGAATTTGCAGCTGCAACTGCACGAGACTGCGCGCAAGATCAAAGAAAGTAAGCTAAGAGATCAAGTTAGCAGCTTCAGTAGTCAGTGCAATGTAATCCTGGTGACGAGCTGATTACATTGCACTGGCTACTGAAGCTGTTAACATCAATCAATATTGATTTGTATACAAGTTAGCAGCTTCAGTAGCCAGTGCAATGTAATCCTGGTGACGAACTGATTACATTGCACTGGCTACTGAAGCTGTTAACATCAATCAATATTGATTTGTATACAAGTTAGCAGCTTCAGTAGCCAGTGCAATGTAATCCTGGTGACGAACTGATTACATTGCACTGGCTACTGAAGCTGTTAACATCAATCAATATGGATTTGTAGACAAGTTAGCAGCTTATGTAGCCAGTGCAATGTAATCAGCTCGTCACCAGCCAGTGCAATGTAATCCTGGTGACAAGCTGATTACATTGCACTGGCTACTGAAGCTGTTAACATCAATCAATACTGATTTGTATACAAGTTAGCAGCTTCAGTAGCCAGTGCAATGTAATCCTGGTGACGAGCTGATTACATTGCACTGGCTACTGAAGCTGTTAACATCAATCAATCGATATTGATGTGTGACATTTCAGTCGAGAACGTGAACGAGAGTGTGCGCAAGGAGCTGAATGACTCTCGCAGACAGCTTGCAGACAGCAATTGTGAGAAAGACAAATACGGGAGCAGTAACAAGGAGCTGAGGGAGCACGTCAAGAGAGCGGAGGGAGAGAAGAGGGAGCAGCTCCGCTCACTCGAGGAGGCGTGTCAGAAAATTAACAGTAAGTTAATTAGCAATTAAAGCAAGTGGCCAGACTTCATCACTTTTAAGATATTAGCAAAGTCAAATCTGCAATATTTTTAAAAGAAAAATTCGTAACTAAATTAAAAATTATTATAAAAATTATCTTCTATTCATACCTTATTTTGACTTGGCAAAATCGGGCAGTGAGGGAGTAGCAGGTGAGGGGAGCAACAGAGAGATAGACCGAGAGAGAGAGAAAAAAAAAGCACATCATGTTTTTTTTTGGAAGTTCGAATTGTTATAATTCATAAATTAAATGTCAGAACAAATTGAACTGACTTGTGCCGTGCTGCATGTAAAATATCTGACAATACTTTTCAGGAGAGATTTTCAGGGGAAACAGTTTAGTAGTACTGTAAACAGTGTAAACTGTAGTATCCGATTTGGTACTTTGTTGAAAAGCAGGGGATTTATATACTACTTTTTTCTTTCCAAATCATACCACTAGACTAGCAATAAAAATTTCAAAATAAAATCATAGTCAAGAAATGTTGTTTATTTAATTCAATGCAAGCATCTGCTTTGCCAAAATTTATAAAAAATTAATAGTCCGTGCTGTATTCAACACGCACTATTTGTCCCATGCATTCGTATTGGCGCGGCCTGTGCTGTATCCAACACGCACTAGTGGTCCCATGCGA